>JBBPCS010000001.1:11945570-11978098 GCA_037974645.1 Hollardia meadi
GTGTGTGTGTGTGTGTGTGTGTGTGTGTGTGTGTGTGTGTGTGTGTGTGTGTGTGTGTGTGTGTGTGTGTACATACAAGAGGTTGAAAGTGCCTCCTTCCTTTTTGTGATATGGAAAGGTGCGTTCACTGCCTGCCTGCATGCGTGTTCTCCGTCAGCGAGCCCGCATCCCTCTCTGTCTCTTTCCTCTCATTTATGTCTGACCTACACTCTCTCTGCCCTGTTTTCATTGCCGCCATTGAAGTGCCTTTGTGCGCCTGGTCGGGTCTGGATGGAGGGATGGGACGAAGGGAAGAGAGAGAAACAGAGAGACAGGCAGAGAGAAATGCAAGGGGAGGGTCTCAAGTGCTCTCACTGCTTCTACATAATGGCTCTGGCTCTCGCCCACTCCATTAGTTGCCCTGGGAGACCAGACATCACACACACACTCGTGCGCTCTCTCACCACCTTTGCTGACCAACAAAGCATCCCAGATGCTGTCTCCTTGGCGACCACCTCCCTTAGCTTTTCTGATGAGGAGGAAGGATGATGGATGCTGTAGTCTGGATAAAATGAACTATGATGCTAACACGTCTGATTACCTGCAAGCTTGTTTGTGTGTGTGCGAGAGATTGATTGATTGATCTGTGGAAGAGATTTGATTACCTGCAAGCGTGTTTGTGTGTGCGCGAGAGATTGATTGATTGATCTGTGGAAGAGATTTGATTCAATCTGCATGAGCATTTCCTAAGTTGAAAGTCAAAGTCATTGCACAAACAGCTGATGTACAAGTTTGTAGTAATGTTTGCCTTTTGATTTTTTATCTTATCACCTGGGCTGCTCAGGTGAACAAGAGCAGCACACAGATGAAGACATTTCTTTTTGTTTTTATGAAGAAAAGCTTTACTTGTATTGAATAGCTGTCAAAAGTTTACCTTCCGTGTCCCAAGTTGCTGATCAAAATTCACACACATTTCATGTCTCGTTTTATCGGAGTTGTGAGATCTGAGCAGGATCACAGTCAGCATTGTTCGTCTCTGAGCCCCATCGGGATCTCATGGGATTTTAATTTATTACTTTTGTAATTATCATTTATTGTTGTCATTGACTGCATTCACAGTGACTTTTCCTAAGCTAAGAGGTTGGAAATGGTTTGCTGAGATTTTGGAGCTTGCGTTGGAAACACACCACCTGAGAGTGTGATCTTATGTCTCTTATATTTCTTTACTGGACTTTTATCTACTATTCCTTTATTACACCATAATGCACTCACTGTACTTAACTATAGAAGAGAGCTGTCTGCTAAAGTTGTAGAGAAGTGTTAAAACTCTGCTTGGAAGTTTTGACTGTGTGGAATAACGCCCAGCTATCTTTCCACCCTTCAGGAATGAGATGGAGCGCCACTTCCTGGAACTTCTCCAGTTTAATATCAACGTGCCAGCCAGTGTCTATGCCAAGTACTACTTTGATCTGCGGCAGCTGGCTGATGACAACAACCTCAGCTTCCCTCTGGAGCCTCTCAACAACCAGCGCGCTCAGAAACTAGAGGTGAGCGGTCCTCCGCAGACCTCGACCAGTAATCTGTCTCATGATGCGCGTGCAATATTTCCTCTGTGCTCTGCAACAAGCAGCCTGTCTCTGACCTCAGATTGTAAGCTGTCTTGGGGAAGATGGTGGCTACTACAGATTCACAAGTGAAAATAAAATACCTGTTAATTTTAGGAACCATTTCCATGGGTTGAATGTTTATAAGCGGGTTTGACCAGGGTGAACTGAACTAGGTTTGTAAAGTTCCAATGAAAACATTTCAGTAATTGCGTTTGTTTTGTGTGTTTGTCCATCCAGGCCATTTCAAGACTATGTGAGGACAAGTACAAGGACCTGAGTCGAGCAGCCATGAGAAGGTCCTTCAGCGCAGACAACCTGATAGGTATACGACACTCAAACGCTGTGCTCTCATAGGTCAGACTGCTGCCGTCGGATATCCAAAGTCCAGCTAACCCACAGCCAGCCCCGGGCAGAACACACGTCGCGCCACACGGTCAACGCATCCACATCAGGCAGGATTCAGCCTTGAAATGCTACTGTATGACCTGGCCAAACGGTTATTTGCATTACAGCTGTAGAGCTGCGTGACTGTCAAATTAACTTGAAATCAAAGTATTTACCTAAAACTTCACCACACAACTATTGTTTTTTAAAACTTATTTATTTTTTACTTGTCCCTTATGTCCATGAGAAAGTGTTCAGTAGGAGTTTCTCTACATTAGTATATCTAAGGGGCAGTCTTTGGATTGTCATAAAAATGGAATTTTTGCAAAACGATATTTTAATTATTCCATGCAGCCTTGAAGGATAAGGCTGATGTTATGCTATATTTTTTTGTTGTTGTCACCAGATCCCATGAAAAAACTGAAACCAAGAATGTGTATCTGAATCTGTACTTTTCTGACTTCCCTACACTACCCTGCACAATTTATATTCAATATAGATTACATCTTCTATCACGTACACAATTTAATTCTTAAAAAGGCTCAGTAATTTCTTAACTCAAACAAGAGGAAATGGTGCCTTTGTTGGGGAGTATCTATAGCTGTGGATGTATACACATTTGGTAACGGTCCTCCAATCAGGATTTTAGGGGCAGATCACCGATTGCTGAAAACATTATCAGCTGATCGCCGATCAAAATGTTATTTCTTCACTTTATTTTCATCTGTAGTTGTTATTTGTTATTTTCATCTGTATGTTGTTATTAGCGGCATAATAAAAACAGCATTTGAATGTTGAGGAAATAAATTTATTTATTCTGCTCGGCTCAAAGATATTTAAAACAAAACAAATCTGTTAACTGTAGAAATCTGAATTAAGAAAAAAAAAAGGGACAGAATTTGGGAAAAATTCTATTTCTCAGTCTCAGCTGTCGGCTTCTCTGATCAGCCTTTATAGAGACCACCGATCAAAGCATACTGTAACATATATCGGCTGATAACAATCGGTGCCTGATCAATCGGAGCGCCCTTAACATTTGGTGCTCCTACTGTGTATCTAAAACAACAGGAGGGTGCATGTGAGATAAAATAAACAGTGTACATTACAATACTACTAGATTGTGTGTAGTAGTATTGTAATGTGTGTCATAATGAAGGGACTTGTCAGCCAGAACAACAATAATGTGGCTCACTGATGTGTTTTTAATAGTTTTGACAACAAAGGAACTCCATGACAGAGGAATGAGATAAATCAGACTTTGGATACCCAGACTGTACTTGTTAGTGGGATCATTTCATCGTTGGTTTTGGTCTTTTCAAATGATTTTTTTTTTCTACAATAAGAAAAATATAGAATGACATATCCTTGAATGACACATCACATCAAATTCAAAAGCTGTTCCTTCCTTCCTTAAAAAAACACTTGTTTACTGTTCATTCCAGTGGTGTTAGATTCTGTTTCAGTTAATTATCTGCACATTTGGATGGAGCAAGCGGTGTGTCTCAGATGACAAAGTATTGAACTGTTCCATAGGAGTTGGCTGAAGTAAGCAAACCTCCAGCCAGCTGTTGTAGTGTGTCTGCGAATCAGGAGTGCTAATCTGATCACTCCAGGTGGTCAAAGAGTAGTGATTTACTGATTCTGGATCAGTACTGCTATTGAGTGGCTCAGCAGTAAGGTTGAAATAATGAAATGAAGGTTAGGCCTACATTGTCCAGCGTCCGTGTAGTGTGCCCCTCAAATTCTGCCATCCTGCCCCTGCCCCAAAGAGCCTGTCAACAGATTATCAAGCCTGTGATCGTCTCAAGCCCCCGACCCGAGCGTTCGAACAAACTACATAGATATTGAGGGGGGAGGGGGGCAAAAAGAGACTGATGGATACTCCCCTCCTTTTTGCTTACTATGTAGGCTACTAGCTGTGAAATTTGTCTGTTTTTAATTGAAACAAACATTTGCAGATGGAGTATTTTAAATAAACACTAATCATGTAACAAAGATATGTTGTGGTGATTTGTGTCGTATGTGTGATCTGTGACATTCAGGTGATCGATATGTGTCGTCGTGAGCGTTCAGCTAGCTGTGCTGTCGTAGCGCAAAGCCGATTTAACCAGTACAACCAGTCTACAACCAGTTCCAGCGCTTCTTTGTGGTGTGTTGTAGGGAAGATGCCACACCTCAGTTGAAACATCATAAAAAAGTTAATATACTTTTATGAAATGTAACAGCAACCTCTCGGGACGAAGCAGAGGTGCTATTTCACACATTATATTTAGTGTGTCAGTCGTGTATCGTCCATAATCTGCTGGATCAGTGTCGCTCATTAGCTAAACAATTTCCTGGATGAGTTGCAAGTATTGGCCTTTTTCTAGCTACCATTATCATCATGCTATCTTCTATTTATTAGTTCCCAATAAATGTAATATTCATATGTTTATGCTTAGCCCAATGTTTTGATCCAACACACCTATTAGGGCTGATGTGAAAGAACATTTCTTGTAAAAATCGTAATAGAATGTGACTTTATTTTCTAATATATGTTTGCACTTTTAACGCTTTAGTACTCACTTTTAATTTAATGACATTGCAATATGGACTTACAAATTATTGGTATATTCCAATGTCTTTCTAATCATATTTACATAAGAAGCAGTTGTAACATTAATGAGATGCTTATGAACAGGGATAGGCCAATTATCAGGTCTGATATGAAGCAGAAGATTTTGTGATTATCATTGGAGGGGTTTTTTTTTGTCCAATTGCCAATAAAATAAATTAAAAGGACAGAAAACGTGTTAGAAAGTACATTTTCAAACTGTGTCCAAATTCTGAATGTAACTAATGTAGTGTCTATAATGTGCACTGCTATTTGAAAAAAACAACAACATCCAAATTCATTCAGTAGTGTACAGTTACACAACATTTCAAAAAGTGTCCAAAATCAAAATGTACCACCTGCTATAGAGTAAACAATAGATGTCGGTCAGTGAACGAATGAGATTCTTGTTTTGTTGCATTGTATTCTGGTCTGGCTACGGTCAGAAGAGAGAAGTTGTGTCCAGCAGTGGTTTAAAGATGGAGGATGCTCCCATGTGCAGGAAGCAGCGACACATTCGAGGAAAACTGGAGCCTGCATGAGGTGAGCAAAGCTTTCTGAATATCAGAACTTTTTATTTTAATCCCCTGCTCCACGATATCACACAATAAAGTAGGGAGGAGGTTGTAATTGACTTCCATACATTTGGTTTGCTAGCTAAGCTAAGCTTGCTATTTGGCCCTGCAAAATCAACTTTTAAATTAAGTTCTTTAAGAAATATTATTTTTCTTCTAGTTTAATATGAGCACAAATTCAAATGTAGTTCAAATATACTTTGACTGGTCTACGCATTCTTATTCTCACACACTAAAAAAAACATTGAACTAGAAAACTATTGTGCTCTTTAAACCGCCATATGTTAAATGCCAGATCTACAGACATACATGACACATGCACCAAACTTGAGATCAACTCAATTTTAATTCCACAATATGAATCAAAAGCTACAATATTTGTATATCCTTTGAGGAACTCTATCAATATGAAAGTAGATTTACACTTAAATGAATAAACCTAAATGTCAGTTTTTACCAACACTTAGTGGCTTTCACCATCACTCGTACAATCACATTCATTCACACAAATCGGCCTAATAAATTAGAGATATCTAGCACGTGGACACACAGTAGTCTAAATAACACGATTGCCAACAACATAGACCATCACAGCTAGAGGAAGCAAGCAGAAAACAATGAGCTTTAAATGTGCTTCATTTTCACCAAATCTCAGACATTTAGTACACATTCTGTCTTCAATGTTGCACTGGAAGCTGAGACAGCTTTCCTTTCAACAGTTAATTTTTTCACTCTAGTGCTCCCACCAGAAAAACCTCTATAAGAGAGACAAGAGGCTCCTTCAGTTTATGTTGGCAAGGCCCCTAAAAACAGATGATCCACATTAGACCACAGATTTTGTTTTGCACAACTGATTTGCAGTGTTATTACATACAATCTCACTGATTTACATATATAATGTAAATACAGCCAGCTGTGATGAAAAGCAGCATCTTCCAAAAGTGCTTTTTTATGATATGACAAATGTTCAAACAGTTTAAAACCCCCCAAAATATTGAATGTACAGTGTTTCAAAAATCATACAAAAACAGCAGATCTGCATGTCAGGAGGAGCCTGAATATATTTTGTGTTCTGTCTGTCTAGAAATTTTAAATGATTATTATTTAGTATTTTTTGATCTAAATCTTTCAGCACTGTTCCAGCTAAAGCAAGAATTTAAACTGGTTTTAAGTCATTAAAATTTAAATTGAATTGTCAAATAAGAACATTAAACGACATAATTAGTAATATGAGTCAGTAAGTGGGGCTGCTACTAATGGGTATTTTCATTTTCAATTTTCTTCATTATTTGTTTATAAAATGTAACAAAATAGAGAAAATGCCTGTCACCAAATCGGCACACCTGTAAAACTCAAAGATATTCAGTTTACAGTGTTGATAAAACTGAGAAAACCAGGTATGAGAGACTGATTTTTGACATTTGTGCTTTAAATGATTTTAATAAAATGTTGATTATCAACAATGTTGCTAGTTAAATTTCTGTTGGTCGTCTAATCAATTTATCTACTACTTATTTAAAAACTTTATCAGTCTTATGAACCTATCACCTGTCCGTTCAGAGTCAATGCTATTAAATCACTAGAAATGTAGAGGTTCTCAAAGTGAGGTCCAGGGACTTTTCAGAGGTCCCTGAGTTGGTATCAGGGAGTCCACAGCAGAATTGTGAAAACAGAAATCATTAAAAAAAAGATAATACACAAGATTAACTATTCAAATAGAAGATTTCACTATATTTTGTAATCCATACATTTTAGTACAAAATCTTATTCAACTGAGGGTCTGTGGGCTAATGTTGATCTGTTAGGGGGTCCTTGTTTGAGACCCTGATGTGGAGCAGTTTCACTTTGAACCAGCAGATGGGAGTAAAGGCCATGATCAGTTTCATTCTTCAGCTTTAACCTGATCTCGGCTGTTAGTTCTGAGTAAGTAATTTTGAGTGTGATGCAACCTATCAACAGCAGCCCATAGAGGTCATAACAGTATTCGTTATAAAGAATGAATTCCTTTTTGATTCCCAGATGAATTCCAAGTCTGAGAAAACCTAAACAAAGACAATGTCTCCCGTCTTTTCACTTTGTAATCATACAAAACACACCAGATATCGCACTCAAACAATGACGTGAAACAGCACATTTATGTACAAGTTTATACAATTCAACTCAGACAAGATTTGTTTCTCCGGTATTGTACACTTAGCTTGTAACAGTGCCATTGGTTGGTAACATACTAAACATATCACACTATACACCTAATTTTGTTTTAAAGAAAAAATATACAGTATATACATAAATAAATATGTTTTTCATCTCAGTGCTCCAGATGAGCAGATAGAAAGAGGCATGTGTGATTCCGTCATGGATCCATGAAACTCTTGGTCAGATTGAAAGTTTGAAAGTTTCAATTGTTGGAGTCATTTTTCACAAATCAGACTCTCTTTTAAATATTCAGTGTTGGCTTTCATTTAGTTTAAATTCCTCTTACCAAGGTTGTTTATTTTTTCCCTTTCTACACTGTGAATCTTTTGGTGCATTGTGTTTAATATTGTCACAATCGTCTCGTATTTGTGACAGCTGACATTCAGCGCACAGTGATAACACAAGCACGCAGTCCTGCTGTTTGTCCGCACTCACATTCTGGCTGTTTGGATACTTTAGCTTCTTTCTGAGTATCCAGAGAGGTTATTATACAAAATGTATGAATATCAGTCCTCTTAAAACGTGTCACCGCGCCACTCAGTTCATATATGGGATGGCACAGCTTTATGATAGATCCCTGATGTCAGCCCAGTTCCAGTATGTCCAGTTAAAGCAGTACTGGCCTCACTGTACATGGAGGGTGGAGCAGTGGCTTTCTGCAGCCAGCAGGGGCAGCATCGAGCCACAAACCTCCTCCAGGACTCCAGTGTTTTTCCTGACCAAATCCAGACTCCTGAGGTGATGCCCACCACTAAGCACATGAAGTATTTGAGCATGAAGATGGCGTAGTCTGGGCCCACGCCCGAGCGCTGCCGCTCAGACAGGCAGGAGCAGGTCAATGCTCGCTCCCAGCCAGGCCGGTAGTACTGCTCATAGACCAGGCAGGCCACCACAATGGTGGCAGGGACAGTGTACAGTACCGTGAAGAGCCCGATGCGGATCATCAGCCTCTCCAGTTTGTCCGTCTTGGTGCCACCTTGCTTGATTATGCTCCTGATGCGGAATAGAGAAACAAAGCCGGCAAGTAAGAAAAGTGAGCCAGTGAAGAGGTAAACCACGAGAGGTGCGAGTACGAATCCCCTCAGATTCTCCAGACTCTGGTTCCCCACGTAGCAGATTCCAGCTACAGGGTCCCCGTCCACAGAGCTAAGAGCCAGGACGACGATGGACTTGATACTGGGGATGAGCCAGGCGGCGAGGTGGAAATACTGAGAGTATCCTGCGATGGCCTCGCTGCCCCACTTCATCCCTGCAGCTAGAAACCAGGTGAAGGACAGCACCACCCACCAGATGGAGCTGGCCATACCGAAGAAATACACCAACAAGAAGACAAGGGTGCAGAGAGCGGGGCCAGTGGTGTCGTAGAGGATGTACAGCTGGTCGCCACCAATACTGCTGCTGGAGCCACATGCCACTCGCTCATGACCTGCCACCAGGCGGATGATGTAGCCCAAAGAGACAAAAAGGTAGCAGGCAGCCAGGAAGATGATGGGCCTCTCTGGGTACTTGAAGCGTTCCATGTCAATGAGGAAGGTGGCAACGGTGGTCAAGGTGGAGATGAAGCACAGCACCGACCAAAGACCCACCCAGAAGCTGGTGAAGGCGCGTTCATCGGCTGAGAAGTAGGGCTGGTGGCAGGGCTGGGCGCAGTTGGGTATGGGGCCGGTTTGGACTTGGCTGTAAAGTGTGTGGGGGTCCCTCTTGATGGGGACCAGGGGTTCTCGACAGCGGCACTCCCTGTCACACTGCGGTGGGCTGGGGGGTCTGGTCCGGCCTTTAGGGGTGGGTTTGGGGAAGGGTGGAGCCACGGTGGTGGTTTCACTGCTGTTCTGGTCCATGCACAGGGTCTCGTCCCCAAGTTGGGGCAGCTGCTCACAGTTCATCCTCTCGGGCCACTCGAAGCCATACTGGCTCATCAGAGGGGAGCAGCCTCGTTTGGCCCGTTCACACACAGAGCGGCAGGGTGGCAGTGGCTTGCGGTAGTCCGGCAGACAGATCGGAGTGTACATGCTGCAAAGGAAGAAGAGCAGGTCCGGAGAGCAGCGGATCCGAACCAGGGGCCAGAACTGGTGCACCTCAAGCCCCACCTCCTCCTGGGTGTCATGGTTGAACAGATTGGGCATGTAGGTCAGGTTGTAGCCGATGCCCCTGCACATGGGCACAGTTATGGGCTCGCATACCAGATCCTTGGAGGCTCCTAACGTGAGACCAGGACACTGAAACAGCAGCAGCAGCATGAGGGGCCGCGGGAACAGCGACCTGCATGACGCGGGCCTCACCATAGATGCCATGTAGAAAATCAATATTAAATTGTTATAGAATTATTAACTTGGAGTCATTAAAACAATGAAAATAAGATTAGGAATGATGGAGGATAAAACAGCTTCTATTGACTTATGAGTACATCTCGGACACCTGGATGAAAAGTGAGTTTCATTCTGCTCCAAGCACCTTTCAACCTCTTAATGATTAAAACAAAACAAGTTGGCCAGTAAATCCAGTTTGTCCATTAAGGTCCCCAAACCTCTGCTGTCAATCATTCACCAGAGCTCCTGGAGAAAGTTCATCTCCGGTGGTCACGTTCCAATAAATTTAACGACCCTGGAACATTTTTACCAGCCCTGTGTGCTCCCGACAGGTCGCATGAACCAGGAAAAAATCGCATCACGAGAGTAAAAGCTGTCCAGGAAAATGTGAGAATTCAAAAGTCCGGAGCCCGATGTGTAAAATCCACTTGTCGTCCTCCTCTCGTGTTTATTCCCACAGTTTATATGTTAGCTCTTTCTTTTCAAAAGTTTCACAAGTGTCATGTCTGCTGCCTCTGCGGGTAAACAAAATGAAACGCAATAATAATCCGAAGTGTTCCTCGGGGTAAAAAAACAAAACAAAACACTTCTACTGAGTTGTCATGTAGAGCCGCGCGCGGATGCAGCCCTCACTGAGCCCCAGGACGGAATAAAGTCCTTCTGGAGCTGCAGCACCTCCTCATCACACACACACACGGAGGGACTGCTGCGTTCAGGGGCTGTCGGACATGTCACCATGAGCGCAAAATCGGGATTTTCTGTGATACAAACCAGTTGTCAGGTTCCATTTTATGGAAAAAAAAAAAAAAAAAGTGGCTGCTTAATTAGATTTACAGCCACATACTCCAAACCAAAACCAACAGTTCTCAGATGAAAGATTAGATGTTATAAATGTCTGACCACCACACGTTTTATCCTTCCTGTAAATTATGAATTAGACCCTCATCTCCATCAATCAGTCAAGTTTATGTGTACGCCTATAAAGTGCTTTATACAAGGCAAAGCAAAGAAATAGTCAAAAACACCAAAAGGAAGAAAATTAAAGCAATTTAAATAATTGTACACTTTCATTTTATTTCAGTATTATTTAATATTATATTTAAAGTTTTTCTTGATTATTTACGTAAACGAGTCAATATTAAATTTTCTTTGCAATAATTTGGTTAATCAACTATTTGTTGTAACACTAGTTACATAGACATACACAGTTAATTTACAGAATGTAGTTATAGTATAGCCTCTGTAAAACTACTTTTGACACAGTCCATGTTTTAATCGTCTCCACCAGCAGCGCCTGAACGCATCAGTGAGTTGTATTTATGACTTCCTGCATTAGGAGGTAGGAGTTTACCAGGAGAGCTTGAAGGTATCAGATGATGGATAAGGTCTCTCCCCCCACTGACACCTCGACCAACCGACCACACACACACACAGTAATTCATCCTGTTTTCGTCATACTTTCAAGTTGTTCTTTGCTCATTGCTTGTTTCTTTTACTCATTTTCACGTCCACTTTGCATAATTCGTTCCTCTAAAACATTCAATTCTATTTACAGTCCTTGTTTTATGTTCTAAATTCTTATTCTACACCGACCGGTGTAGCGTTTCATACTTTCAATATTATGATACATGTAGTTTACACTGTCCCTGACCTCTGACAGAACTCCAATCTAAGTTTGTCATTAACATCCGCCTAAAGTGTTTGTCATTTCCTGTTAGCTCTGTTTACACTGAAGATGATAACAGGACATGATGGACTGACAACAACATAACAGCCATTAAACTATCATAGCAGGCTGAATGCTGATGATTAGCTATTAGCTAGCCTCTGTCATTTCATCACTGCCAAGGCAATGTTGCATCATAGGACTGATTTATAAGTCAAAATAATTGGAAAAATCCGTAGTGCTCAATAACTGTAGACGGAGAGCAGAGTCATAAGATCAAACGCACACAAACACAGATATATCCCACGTGGGACAAAGGTCACAACGCTCGCTGGGGGACAAAGGTCTCAGAGGGTGTGTGTTTATATATGTGTGTGTGCTCAACGAATTAACCAAGACAAATCTTTCTGATTTTTCTTCCCTCGGGTTGCTTTGATAAATGAAAACAAGCGGCGAGGAGTTCATGTGTAAAGCCTGGACGGCATCAATCTCTCATGTGTACACACACACACACACACACACACACATGTAATTACTTGTGGTGATTTTCCCAGGTGCCAGACCTGTTTGACTAAGACTTAAGCGAGAGCACAGGGAGACGTGACCTGCGTCCCCATGCCGATCAGGTAACCACGGATAAACACACAAACACCAATGCCGTCACCTTTAACTCTAAAACTGAGTTTTAACCCTCAGCCATTTTTAAGAAAACCAGCAAAAACGTCCAAACATAAAAACAACAAATAACAGAGACGCCCTCACAACCATAGTCAGATTGTGTGTGCATGTGTGAGACCAGGGAGGCAAAAAGTTTGTTTTTTTAAAATATTCTTTTTATTAAGCGAGTAAGGGTCTGAATACAATACATTCAATATTTTGACGTATTACATAATCGTCATTTCTTCAAATAATATAATTTGACCCTTTTTGGATTGCTCATCCACAAGTACCATACGATTACATACATTCAATGTCAATATTGTATCCCACACCCACACATCTATACACATTCTTATCACACGAACACACGCATACACGACAAAACAAGACGAAGCAAACAGGGAAAGATTAAAACAAACAGGGTTCCTTAATACATTTACACAGTATTGACATCACGGGTAATATTTTAGCCCTGTGCACACAACTATATACACATTTAGTTGCACATGTACACACACATGCACAACAAAACAAGACAAACAGGAAAGGATAAAGACAAAACATACAAGATTTATCAGAACTGGGTGATTTTGCAGCTCCACTTAATTTACAGAGCTTCAAGAATTGAGCTCCATATCCTATTTAGGTGTTTCTCTTTGATGCTGTCCACTGACATTTTCCTTTCAATGGACAGGGAGGCAAAAAGTAAAACCTCATTTTGTTAAACCTAAGCCTGCTTTGTTGATTTATAGAAATTAATTACTTACAACTGAGGACAAAAATGCCAGATCAAATGCTTTTGAAGCTCTTGCCATCACTTGTGTTGTTGTGTTTGAAGGACCTAAAAGGATTTTGTGTTTGCACAGCTGATACCCAGAAGAGGTCCAGGTAGATTTCTAAGATAGGTTTTCAGGGTGATTTCATGTGACGCTTTGACTACAGAGCAATGTGATCAAATTAATGCAAAACCTGACAACTTGCTGGAGTCATGTGGAGAATTTGGGAGCTAAAAAGGGGCCTCCATGAATTTAGCATAGTCTTGTCCTTGGCTAATCCAGATCTTTTTTCTTATGCCTTTTATTTGATAAATGACAGCGAGAGTGAACACAGGCAGACAAATTCCTGTCTGTTAACCCCCACACATGACTTTATTTTGACTTGATGTAATCTTACTGCCTCTAAACCTCCCTTTGTGTGCAGTCTGAACACACCTTTAGTCTATTAGCATACAAATCATGTAAACTTTCCTTTTCCAAAGCAGACCGATTGTGTTTTTTCATCCTCTTGGAACTTGTTCGAGTGAGGTAACCCATCATTGTGCAAATGTCACGTCTGCTTTTGTTGTCAGAGTTACTTTGCCGCTGTGTTGCTCACACTTTCAGTCCATTTAGGCTTTGCAAAGTAATGTCAATGTAATGGTGAAAGTAACAGCTGCCTGGAAGGGAGGAAAAACACAGGCATGCTTGGAAAAATACAGCAAAGTGACACAGCTGTGATTTATAGTGAGATCTATAAGATCCTGCTCATTTTTTGTGATTCTGCTGGGCTTGTGTTGTGGATTTATGGGCACTCAAATTTTATAAAACTGTTTTAAACAGACTTAATTGGCTTTTTCATCAAGGACGGGACACAATCAATATTTTTTAGTAGGCAAGTACAAAGTTGTTAAGTTAATGTGCTGGTTCATGTTTTACAGAACATTTTGTATTAAAAAAAACATTAGTTACCTTTTTCATCCCTTACTGTATATCAGCTATAGGAAGAAGAACTGTGCCAAGCCAGGGTCTTAGTTGGGTGTATTTGACTTTCACACCGGCGACAACAGTCCACATCTTTTTTTCAGACCAACAGTTAAAAGTGAGTCTATTTAGTTTAATTCGGGAACAATGAAACACACTTAATTCTATACACTCATGTTTTTTTTCTGCTACAGCATTATTTGTACCAGTAACGTTAAACTTAAACCTGCAGTGCGGAACTTCTGTCTCCCTCCTCGGGCAGTGAGAGTAATTACACAAACACTGTTGTTGTGCTTATTACGCCACAGGCTCCGACATTCGATATTCCGCACTCCGACATCAGCACTGTGTAAACCCCTTTGGGAAGAAGGGCTTGAAGGTAACGGATGTTCGTTTATATGAAAAAAAGATAAGATAGTTGTGTAACTGGCATTATTCACTGTTCCAGAGCTTTCAGTCATATCAAATGAGTTTCATCAGCACATTTGCATGTTTTTCCTGAGCACTTTAAACCTGAAGTAACTTTTTTTTATACTTGAGGGGAGTAGAAACCAGCTAAAAAAAGACTGACAAAGTAGATACAGCAAACGTGTAGCAAGTTGCTAGAGTAACATTATCATTCATTTGGGGTTCTGACCACCTCATGAATGCAAATCCAATATTAACTCTCTTTTAGCTCTGTGTTTGGCCTCTACCAACTCGTAAAGGAAATATCTGTCTCTTTAGCTGCTAAATGCTCCTCTGTGTTCGCCAGCTAGTCGCTAACTCTGTCTCTCTGCTGTTTGTTGCGGAGCAGAGAGTGTAGAGTGGGTTTATTAGAGTTTTTTCTCTGTATATGACACTGTAAGAGCGGTGACCCAAAACAGTTAAGTTGTGAGCCGGAAAGATATCTCAAAACTTGACTGTTACCTACAGTATGTTCCAGTGTAACTTTGAAAACAACAATTAGCCCATGTAGGAGATAGATAAATATGGAATTTTTTAGGATTTTCTTAAACCCTCAGAAAATTGTACAAAGTTTGGATGGCAGCTAGTCAGACTTTTTTTTTTTTTTTTAAGGTTGTTGTGGTTCGGCTGAGGGAATTTGGTTTCATGACCTCAGTATTTGAAAAATCCTGGCTGTGACTCTGCCTGTGAACTTGGAAAAAACGAATTCATTCTTCTTTTTCTTTTTCTTTTTCAGAGCCTTACTGTTTGGACTGTGTGTAAGCCTGGTGAGTAAGTTGTTTTATGCTCAATTGCGATCAAAGTAAAAGACATTTTAATAAGGGTTTGAGTAGGAAAAAAAAAGCAGTGGATCTACCCTTTAACACTGATAAAAGCACACAGACAATCTGTTTCTGCTCAAACCTGCTGAAAGCTCGGACGTGGCCAAACGAGACCCTGAACAACCAGGTCACTGGGAACACTGGGGCCCTGCCAGCTTTTTTGTGTAGCAGCTCGCTAAATGTCAGGGGGGCACCGTGTGTGTGTGTGTCTATGTGTGTGTGTGTGTGTGTGTCAAAGCCATACTCCCTCCTCTCATGTTGGGAGAGCAGAGGCCCGGTCCCTCACTCCTCTGTGACCGTTGTCCACCTCCCCCTCCTCCTCTTGTCTTTTTCTTTCCTCCGTCCTCTTTTTCTCCTTAAACTGTCTTTTGTTTTCATTTTCGTTGGCATTTCTGCTCCATCGTTGTTCAGGTCCTAAATGAGTCTTGACTGGTCCGCAGGCCATTGGAGAAGCACAAAGGACTTCGTTCTACTCGCTACAGTTGATCCATTGTGGGCGTCCCACAATGCACTAATTGGCGATGACAATTAAGCGCGGTCGACACTCGGCTTCAATTGCCCGCTGCTCGACATGCATCACAGGCAAATGATTCAGAGCTCCCTGCTCGCCCAGACAATATGCATATTCACTCGGGCAGGTTTACATGCACATTTTATTCACACAAAGCTGCTTTTTCTCAGCTCTGTTTGAGGTTGAGCTCATAACCTGAGAACCAGACGCAAACTGACACGTTATCGTTTGTCACCTCGGCCAACTTTGAGCTTGTTTGGCAGCTCGTTCTCACCTCGGAACCAAACAGTCCCACCCTGAGGTCTTTTTATTATTTATTTCAACAGCAGATGGAGTTTATCCAAAGTAAATGGAAATGTTAAAACTTCCATAGGAATTTCCATGTTGGCTAGACATTACGGTGTTCAGAAAAAAGCAAACATAAATGTAATCCACCAAAGAAGATGTGATATATCAGTGGTGGAAGAAGAACTCGGACCCCAAAATCCAAAATATTTCCTCTGACCTGTAGTGCTAATCGTCTATCTAGAATGTTTTGGTGTGAGTTTTGGCGACGTTGGCTGTAAAGACGTCTGTCTTCTCTGAAATATAATTTAACTAGATGGCACTAAAGCACCAAAAAAAAAAAGTATATTTGAAAAACTCAACAGCAATGTCTCTTTCCAGAAATCATGACCCGGTTACTCAAGACAATCGACAGACTTCGCTGTAAGCAGTCTTGTGTAGGATCTATTTTATGATTTTACAACAATCTCACCTGTCTAGATCCTCCCTCTGTGTAATGATCTGCCCCGAACTCATGTCAACAGGTGAGTCATCAGAGAAACATCAGGGAAGTAATAATACCATTTCATGGGACCTTTGACGTGTCTGTGATGGTGTGATTCTGACAGACTTTGTTACAGATCTGTAGATGATACAGGATGGAATCTCAGAACTGTTGTGTTCACTGTTGCTGGTTCACATGGACACCAACGGGCAGCAGGAGGTGTTCACTGAGCGCATCCAGTTTTTAACACTGAATGTTGAGGTAAGCAATTTGTTTTCTTTCAGCTTTAGTAGTGATTTGTCGTCCGTCTGCCCGGGAATGACGCATTACTGACAAAACGATCTCACCAGGGTCCATTAATAGCCGCTCTGGAACTTTTGATCCTAACATCCAATCCACAGTTTGCTGTTTTATTAACTTGACTCTTGTGTTGCCCCTTCTCAGAAGACCGCAGGTGTTGTTAGCTTCATAACAATCCCGTTTTATGGTAGAAAAATAAATAGTTCCAAACTTTTATTTTTTAAAGTCCCTTTTGCTGTTTAATGCACTTGTGAGCTGTCCAATCATGTGCTACATATGTTCACTCATACCTTTGTGGAGATATGGCAGGGTTAGGGTCCATTTGTAGTTAGCCGCTTAATTACAAATTTCATTTTACACCTTAACTAAAGCTGCACAAAGGAAAATGAAAGCAGCAGATGCAAATGTCCCCTATAGCCAAAAAATATGAACATTTCTCCAAACAGGATTCAAACACTTTCACTATTAAGAAGTTTGTCTTTATTGGCATCAGTGGACAGCAGACAAATGTGAACAAAACCAGACAGGAGGAAGGGCTTATTAAAAAAAAAAAAAACTTCCTGTACTTGCATAAGAGCTTGGCTGCAATGAAAAGAAACAATGATTTAAAAAAATAACTTAAAAAGTGCAAAAGAGAGGAGTTTCAGTGCAGTTACTCCGTTTAAATACTGTACAATATATTCTTCTCCTGACACGTCAAGTAAAAACATACTGCGATGATCATCATGTGCCTGCAACATAAAGAACATTTTCCATCTGATTTGACACGATTCAATGTACTCATCCTGATAACACTGACGCTAATTTTCAGTCACAAAATGGCATTAAGGTTTCATCATAGAGGTTAAAGTTTTGCCCAAACTGGGTGTTGTCACTAACAGCATGGAGGTAAAGTATCTTTAGAATCAACTGGAAAACAGCTGGAACACATCACACATAACAGATTCTTCAACATGTTCGCATTTATGCTTCCAACTCCAGATGGCAAAATTATAAGTGCAGTTAAAAATTTAAAAAAAAATCAAGTAAACACAAACCTGCACTTCAGAGTTGTATGAATGAACAGCTGAACACACTGCATAAAACAAGCAAAGAAATGAAAACGAGCTTTAAAGTGATTAGATGTACAAGTCAGCTACTGTAGCTACATGGAGGCAAAGTGCAGAGCCCAGCAGGTATTAGGGGTCTGTTTTGGGGGGTCATTTGTGCGCATAAATGAGTAATTCTGAAAAATCAATATACTGTTGCAATAGGAACTATTTGTCCCAAACAGTTTGGTACACCCCGTGAGCCAATGAATTAATGAAATTTGCAAAAAAAAACAACAAACATCTTGTTTGTCTATGAGCATCATATAAATTCTAAATTGGCAAATTCCACCCAGAAACCTTCAGCGACATTGCTAAAAAATTATAAATATGTCCAACCGGCTCGAAGAAACGCACGTTTTCAACATAACGTTACGGAACAGCACTGCATTTGGAGGCAAGACTGAATATTTGCAGATAAATAGAATCAGATTTGTGCCTGATAACATTTAACACCCTTAAACATATTATAACACAATACAAACGTATTTTACTATTTCATATACTTGCATTAGTAATCTGTGATAGGAGTAAATCTGATGCTTTGACAGGACCTGGCAGGTTGCAGCTGTTTTGTTAAACTAGAGCCAGGGTTGAAGTTTGGCTATTTTTTTTCTCAATCATGTGCTAGAGCTTCCGATTCGGCTTCATGCAGGACTCTAATCTGAGTGGAAAAAATAGATCTCTGAAACCTGCTGGGCTCTCTAGTACTCAGGATTTAAAGAAAACACAAATTAATAGAAATACCAAAACTTCACACAGTCAAAACACATGTAAAAAAACAAACAAACTCAAAGGCTTCACAACCTTTTCATTATGCAGCAGGCAAAATCAGTCAACAATAACTTAAACATACAAACAAAAGAAATATAATCAATTGACATCAGTGCTTTTTTTCCTGTCATATTTTAAGGTTATTTAGTTTCACTGCAGTATCCTACATGCTTCATAAACATGAATAACTGTCTAATCTCTGCTTTTCACATTAATACATATTCACGTGTAAACCCATAAATGCTGATTAAAGCAGCTTATCGCACATAAATTCCCTTCAAATTTAAAATGTTTTTATGGCTCAAATAACAAATAAATTAACACTGAAATGGAGATCAAGTCAGTCCGGCCTCACTGAGACGTCAATTCAGACTTCAGATAAGAAAACAAGCAGCAGAAAGGAACAGCAGCTGCATTTCCATCCAAACTAATACAAACTCTGGTATATTGAACTCCATAACTTTATTATGATGCCCAAAAATCCCATTTTTTTCCCCTCCAAACTTGTGGATATTTAGAAACAAACTTCAACTGTTAGCTGGAAGCAAACTTGGCAATTTTTGGATGCTGTACACAAAATCAGAGAGTGCAGCTTTTCATTTCTAATTGGAGCAACATTTTGTTTGTAGAAAAAATAAAAAAGTATTGTATATGACTGTACAAAATGAACTTTGTGGGATTAGCATCATCAATAGTTTTGGATATTCACCAAATAAAACTTTAATAAATCCAAACCAAAGCCAAAAATATTAACTGATTCTGGAAAAAAAATGGTAAAATCTTAAATTATTTTCTATTTCTGTTTTCTGTCCATTTTATTTTTGGACACTTGGGAAGCTGCTTGATCAGCTACAACAACATTTCTGGAAAAACAATTGCCTTAAAACAGGATGGAAACGCAGCTGGTGCAGCAGTGTTAAGAAAACGTAAAGTGTTTCCAGATGTTTACACATGAAAGCAGTGGGTTACAAAGGCCATCTAGGTTGCATAGAGATACTAAAAGCTAAAGCTGCTATCATGTTTGATAGATTCTGCATGAATAAAGCACAAACAGGAAGTAGAATCACAGAGGAAGAGAGGAGAGGGAAAAGGCAACATAGAAAGAATAAGTTACAGTATATTATTGCCCCTGTTATTTTACAGTTAAGAGTGATAGAGGGACGAAAATGTGCTCAGACAGACGTACAGAGTCCCTTTAGAAATTAAAGTCGTATACATTTAAAGAACCCTGACAAAATGACTGAAATCAGTGAGTTTAAAAAACATCTTTCATGCCTCATCTGCAAGTCACTCACAGTTAAGGAAAAGGAGATCTGATGAAAGAGAGGCAGATAAAGGATGGATGGATTTCTATACTTGAATCACAGCTATCATTTATAACGGTTTTATTATAATTATTTGCTAAAACATCCAAATCTAATGGCTCCAGCTACCTCCCTAATCAAATTTCCCGAGGGCTTGAATATGTCTGTAAAATGATTTTGCTTCTTCACAAACAGCAGCAGCTGTGGCCACTTGCAATAGATTTCAATGGTGATACATTGTCACGGCTGGAAGTAGAAAATTCTCAAAATATTTACAGGAACATATGAAACCATCCCCGCTGCACAGTCCACTTTCTCGCTTGATCCATATGTTCCAAACACCCATAGTTTCTCCAAAACACGACTACATACACTTCCGCTGGAGCTCGTGATAAATGGTTATTATAATGCTATGTGTTATAATTGGTAATAAATCAGACTGTAGCCAGTTTGGAGTCTGATGGGGTAACGTACAAAAAGGGACATTGTCATAGTTCTGGACCACAAACAAATAACTAAATAAAATAAAATAACCACTAAAGGGGCTTTAACCAACAAATACTTTCATTTATTATTAATTTCTTTGACAGATTAAACAAAAACAGTAAAAAAAAAAAACACCTATCATAATTTCCTAAAGATTAAGGTGACGTCTTCAAATAGCTATTTTGTCTAACCAACATATCAAAACCAAAGATATTAAGTTTATAATGTAAGACGAGGCAAATCAGCAAATTTTAAAAGGTAAATTTGAACTTAAAAAGCAAATCTTTGGCATTTTTTGCTTGAAAATATTGTTTACCCGATTACCAGACTGATTAAACTAGATACATTTTCTACCGATTAACAAATCAAGTCATCAAGACGTGCAACTTTATAAAATGGACATAATATTTCTAAAGTTTAATCTGGACTGGAATTCGTTCTTGGATTCGTCCCTTACACAAGCTTTCCAAGACGTATTTAGGCATATTATAGCTAATTTAATAGTGTGTTTGGAACATAGTAAGCAGTGAAATAGTGGTTTGTTAAAGTTTAGGTTCACAATTTTTCAAGTCTGTCTTAAAGCAAGACTCAGATACACATTGATCTTTTCTTGCTGTAATTATTCCTCGTGTTCATACTGGTCAGTAAAAAATTCTTACCTATTGCAAATTCAATGCTAGTTATGGAGGACAAGAAATCCACAGTCCTCATTCTGTGCATAAATATGAGATTGATATATTCCAAAGTTGGAGCCTTTTTTTGTACACGATTCTCATTTTATTTGAAAATCAGCTTTTCCCATCAGAAGATTCGCACAGACTGAAACTATCCTTCAATATTTGATCTAATTGTAACTGACATTAGTTGACAACAGCTGTTATTCTCTGTAAAGAAGGAAAACTCTTGGGTGGAGTATCACTTTAACATAAGTAGGGCATGAGTAGTATCTTAATTAGTTTTTCTTTTTTTTCATAACTAATAATTTGGTCTGTAAACAAAGACAAAAAACACCATCACATGTTCTCAGAGGCCAAGTAGACAGTTCAACAGTCTGAAACCAAAATAAAAGCAGCAAATCTTCACATTTGAGAATCTGGAACCACACAATATTTTGCCTTTTTTGATAAATGATTAATCAGTTTTCAAAATTGTGAATACATATTCTGTCCATTGATTAATCACTTAACCCTCAAGCATGACAGGTGGAAGTCATTGGTTATGAATTGAATAAAACTAATTTCTCCAGTTTATCGGCTGTGATTTTACATGTTCAGCCCCTGGAATAAGAAATACGTGAAGGTTGTGATGTGGTAAAGGGATATAGATGGCAGAATGTGTGTGATATTTGACTACAAAACACTTACAAGTATTTCAGTCTGTAAAGCCTGGTGCAACAGTTGTTCTTTTCCCTGCTCTTTACAGTAGGACAAAGGCTTAGCTCAGACGCATCAGACGCTCTGAGCTCATCCTCTGTCACAGAATTTAGTCCTGGAGTCACGCACATATCAGAAAAACAGGCACTTTGTCCAGCATGGTGGCCTGGCAGCACCCTAAGTGTTACTGCTTTAGTGCGCCTGCGTCTCAGGTGTCTTGGTAGGGCAGGTAAAAGCATCCGGGGCTGTCGTCATCAGGTGACCAGAAAGACGACGGCCTCGTGTGGTGGAGTTCTCGGCGAACGCAGCGAGGGCATGGCTGAGCTTTCTGCCGACACTCGGCGTGGAACACGGCGCCGCAGCCGTCACACCTGCAAACATCAGCACACGAATCGGTCATCAACTTTCTCTTGTTGTACGAGAAGACCATCAGCGTGCAACACTTCCATACTGCACCAGTGTTCATATGACAAGGTAAATGAAAATAATATTTGTTGCGTGTATTCCCTTTCTGGCTTTTAGGCCCTCATCTCTGTATGCTAAATACGTATAGCTAATGACAGCAAAATTGCGTCGAAATTACACTTTCCGCATGTGTGAGGGTCCCTGTTACGTCATCAAAGGGTGTACACGTTGGATCTGCGTGGACGTTTGCGTACCTCACATTTTTGTGACTGCATGGACTTGTCTGAGTCGTCCACTAGGCTACAACAAGCTACGGAATACTTCTTTCAAGCGGACTCCAGAAAGTAGTATGAAGAGAACAACTGCGTATCCGTGGTGTCCACAACTGTCCATGTTTGGGAGCATATTCAGGCCCTTAGCTTAGTGCAGGCTAATTTTCAGGCAACCAGTGGAGACTCCAAGAATTCTCCAGAAAAAGTCCGACACATGACCCCTCGTAAAACCACAACTTGACATTTCTACACTATAGTTGTGTGGTTGTACGGATTAAACAAACAAGACGTAACACGTCAATTAGAAAACTTTAGTGGTGCTGGTGGGAGGATTTTGATACCTTTGGACAGACTAGCTGTTTTCCCCGTTTCCAGTGTTTGTGCTAAGCTAACGACTTCATATTTACTGTACAGATATGGGAGTGGTATCAATCTTTTCATTCAACCCTCTGCAAGCATGAAAGCATCTTCTTTTAATACTTCCCAAACATCACTTTTCGGGAATTGGTAAGAAATGAAAAGTACATTTCATAACAGTGTTTTGGTTCTGAAAAAATGTACAAACAGTCCAAGATCTGTTCCGACTTTTGTCAGCCATTTCAGATTTTTTTTTTTTATAGTTACATGAAGGATCTTGTAGCATGGATGGACTAAACGATTACAGCTCTGCTTCTATCTGGATCACATAACTTAATGTTTCATTTATCAGCTCGAAAAACAGCATTCTCCTGTTGATTAATATATTTAAACTATTTAGTAGGATTGGCAAAAACTACAGATATAATAGAGTAACAGTAGATTAAAGACTTGATTGTAAAAACTGGATTATCTATTAAGTATGGTACGCTGTTTACATTCTGTTATTACTCATTTCCTGTTCCACCAGTGTCTGAGTAACAAAGCCAATGGAGTCCAGCTCAGCCCTAGTAAGTACAGTAGATACAGCTGTTATCAGTTTACACTTAACACTTCTTTCACAAGCCATAAAACACAACTCAACAAGCAAGGTGTGTGAGTGATAGTCCAGACTTTACTGTCAGTGTCTCAGAGTCTTCTAGGAATCGGCCCTGATCAGCTCTTATCTCTCTGCTGCCTGCTGTCACTCCCAGTTTCAGGGACGAGGATGAGGCTCTGGACTATGTTAGCTGTCCATGTCGAGAATAACCGCTCAACCGTCTCACGCCAACCAGTGTCAATAACAAGCAGCAGGTTCGGTTCTGCCGCCCAGAAACCCAGCATTTATTTGTGTACACGTTTTTTGCGTCTGTCCATAAAGAGTTTGTTTTGTCTCTAACATTTCTGCCTCCACTCAAACACGATGGTGCACAGGATTTTGAGTAACCAGAACATTGCATCTGCAAGGAGATGTTACCCTTTCACTTTTTTAAAATGCTATGTGAGCTCCAACAAATTCCATTCACATTGATTTTATTTGGGTGGAGGTAGAAATCAGCTATAGACAGCTATAGTAAAAGATGCCAAAAATAAAATCAAACCTACCTGCTGGGATACCAGGAAGTTGAAATATAATGTGATTTTTATCATTTGGTTGCAACAAGCTTTGAGTGTGCACAAAAACATATTCAACATGAGGGCCTTGAAACAAAAATCTAACAACACGATCAGGCAGTGGCATTACAACACTATGGGTTAGTAACCCTAACTACATTATGTGTTCCTTATACAGGTGCTTTGCTTTCAGCTACACTCAGAAAAAGAAATGCAAGGTTTGTGGCACAACTCTTTGCCTCCTGAAGAACCCCTCCAGGATTCTCAAGTTAGACCGAACCTGAAGCAAATTTTTGAGGCGGCAATGTAAAGACACAAGCTGACATGGTCAGACCAAGTTCAAATTGTCTCCACTTCATGAACGTACAAGGGGAGAAAGTTTTAAAAAAACGGAACGAAAGAAAAGAATTGGAGCTTGTTTTGAGATCAAACTCAGAGCAAACACACATATTGCATTGTTACATTTGCTGTTTGTGGTGAATAATAGTAATAAAAAACATTATTACGGTCGATTCTACTCAATATTAAATCTGCACCTTCTGAAGGTGAATGATTTTAGGCCTTCTTCCTAAGAGTGTTCATAAATCAAAAGATGGAGATCATAAAAAGTGATATGTGTTTGTGTCTAGTGTTGGTTCTGCTTTGTGATATTTATTTGACAATACATGACAAAGATGTCTGTTAGATCAAAGTGTTGCTCTGTTCAATTTAATTTACTGGCAGCTATCGGTGCAATGTGCAGAGATTTTGTTTGATTTTTTCCTTTTAAATCAAGTCTTTTCAGATCTAATAAAATCAAATACCTGTAAATGACGACCAGCCCAGATTTCTTTCTAAGTAAATGTTCAAATATATAACACGTTATCTGAAGGTCTGTACCTCTTGGTGGCGCTCTCCTGGAAGGGGTAGATGACTTGTCCGTTGTGGCAGAGCTCGCAGATGATGCCTTTCTCTCGACACAAACTGCAGCTGAAAACATGGGAGCTGGCAAACTTGATCACCTTGGACAGGAAGGGAGCCAGTTTTCCATCAATCACCTGGAGGGTGAGGAGAGGGGAGGAACGGAAGGAAGGACATTCTGATTAGACTGCACACCTGTGTGAAAACTCCAACAGTCAGGAGTTTAATGGGAACACATTAACTCAACCTGTAGACTTGGATGTTATTGTGTTATCATAGCAACATTAGCTCTCTGGTGAATCTCTACATGGGTCTGTATTGGTGTGGATGAAATATGAGAAACTGAATTTTCACTTTCTTTCCTCATCACAGCACAGAGGGTAGCTCGAATCTACTCATGGATAAGAGGCTAGCTAATTACAGCTCAGCCAAGGAGGACGCCATTAATGTTTACACGCCGCTCTGTTGTGTTGTTGGAGTTCGAAAGAAAATAGTTTCTACACAAAACCCCTCACAACAAAGTCTGTAGATTATCTTGAGTAACCGGGTCAAGATTTATGGAACAAGACATTGCTGTTGGGTTTTTCAAATGTATATTTTTGGCACTTTGGGCACCACAAGGGTCACAAGTGCCATCTAGTTCCATTATATTTGAGAGAAGGCAGACATCTCTAACTGCAATGCACGGCATCTCACACCAAAACAATCTAGATGGATAAATAGCACTTCAAGGTAAGAGGAAAAAAGTATTTCTATGTTTTTCATTTTTATTTTTGATAAACAGTAGAATTAGGTCTAATTGGTTGCTACAAGGTACTAAAAACCTGCATGAGTTGGTCAAAATGTCCAGTAACTGTTTGAAAAGATCAGAATGGACATTGTGATCGATGATATTCAGCGTAATACAACTGGTATTTAATATTAATCTAGAAAACAATTAATTAAAAGAGGAACAGCCATTACTAATGAGTAGCCAATAGAGGAATGTCCCATGTAGCATCTATGACCAAAATATGAGAGCAATAGCCTCTGTTCCTGCATGCTAAGGGAAAGTTTTGGCCTACAAGCAGTTAGATTTAAAAACACTAAATACAGGCAAAAATTGAGGCAAGGACAACCTGCAAATGTTCAAATATGGCCCCAAAAAATCTGAAATTATTCTGAAACTGTAGGACTCATGAGGGGAAAAAAGTCGAGAAACTGGAGAAGAATTACAAAGAGTTCCTGGTAGGTTTTGATATCAGTTAAAAATGTGATATTTTATGAGATTAAATTATTTTAAAACTGATTTAAAATGACTTGATGGAAGCAGAATCCGCTTTGGCTTGGAGGAAAGAGGGGAGACGGGAGGAGAGGAAACTGAAGGAAGGAGGAACGTCTTCTAATGTCAACGCTTGGGAAGTTCCTTTTAGAACTGAGTTGGGGGTGGTAGTGGGGGTCCGGAGCTGTATTGTAGTAAATAGACAGTGGATGACTCCCAGAGAAAAAAAAACACTGAAAAGAAAAGCTGTGTGGAATCTTAGAGAAATAAAAACTCAGTCGCATCATGTTGATAACAGAGACAGCGCTATACACATAATGAGAGAGTGCATGTGAGACAGAGGGGGAGAATGTAAGAGAGAAACAGAGTATAAAGTGAGGGAAAGAGTGGTAGAGATACAATATACAAGAGAGATCTTGAGAGAGAGCGAAAGCCTGCATTCAGATACAAGTGGTTCCACCTGGCAGAGCACTGGACCTCCCAATTATAACCTCCTTCATGCTGTTTGTTACATGATGAGGACGAGAGGAGACGAGGAGGACATCCACACACACACACATGGACACAGAGGAAACATAGCACACTGAGATATACTGATACTTTTTACTGTAAATCATACACCAGGGCCAAAGTCTATTAGACTTTACGCTGAGATTAAGGACCTACACTTAAGGCTTTTACCATAACAGCCCATACTGTGGCCTTGTGTACCATATATTGCATTAAATTATCAGCCTCTGACCAACATGAGAGTGATATTATAGACCAATATCTCACTAAAAACAGGACGTATCCCAGTCAGTGTCACCAGCCTCTGGCAGGACTTGTTTGACTCGACCATTACAGTCAAACAGTTTAGAGTCCAAACATGAGAAAACAAACAATCCACTATATTAGCTAAAATGCCAATTGCAGCGTATATTAGTCAAAAAAAATATATAAAATCTGATCTCAAATCTGATTTGTATGCTGTTACAGTTTCTTTTATGGCTTTTTTTCCAAGTCGAAGAAACAATCGTCCAATCAGAGCTTTGCATAAAGAATGAATAAACGTCTTTATAGTTAGCTACCTACACAGCTACAGCCATGAAAAAAGTGAGAAATTGATTTAAAAATATATATGGTAAAAAAAAAAAAGAAATGCATGGATGAGACGAGGGTATACAGGTTGTGAAGAGTTGAATTACAGAAATGACAACTCCACTCAACATCACTGATCGATGTGAAAAACAACAGCAACCGCTACCACCGCTTTCATGTTCAGTAAAATGACACTGGTTGGACGATTTTACTCGCTACACTTGCTAATATCATTTTAACATCACTGTTTGTGTACAGATTTAACAAACAAGAAATAAATTGTTAATATGTACGCTCTACAGATGCTTGTAGGCATACTATTGAACTTTGGAGGGAGCCAGGCTATCTGTTTCCCGCTGTTATTGGACTTTTTGACCACTACAATTGCTATGGTGTGGGTCCCTGGTTTGTTTGTGTCACTACACACAGGTGCTGTGATGTGATACATATTCCTGCTAATGGTTTTACACTATTGCACTGATTGACAGGTGACAATAATGTGCCAAGAAGTGCAGCAATGCACCAACAAAGGCAGGGCAGAGGAAGAGATGTCAAAATGTTCTAGCCAAAGTCTTGCCTTGAATCCAATAGAGATGGTGCGGCAGGACCTTAAATTCATCCCATGTGGATGAATTTTAAAAATTCTGGAAGGAAGAGTAGACCAAAATTCCTCCACAGGGATGTGAAAGACAGATCTCTAGCTATCAGAAGCATTTGGTTGCTACTAAGGGTGGCACAACCACTTATCAAGTTTAGGGGAGGGCAATTACTTTTTCGCTTGGGTGATGTTGGTGTTGGAAACTTTTTTCCTTCACTAAATGAACTGATCATTTAAAAACTTTTTCTTTTTTAAAAAAAAATAAGGTTCCCTTTGTCTCATACTTAATTTTGTTTGAAAATCTGAAACAATTAAGTGTGACAAATATGCAAAAATAGATGAAATCAGAAAAGGGGCAAATACTTCTCAAGGCACTGTACGTGTCCCCCCTCTCTGCCCAGCACAGCCCAAACCTAAGCAGCCCCGCTCAGTCCGGTCCAACCCAGTCCACATGACGAATGGCTCTCCTGATAGAGGCTGACAGGCTCAGTAATTAAGGCCCTCTATAATTGGACTGGGCAGAATCAAACAACTGGCAGCAAAGCTCTGGTGGCTGACTGGTACTCTGGAGGGACGGTGGGAAAGAGGGAGGGAGGCACAGAAAGATTGATGGCAGCAGAGTGACAGAATAATTGGACAGGCAAAGAACCAGGATGGCCAATATAAAGAAATCGACTTGTATGACGCCTGGATGCAATCTTACTTTATAATTGTTTAATTACTCAATACTGATTTACCAGTGATGTTATTACATTTATTTCTATAAATTCACAAATCCTCTATTTTCTTAAAATTCCCATATCCCTGCCGTTACTGCTTGCTATAAATTTCTAGTGACCATTTTATTACCTACACCAAAGTAGCACTGGCCAGCAGGGTCCCACTGGTCATTCAGGCAAGAAATTCTAACTTTAAACCTTTTAATTTGTACGCTCGCCCACATGCGACAAGGACAACAATGAAGCCAAATAGTGACGGCTGTTCAACCAGTAGCGAGGCTGCTGGCAGATCTCTCAGTGCTCTTGACCGGCGTTCAGGCTAACTTCTGTCTCCAATTTGCTTAAATGTGGATTCTGCAAAATGATTTAAGAAACTTTACGAGCGGGAAGGCACGCCATTATCAGCCGCAAGATGAATTGTAGGGGTTTTGAGATGATAACAGGATGGGAAATAAAGGAAAATAAAAGCTATTTCTGTTTCTTTAACCTATCTTCTTTTCTTTTTCCTGGATGTCTAAAACCATTAAAATAAAACAACCTGAGAAAGTATAAATAACTCTTTGGTTCAGATCAGGTCCCAACTCGTGGACAAAATGTAACATGCGATGAGGGGTCACACGCTGACATTGCTTCACACTGCAAGAAGGGTAAGAACAACTGCCTACATATTGATTGACAGCACAACACAGCGTGACTGCAGATTTTATGACTACACATGTAAGACGTCAATATGCCTTTCAACTTCTAAAAACATTGCACTACGTAGAGGACTTTAGACTATTTCAACAGAATATGCTGTGTTTTAACTTTAGAAGGATGTGCACAATAACAGCAGTAGCTGGATTAAAACACTCTGGAATCTGCAAACTGTGCAAAGGTGGAAAATTACTTTGACGTATATTTGTAATATACTCACAAGACTATATTCACAATATGACTCTCCAGATATATTCACATCCTTTACCCTCTTTCCCTCCAAACACACACACACACACCCTCCTCTCCCTCCATACATCCTCTTAAACTCCCCCTTTCTTTCTCTGCTCCACGCAGAGTCTTTGTGCTCCAAAACCTCCTAATCCCCTAAAACTGCTGTTTAACAGCCGTTCGCCTGCCCTCCTCTCTCTCTCTGTCTGTCTGTCTCTCTCTCTCTCACACACACACACACACACACCACCGCAGCTCCATTGAAGAACTAGAAAGCCAGCTGGGATTACATGGCTGAAGAGACCAGGGTGAGCTCTGTTTGGATAACTCTCTCTCTCTCTCTCTCTTTCTGTCTGTCTCTCTCTCTCTCACACACACACACACACACACACACACTAAAGAGAATTGATGTATGTTGGCTGTCAGTATATTCATGGTGGTGTCCGTCTTATCGGGGGATTCCCCCAAAGTTTAGAGTAACCGACCAAATGAGAAGACGTGCGCAGCAGAAGGACAATTTTTTTCATAGATTAATAAACAAACCCTGAATATAAGTGTATGATAACTGATAAATGCAAAGCATAATACGTTTTGCATTAAAAGCTCAATGTAAAATTAAAAAACAAACAGAAGAGTCCTCTAAAATCTGGATATCGTGTACAATAACAAAGGGGTGAGAATAAAGTAGATACATTGAATTATGTTGTGCACTTTTTTTCCACAATGAACAACCATAACATTTCTTTTAAAACAATGAAACTACTGTATGTGCAAGATTAAATGAAGGTGCAGTAACTACGCATCACTATCTCAGGCTGTGGATAAGTGCTCTCAGGGGACTTGAATCATGGGTAGTCGAGTCCAGAGGAAAACATCTCAGTTTTTCAGATGTTATTAGATGCATTTAGTGTTTCGTGCTAGTGTTGTAACAAAGTTGCTATATAGAGATAGAGACTTGACGGACAGGTAGAACTAATGACTCAACACTTCACTACTGTGGGGTGAGAATAAGCCCTCTAGCTATTAACCATATATAACTCAATAATAAATGTGAAATTTGGTCATATGAAACAAGACATGAATACTTGTACGATTTCATCAGGCTGAATGATGTTTTAATTATATTCCACAGAGTTTACACTCTTTTATTCTTTTTCTGTCATTACTTATTCTAATATTATTCTGTGCAGTCGTGTTTTACGTCGTTTCATTCACTGCGAGCGGCGGTGGCAGTGAGTAGAAGGGTTGCAGTGGAAATGATTTTGCCAGATGCACGTTACTGAAAATAAGAAGATAAATGGGCCTTTTTCTTTACTTGCTTCATGTTGTCTTCACTCTCAGTAATATCTGCCAGCATTGGAAATGTGTAGGAGAAAACATAAGCAGCCCAAACTCATCAATCACAGTTGTTGCAGTCTGTAGCCCTGACCTGGCCTCTGAACCTCAATGCAAAAATACAGATGAAGCTTAATACTTTGACAAGTTCTAATGAAGGTGTATGTTCTTTTATCTTTAAACCTGTCCCTCTCATCGTGTCCTATTTGACCTTCCCAATGTTACCAGTATTGTGCATTTGCAGGGAAAAGCCTCCAGCTCAAAATCTGTCTGAGAACTTTTAACATTTACTTAAGAGGCCTCTGTGTGTCTGGACAAGTGTGAGTGGAGAGGCATGCCAGGCATAGAGGGAATGCCAGGGTGTCACTGTGGGAAGCCTGCTGCGAACACACACACACTCACACACTTTCCTACTACTTCAGTCCTTATACAAAACCCTCGGAACAATCCTTAAAACCAGCAGAGGAAATGGGCAGAGTGTCCTTAGACAAACACATATGTTTTCGCCAAATGAACTTGTTCCTAATAGGGGAATATGGGTGGGGGCTATTTGTTGGGAGGTGAATAGACTAGTGTGGTCCAGGGTTTAGCCTGGGGAGTTTAGCCTTCACTGACCTCGGAGCTGGAACAAAAAAAGCCATGTTGATTAAGAGCGTCATTTTATTCAGGAGGTGAATCAAAAGAAACAAGCTTGTTAATATGGAAAACCAATTAAGAGGCACAGCGCTTGAGAATCTCCAAGAGGGGGGGAGAGAGCGGGAGGTTAGAGGGTGAGGAAAAAGAGAGGAGGGAGCTGTGAAGACTCTACTAGAGATAGCTATTGTTAAAATCTCGACTAAATCACCAGTTTGGGGTTTATGAGTAAATCACAGAGTTTAAAAAAGGAAAGAAAGAGTGAAGAACACACACTCACATAACACACATGTTTGCTGAGCGTGTGTGAGGCCAAGGGGATGTTGGGAAGAATGGTGGGATGTCACGCTTTGTTTTTCTGCCTGTTGAGTCTGAATGTGACCAATTAGTGAAGCAGAGAGACACAGAGAGTGGAGGAGGAGGAGAGGAGGGGGTCCAATCGCTTTCACCGTGAGAGTCTTTGGCTAAGCTATGAGTCAGGGAGGGGTGAAAGAAAAAAAAAGGAGGGGGGGGGGGGGGGGCAGGGTACAACATAATGAACATAATGACAAACAAAAGAACTTTTCAGTCATTTGTGGTCGCTTTCCTCTGACCCCACCCCCCCACCCCCATCAAATCAGTTCAACGTCTAGATACTGAAACGCTGAAAGATATGTTTCTTTTTTTAAAGATCTTTTTTAAACTGAACGCATTCAAATTCACCTAAATAAAGTCTGATCCTCACTAGAATTGAAAGTTGGGCGGTGTTACTGGGGTTACCATAAGAAAGAAGGATGCACAATGAGGTGTCTTGATATTGGAAATAAAAAAATAACAGAAGAGGCAAACTTTGCGGTTTCCACAAAGCCACATATGAATTCTTTCCACTGAGACCATTGTTTTCCTGGATTAGGACACTTGAAAGAGCTAACCCCGTTCTAAATAGGGCTTCTGGAGGGTATTACTCTCAGTTATCGCTGTTATGATATGGACAGGTGCCAAAGAAACAAAGGAGAGGTTATGTTTACTGAAAGAATAAGGTGCGCGTCATTCGATGGTTGTCCTATTGTCAACATATCCAATAAAACTACCAGCTCCAAAATGTGACAGTTCAGGTCCCAAATATAAAGTTTCATTTTTAAAACAGGTTTAATAATTTACTAAAATAATTGTGCATTGTAGTTTTCAGCAACTGTTACATTACAGTTTTGGGGGACTATTTTCAACGGTAGATTAATACAGTCAAAGCCAAAGCAAACCACAGTGTGTGTGTGTGTGTGTGTGTGTGTGTGTGTGTGTGTGTGTGTGTGTGTGTGTGTGTGTGTGTGTGTG
>JBBPCS010000001.1:11996115-12024226 GCA_037974645.1 Hollardia meadi
TGTGTGTGTGTGTGTGTGTGTGTGTACCTGGGGATGCTGAGCAGGTAGTCTAGCGTGGCGCTGAGCTCCTCCATGCTGGTCTGATCTGAACTGAGAGGGATGGTCAGGATCAGACCACTGCGCCGGTCTTTGCCCCCTAAAGATAGACCATTAGAGACGGGACACATCTGATTACTGACCAAACTGACATGATACAGTTGTTTATCTCATAGTTGGTGTGTTTGTTTTACCTGACAGAAAGGCCAGTTTCTTCTTGAGGACGGGGAGGATGGTGGTCGCTTCCATGTTGACGTTGGACATCTGTTCACACAGGAGAGATTCATATTTTTTTCAAGTTTATTCTCTTACTCGTATGTACACTGAAAAAGTTTTTGGTCCCTGTAATTGTTCATCCTGTCCATGTCCTATGAAAAGATCTTAAACGCATTCAACAGTGAAAGTCCAGCAGTCTGAGGTAGTCAAATCCAGCAGATATCTTCAAAAGTGCTGGTCTTCTTTTAACAAAAAATTTACTGCTGGCGGAAACTTTGGAAAACTCCCAAACTTCTCTAAATCAGATGGTTTTAAGATGGTAAAGCCTCATATTAGCTTCAGTAAATGCATTTCTGCTTTCAGACACCAGGCCGAAATCTCAGACAGTAGTCCAAAATTTCAGACCCTAGCCCATAACGTCAGACACCAGTCCAAAATTTCAGATCCTAGTCCAAAATTTCAAACTTTAGCCCACAATATTAGACACTATCCCAGATTCTAAGACAGTAGTCCAAAATGTTAGACGCTAGCCCACAATCTCAGACACAAGTCCAAAATCTCAAACACCTGTCCACAATCTCAAACACCTGTCCACAATCTCAAACACTAACCCACAATCTTAGACACCAATCCAAAATCTCAGACACTATCCCACAATATTAGACACTAGCCAAAATTCTCAGACAGTAGTCCAAAATCTTAGACAGTAGTCCACAATTTCAGACACTAGTCCAAAATCTCAGGCACTAGTCAGGTTCACACACTTGTCCACAGGCTCAGACACTTATCAACAGATCCAGGCAGCACCAGCCCACAAGTTCAGACACTAGCCCATATGCTCAGTCACTAGTACACAGGCTCAGATGCCACTCCACAGGCTCAAACACTAGTCCACTGGCTCAGACACTACTGTCACTACAGGATTAGAAACTTAACTCCGTATGAACCGCTGTTACTGTGTGAACGTCATGCAATTATAGAAATGTTATAAATGACTCAACAAAGTGAAGTAATCTCACTTCTCAGATGACAAACACATTACGTTAACACAGGAGCATGACAGTCACTATGAGTGATAAGGTCAACTACTGCAGGGTTACTACTTAGCACTGTAGTAGCACAGACACACTACGAACCGCCTTGTCTGGGTCCTGAACTTTGAATCCGTCCACTCCACCGAAGGTCTAGAGTGTGTCAAGTTGAGAATTCAGTCTGATGCGAGGCAAACAACCCCCTGATGAAGTATTATACGAATATTACAGAAACAGCACAGTGATTTTCTATGAGGATTTTCACTCAGCTGGCATTTCTCCCAGCAGATTCAGATTACTGGCTTCACATTCAGCTCGACCTGTGATTTACTGTCTGTTTCATCAGAGTGTTTTTGCGCAGTTAAAAAGCTGTCAGTCAGAAGATCAGTCGGTTAACATTTGTGTCTATTGACTGTTATAAAGGGGTATCTGGTCATACAACAATACGCACATGCAATAATATTGGGTAAATAATCCAGTGCAGATGTTAGGCCTTGTGGATCTTTTGTTTATCAGTTCACTTATCAGTTCCTCACTTTATTACGTTTCTACTTTTACTGTAATTGAATAGATAGATAGATAGATAGATAGATAGATAGATAGATAGATAGATAGATAGATAGATATTGTATGTTTATACCTGATAAACTGTATTTATTTTAATAAGTACTGTATATTTCTGGCACCACAGCCATCATATCTTATCTGAGCAAACCATAACTATACAGTAGCAATGAAGCAGATTAGCAGATTTATTTATTTATATATATATATATATATATGAATTAAATACCAATACACACAATGTTTTTACCCCTCTAAGTTTAACTTTAACTGTTGCTTTTCTAGTGAGGAATATTTACTGTTATAGACAAATACACAAGTTTCCAGGAGCTTTTAGTATTTTTTTTAAGTTTACTTTCACACTGCTAAACTTTGTTTCAAAATAGTGAATTATTTGAAAGGTTATTATTAGTATAATCATCATTATTAGAGGCAGTAACAGTAGAAGTAGTAGTAACAGCATTTGTGCTGATAAATGGTTACTACTGCAGCACCAGTCAGTCCTGCTGCAGGGCTTCATCCTCCTCCTCCTCCTCCTCCGCCACCAGAGCCTGCCTGCGGCCTGCCTGCTGCTGCAGGACGGCCCGGACTGGCTCGGTTTGTCTCGGCTTGGTTCGTCTTGGCCCACAGACACAATGACCTACATTCAGCAGCTGCGGGCTGCGGCGGCTGCGGCTACAGCCTCCCTAACCTCACTCAGCGTCAACAACTTTGGGATCAATCAGCAATAAGTATTGATCAGGCGGGTTTTTCTTACCTTTTAGTCAAATCTGCAGCATTCTACTGTCCCGATTTTCTCTCCTGGGTCCTCCTCCTCTTCTCTGTCTCTGCTTCTCCTCTGCAGCTCTTCCTCTCGCCTTCCTCCTCCTCCTCCTCTTTCTCCTCTCAATCTGATTTATCAACAGATGTTAAATCTGTCTTCCACTGGAAAGCGATAAAGATCTCAGTTTGTTATCCGTTCGCTTTCATTAACAGTAGAAACACAGAACGCAGGCGGTGGACCTCGTTGTTCTGCGCAGCCTCAGTGAAGCCGAATAAAAGAGCGCAACTTCCGGTAAAGCGGCATTCCAAATAAAAGCCTGGAGGATTCACGGATGTGTGGACGAACACAATTTTCAACCTTGGCTGACCAAACTTTACAAGTGTAGTGCTGATTTAATTATCTGTATGACTTTCTCTTGTGTTGCTTCAACACATTAAATGTAGGCTAACTGGTGAACTACAAAAATAAAAATCCTACAAATTGTAGGCCTACATATGTATTTCAAATAAAATGTACTCAAAATACCAGAAACAAACGTGCTACTTTTGCACAATGGCCCATTTTAGGATATTACATTTTCCACTGTTAAATTTAAACAAGGGCTAGAGTTTACAGTCAGGCTACACAGGTCCTGCATGGCTGTAATGGTCTTTTTAAGGAAAGCCAAATGATCCAAAATACTGGACAAATGCAGATATTGACCTTTAGGAAAAGTCACCAAAGTTCATGTGAATTTCACAGATTACAACCTCATGTTGGTGCTAGAGGAAAAGTCAGGGGGCAGGGGTGGGGGGGTCACCAAAGTCATCGGATCCATCCTCTGGGAAACATTGATGTCCAATCCCTCCAATAGATGTGGAGATATTTTAGTAGGCCTAGTTAAATCAGAAATTTGGCAGATAGAAAGTCAAGGGATCACCAAAGTCATTAGGATTCAGCCTCTGGACATTGCTGTGAAGCTCCAGAAATGTTTCCTGGAAGCAGAAACTTCTCCCGACTTCCACTGGCATGTGGGTGGGTAGATATAAATTTTCTTGTTTTTTGGATGAACTGTTCCTTTAGAGTCGAGTTTCATTCATTGCAGCAAATATTTTCTGTCCAAATTCACTAAATGTTCAAGGATTGTTCCAAAGGAATTTTGGTGTCTTTTAGCTTTTGTCAGTAAAAAACAAACAAACACTGTTATATATTCAGATTTTTGTAAAAAGGTATGTTTTCCATGCTTTTATTTTGAAGGCCCGATTGCCTCTTTTCGGTAGCTTTATAAAGCTGGCGTTGGATATTCGGGGGCGGGGCCACACATAAACAGGCCACGCCCTATCCAGTTCAGACCACTGAGACGTTCATGTGCCCTCAGAAACTGCAAAACCCAACGTTCAGGGTCAAAATTATGTTCAAATAAAACAAAAATAAGCTTCCATGACAAGCTATTCATGATCAATGAACTAAACATATCAAAGATTATTTATAACTACAACAATAGTTTTATTATTTAAGTAGATGAGGACTCTTATTTTGATTAATTTTTTCATCACATTAAATAGGCAAACATCCACATTATATTCATTGCACTGGTAAAAATCAAACGAAACATTCTTTATATACACAACAATAACAAAAAAAAAATAAGTTTATGTCTGAATCTTGTAGTGTAGCATTGCCCATCCTTCCGTTACAGGAGCAAAATAAATCTTACCTTTGAGTCTGTACAGAATTCAGATTCACCTTAAATTCATCTTTACGATTTATATTTCTTTCCACTGTTGTAAGTATGCTGAGACTGATCACATTTATGTCATGTCTATCATGACAAAATTGATCATTGTTTTGATCCATGAGAAAAATCACAGTAAAGTAGAGCTACCTAAGCAAAGTACACTGCTGTGTGATTTTAAATGTGATTTTTTTTAAATTATTAATTCTGCTGACTTCCCTCTTTTCCTTTGGCTTTAATGGAAAAAAATACAGTCATTATGTGTGTTATTTTCAGTGAAGCTTTGCAATAGTCTCTTCTGTTGTCTCACTGTTGCACAGCACTTTATTCCTGCTGCATGGAAAGACAATAAACCGTTGCTACTATTCACAGGGTGTCAGTGCACGCATCACTGAAAGGCTCTGCAGGTCCTCTCCCAGTGTTCAAGTCATCACCAGTGGACACAGACAACGATATAAACTAGTTTTGGTGTCCTTTAACCAGATCTCATGCCATCCACAGGAGTCCTATAGATGAGTTGTGCAAATGACCTCAGGTGCATTCTTGTCTTGGGCTGATTTCCCATCATCCTTTGGAAGAGGCGCAGAGGCCCATGGCCACCTGAACCTGGAAGCCATAGAGGAGAGCTGCATTACTGAAGCTGCGCTTACACATTGTTTTTTCACCCTACTGTCATCGTCGTATTTTCTTCTATATTTTCAACCCATATTTGTTATGGATTTCTGCTACTAATTGATCATTTTCCTTTCATATGTTTCAAACATATATTTGATATATTGCTTTTTTTCTCTGTGACTTTTGGTTCTTCATTACCAACTGTTTCTGTTCATGTGTCCACTTTTTGTTTTGTCACATCCATTTAAAGCTCAATGTGCTGGGTTTTTTTTGACAGGGATGAACCACGAGCAGCTGTTCATCTAAGGCGTGCTGGTGTGGTGCAAGTGTTTTTCCACAGAGCACCACAGCAAGGTAAGAGGTGTCGATTATGTCTTTTAGGTGTGGCTCTTTCCGTTTGTGTGATTGCTCCCTGCAAGATTTAAAACTGATCCACTGACCAGAAAACAAGTCCATATTTTGGTGTGTAGACCTGCATTTGAACAGTTTTGATCAGTTTCTTTCAAAGATTTAGTCAGATTCAAGGAGCTACACTGATATCTGATATCTATGGCTGATATCTAAAAGCATGTACACTTTCTGTCTAGTCACCAGCATAGCCACACAACTGCTGAGCCATTCAATTAAAAACATGGCTTTGGTTTAATAGAGGAGACCATCTTGGTTGGCCACACTGCAGAGCAAGACCACAACAGCGTGGTTATCCTCTGCAGTGGGATTCATGGCTTACTGTAATTAAAGCAGACCAAACGTGCCAGTGGACAAACAGCACAACCCTCCCATCACACACAGACAGCGAGCTGTGTAATGTGACTGCGCAGACTGACCACTGTATGCTCGCCATCTGCTGTATTGTGTCAGGCATCGGCTGTCTGAAGGTCTCGGGCAGGAAGAAGCATAACAGAACACTGAGCAGTGACAGAGAACCCACAACGATCCATGGCAGGTACTGAGAGAACACATCTGCAGACACAACCAGACCATATCAGTGAGCTCATACTTAAAGATTTGCCTGTATTACTGTTAAATTCATCCAAACTGAGAGAAAAGCAACTGAGAAAAAAAAAAAATTTTGTCATTTGAGTGAACTGATCATTTAAAGGTCCAGTCAGTAGGATTTACTGGCGTCTACTGGTTAGGTTGTAGATTGCAACCAACTGAATACAACTCCTCCCTTTCCAAGCATGTGTAGGAGAACCTACTGGCCACTAGAAACATGAAATGCCCTCTCTAGTCCTCCAGTGCCCTCCAGTGTTTGGTTCCCATTCAATGGAAGACGACTTGATGCCAACTTTATATAAAGGCCTCATTATACACAAAAGGAAAAATAATTCTGAATATTATATTCAATTTCTGCTAGTAGATCCCCATAAATGATACACACTGGTCCTTTAAAAGCCAGAAGTGGTATTGTTGGTACTGCTACTACAACAAATATGTTAATTCTCTGCAGACCAAAAAAGAAAAAAAGTCACAAAACATGTTAGAATGAAGTTATTATATGCTGTCCACAGTATGATGTATGAAGTGAAAGATCTCACCCAGCTGCAGCAGGTATGGGGAAACAGAGGAGCCCAGCCTGGCGAACATGGCACAGGACGACAGTGCTGTGTTCCTGATGACGGTGGGCGACAGCTCACCGGCGAACATGTACAACACTGAGATGCCAGCCAGAACGCCAAATTTACCCAGCAGCACCAGGGACAGGGTGATAGCTGGATGACCTGCAGGGAGGAGGGCTGTAAGCTAGGAAAGGAAGCATTTTTGAGAGCACTGAACCACTAAGAAACAATTGGCTGTTCACTAAACAGTCAATTGTTACACCTAACTACATTATTTTGTGGGACTACAGGTTAAGTTCCCTGAACTTCATCCCCTGTGTGGGAGCCAAGCTGTTACTGTTTCTGGGTAACGCTATCAGCTCTGTCCTGCTCGCATCCTCACTCATACCTCCAGCCAAACTTGGTTCAAAACCTGTTGTTGTAAAAGTGAAACATACTTAAGAAAGAAAGAAAAGCAGTGAGCTAGCTTGTGTTCTTACTCACTGTGCAGACTCAGAGTGATCTGGATGAGGAGCAGAGATAGCGCCCCCAGCAGGCTGAAGCTGATAGAAGACAGGCGACGAGGAAGACTGCGTGCCGCCAACCAGCTAGAAGCGTACGCTGGGAGCTCAACACCCGTCACCAGGATGTAGTTTAGGAAAGGGTTGCCAGAGAGACCAGACATGTTGAATTGTAGTCCAAAGTAGCTTACATTCAAAGAAAACCTACAAACAAGACGAGAGCAAGACTTTAACACTAAAGTCATGTTAGTGCCCACTAGGCTGCAGGTTGATTAAAGCAACCACTTGAAAGTGTTGGACAGAGCAAAAAAACATACTGACGGTTTAGTTATTCTTAAATAATCTGTAGTGGAGCTAAAAAAATGTTTTATCCTAGAGGTCATGGGGTCAAGGGTTCATCCTCTGGAGAGCTGGCATGTGAATCTGAATATTAGATGATGAAATTACTTGAGTAAGAGCACAAAATTTGTCCTGATGGTGGTGCTAGAGGAAAGGAGTGGAGTAACTTTGGGGACAATGAACATCCACAGTAAACTAGAAGTGGACAGCTAGTAGTTGTTGAGATATTGTAGTTTGCTCTGGATGGACAAACTGATGGACCATGCTATTGGCAGTGCTAGCAAGAAAAAAAGAAGAAAAGTTTCTGAATTCCAGGGAAAATTCTTGCGGTGTACTTTAACTCACCAGATGAGCCACAGTACAAGCATGATATTTCGAACGTTTGTGGTCCTCAGCAGGTCCAGGAAGCCGAAGGACTCCTCCTCCTGGCTTGTTGGTTTTTTAACCTGTGGAAAGACAGAACCTGTAGTAGAATGGCCGCTGTCCTTCTGTGTGTGGAACGAGGCTGAGGCTAGAGGTTCTTACATTGTCTGAGAGAAGGATGACATCTGGAGCTTCCATTTGATTCTCCAGAGCTGCTGACCTCAGCAGGAGTTCTGCTTCCTGCAAACGGCCACGAGAAACCAACCAGCGAGGAGACTCTGGAATCAGCCTGGTGAACAGAGAGACAAACACAAAAATGTTTCCTCTATAATTTATCAGTTGAAAATGTTTTGGTGGAACCCTAACCCTAACCCTAACCCTAAGGACTCTATACTGGTTCATCCATCTGTGTGTTATACAGACTCCCATTCATTCATTATAATGCTAATTATTATTTTATTGTAAGGCCGACAGTAAATATACATATATGGTGCTTGTGTAACAAAGTTTTTTTTTTAGACTTGGTTTTGTCTGTCTGAATGTTGCCTGAAAAGTCTTTTGATTGCATTGCATTGCATCAAGGAACAAAATCAGATTACAGATATGACCCTGACATATTTCATCCTCTTATCTTTCACTTGCAATAAATTTAATTAAGTAGTACACAAGATGCAGATATATCTTCATAGTGTACTGAGAACATCTTACCACCAGAGGGGGATACAGGCCAGGCCTGGCACAGCCAGGATCAGTGACAGACGTCTCCAGTTTGTGACCAGGTAGGCAGTGCCAGGCAGCAGCATCATGCCAGACACATAGACAAAAGGCAAGCACAGATTGCAGAAGAGAACTCTGGTCCAATCAGTCAGGACCTCTGAACCTGCACAGGGAAGACTGTGTTTAAAAAAGTCAGAAGTGTCCCGATGGACCTTATTATATTGCTTTTTCTGTTGTCATGTTCCAGCACAAATATAAAATACTGACGGCTTCGCAAGTAGAAATGCATCATCCATATTGCCGAAAGGTTGACAAGTATTGACAATCATTTATTTCCATTTATTTAAAGTTCTCATTCTCCCTGCCAACAATACAAAACCATTGTGTTTTCAGTTTAGCTGTAAAGATATTTTTGGGGTTGAAATTGTAGTCATACAAAGCTAAAACAGACAGAAGAAGATGAAATTTCAACTGTGTCCTTATTGGTATTGGCATCTTATTCCGTCTTATTCTGGCCTTGAGATCAACAACAGAACAACAACACGAGAGCACACAACCAGCGGAGAGAAAGATAAAAGTCAGCAGTTACAATATCATGAAAATAATGAAAACCCATACCCAGTACAAACACAACTACGTAGCTGGCAATCTGACCCAGGCCCATCATAAAGAAGAACACTGTGAAGACTGGCCAGGAAGGAGCGAAGGCTATAGCGCAGCTGAAGATGCTCATCACGGCGGTGGCAGCAAACAGTACAGGCTTCCTGCCAAACCTGAAGTACAAATATAACAGAGTGGTGTCAACCTGTCAAAGAAGAGAGACTGAAGTAGGAAGATATTGTTGGAAATTAGCATGATGGTTGTCCGAGTTAAGGGCAAACCATGAAAGCTTCATGTTTTGTAATGGTGTAGGTCTCTAGATTTCGGATAAACATTAAATATCTTTCAGCAAACCAAACCTCAAAATTATCTTGTGTATTTGCCATACAGACCTTCATCTCTTTGGTCAATGCTTAGCATTGCATTAGCAGACACCTAATGGCCACACATACTTTGGGCGTATCAACTGAGAGGAGCAGCTAGAGGAAACAGTTTGAACTGAAACGGAAGGGTACCGGTCAGAGATCTGTCCAGAGACCAAGCATCCGCACAGTCCTCCCAGAAAGTATATGAGGGAGGTTAGAGGTTGTTTCCACTGGTCGCCACACACCAGGTTAAACTGGAAGGCAAGGGACATACATGCATGGGAATTCTGCAGAAGACTTAAAAATATAAACAAATAATACAGCAGACGCATACAGTACATTGGCATATAAAGCAAACATGGGAATGCAACCTAGAATAATACAACAAATATTAAACAGGCATAAACAATGTAAGCTGACAAAAACTGGAAAAAACCCAGTTCCCCTGGTCACCGGCAGTCAGGTACTTCTGGGCCTTCCTTTTCCGTTTGTCCTGAGTCTCCGTTCATCTCAGTCTTCTGCTCAAGTTTCTGAACTTGGACTCAAGGATGAACTGATTAGATTTTTATGGTGTCAAGGTCACTGGGACCCCACATCCGTCCCACTCTTGTGACCTCAGGAACACCTGTAGGGAATTTCACTACATCTGGAACAATCGTCCACTTGGTCATGGTTGAAGTGATTAGAATTTGGTGTTCACAGCTAAAAGGTCAAGGTCACTGTGACCTTAAGCTAATTATGACAAAAATTCACACAAATGCCTAATGGAATAAAATTATGTAATTATGACATTTTATAGGCTACCCAAAATGCAAAAGCCCTTTTCTGGCCCTCATTCAACACCATAACTCGGGAACAGAAGGGAAGATTGTGACCATATTTCACATTTGGTCAGATACTGAATAGGTGATATTAATCTTGGGTGCCCATCTTGAAACTGTGGTGACTGTTAAGATTCTCCTTATGGGTTCTGCTGATATTGAGCTGTAGGTGATTGTGGTTGCACTATGTGACAAAGCTTTCTATCGCTATCTCTATAAAAAATAGTCTCTAAGTGAAAATAGCATGTTTATCACTGGAATCATACACGACAACATAGTGATAACTTCCATTTTGCCAAGAACTACTTATACCTTTTATCAAATCCCCTCAAAGTTTTGACTAAATATATTGAGTCTAGACAAACATGGATGTAAATGACAACTTTACCAGCATGTGGACGTATTACAACCGAAAGGTGGCAATTCTAGTTAATCTTGTTCTAACTTAGGCAGTGTAAACACAGTACGTAATTGGTGTGGCACACTCGGAAATCCTAAATAAACAAAGAATAACTGCAATACCTCTACAACCATGGAAATATCTATATCTATTGTCAAACCCCTCACTAAACCTTCTAAAAAGGCAGTTTTTCCTCGCCACTGTCGCCAAGTGCTTGCTCATGGGGGAAACGTTGGGTTGGGTAAATGAATAATTAACAACTAATAATAAAGAGTGTGGTCCAGACCTACTCTACATGTTAAGTGTCATGAGATAACTTTGTTGTGAATTGCCGCTATATAAATAAAATTTGATTTGATTTGATAAACATATTCTCCTATACAATATACTGTAAATTGTACTGTAAGGACATTAGATGTGCACCAACGAATGTCAGTCAAAGTGCTGCTTTAGAAAAAGCAAAATACTAAACATTTAATACTATTCTAATAGTTAAAATAAATATATGTTATATAAAATAATTAAAATAAATAAATTATTATTATTTTTATTTATAAAATTTTTTTTTTTTTAAGAAAATTCTTAGATATTCCAAAAGTTGTCCAACCACAAAGCACAATTTATTTAAAATTTTTTGGATGCCTTTACCCTGTGTACATTTCTCTGTCTATCTCTTTGCTTCAGCCCCATGATTGACTGGGAACATGTCGAGGATGAACCCCACCTCTCGCTCAGTGTCGGCTGGGATTGGCCCCAGCCCCTCCACGACCTTCAAGGATAAGCAGGTATAGCTGATACATGGACTTTATACATTGCCCAAACAGCACTGTCAAAACTCAAGTGAGTGTAGTATGTATCCTTACATCACAACGTTGAGTGTGTTTTATCACTTTGCATCAGTGTACTCAGCAATCAAAACACCCCTCAGAGACAGTCACTTGGTACGACCTAAACCAGATACCTAAGAAACCCCAACAATTATGAGACAGTATGAGGGAACTTCTCAAATCAAATCAAAATTGAATTTAAAATCCCTTATAATTCACCTTAAAAACACAAGTTCAGTCACTGCAGCTGTTGTGCAGCAGAGGTTGTGATATTGCACCTCACAGATAGATTACTTATGTAGGAGATACCAATCCAGTCGTGTCCAGTTTCTAGTGGCAGCTTCCTGCAGTCAATTAATGATTGGTGGTCACTGAGAGAAGTCAACAACCTCTCAGTGTTTTAAGACAGAAGTTATTTAGAATAGTCTGTATCTTTATTGAACATTTTAGAGTCTAAATAGTAAAACATTAGTGAAAAAAAGTTTTAAAAAAATAATTGTCATAGTACTTGCAGTAGTAAATTCCATAATAGAGAGTAGCGTACCTCACTGACTACAGTAGACTGGTAGTACTCAGTACTGTAGGTCCATCCATCTTTACAGCCCTCCTGTTTCAGACTGGAGGGGAGGATCTCTCGACTTGATTCCAGCACAGACAGGTTGTGGACCAGTTCTGGGCTGGGCCTGATTCCAAGTGCAGACAGGTTCCGCACCAGGCCCAGCTCATACCGGCTACAACTGCTCCTCTCTGGCTGCCCGGCCACCTGCTGAGCAGGAAACATTATGATTATCAATCATTGTTCCCAACTTGTGCTGCGACAACAGTCTGGGGAGGTAGACTGCACCTGCGCAGACCAGTTCAAACTAGACCAGTTTAGACCTTTATTGATAGTTTATGTACATGCTCAGCAGATCTATATGGACTATTCAAAAGCTCTCAAAAATAAAAATAATTTTCTATTAGCATTGCTACTTTACTGAAACTTTACTGAAGAGCAAAGTAAGGTTGTTTGATGGAGGGTTAAGAGAGAAACACAATACATGAAACCTTAATTTCTCACCATTATAATTTATAATTCTCTTGAAAGAAAGCAGCATCATGTGCATGACTTTACTGTAAAGAGGGGAATCCTCTTGGCGTTTAAATAAGTATCCCCTTTTTTTTCTGTCAAAACCAAAACAATGAGCTGAAAGAAGCTAAAATGCTCAGAAGAGCTGAGGGGAACTGCGGAGTCCTGAGGAAATGTTCTATTTCATAAGAATTGTTGGATGATAAACAGAATCTTAAAAAGTCACTTCAAAGCTTTTATAGGGAAAAAAGATTTTAAATTACATTTAAAAATGTTATTTCTTTGATTAAAGACAAACGATGAAATAAAAGTCTTAATTGCCACATGCAATGATATTCTTTTTTCATTTGGATCCAGGATGCTGGATCCAGTTCCGAGTAGTTTGACCTGTACTGGGATGCTGGCCTGGATCCATTCCTGGCTCAGGTTGCTGTGGGCTGGGATGTGGCAGTGGTGGGGGGGAGTAGCCAGCAGGAAGATGACACACAGGATGTTGTATCCAGTTGGAATTGCAATGAGACAGAGCAGGAACAAGACTCTCCTCTGGAACAGGCCCCAGGTCCCCAGGAACGCCACAGCCCCCTCGTAGTCCTGCATTTTACTGGACTCTACTTTTACTATTGTTTTAACTTTATAGCCAGAGTCAGTAATAAGCAACTATGTTAATTTGGCTATCTAAATCTATCTTTCTTTAAACAAAAAAATACTTTTAGAAGTACATTTAGAAATATTACCACTCCGCCACAATCGATGTAAAAACTGCCAATATATAGGCAATATCACAACAATAAGTACAAATACCTTCGGTTGCTGCAAGTACAATAACTACACATACAATTCTCCCACCTACACATGCTGCAATAAGTACAAAAACTTTGTCTCTCTGAATATCAATAATGTTTATACTCCTGTTGCAGCAGTGTCAGCTTCTCTCTGCAGGATCTCTCTCTGGGGCTTCACACCTCCTTTATCTCAGACAAAATAACTCCACCTCCCCCCCTCCTCCCCCTCCTCCAAAATTCTCTGTTCATATTGCAACAACTTTTCGCAACTCCTCATGTTTGTGGAAAAAAAACTACACTTTTTTAATCAGCAAGAGCGCTGCGGCATTAAAACACTGTGTCCTTTGTAAAAGATAATTATTGGGAATAGACGAAGGGGCCGTATAAAGCTCTCTCGTACAAAGAGTAGCTTCATGAAAATCTAATTTCTTAGAATTCTGAATGTCCCCTCAAAGTTAAGACTGGATCCTGGTAGAGATAAAAGTTATTCACAAAGCATCTTAGCCCTTAAGAGAGCTCCTTAGGGGGAAAAACTGTTGAGTGGGGAGGAGGATTCTTATGAGGCTTAAGAGATATATATAAGAGAGATATTAATCTAACACTGAATGACGGTTAGTTAATAAAACACTAGACGTTAGATAGTGTCGGGACAATGTTTGTGGTCGTTTCAACACAGTAACACCACAACATTTAGATATTTGGCATTTGGAAAAATGCAACAGTGCAGCAGTGATGACTTGTGTGGCAACCTTCCATCAGCAGCGTGATCACCCTCCTCACTGCTGGGCACAACCAGAGGGAGTGAGACGGTTCTGCTGCTCCATATTCTCCTACACTGTAACACTGGGGCCTAATTTTCCTTTCAAAAATGTTTTTTATGTTAATATCAAACAGATTAAGTGCTAAAATTACCAGCATAAATTAAGGAAAGCAAGTAAATAACAACTCTCAGCGCGTGAATAGGATACTGCACAAGTAGGCCTTTTAAGCAACTTTGTTGGCTTACTTTAAAGTAAGCCTGGCTGACAATTATTCAACAGATATTCATTACATAAACAATAAATAGTCTTCATAATTGAATAAAAAGTATTAATGCCTTCATAAAGACATTTTTGATTAACTAATCACATTTAAAAAATGCATCATACTCAAGCAACAAGGTCAACCACACCTCCTCACTAAGATCAAAGTTTCCGTCCCGTTCTTGCTCTGAGAAACCCTATGCGCTTATGTCGTGTGAATTTACCACGAGACAACATTTCACATACATGCACGTGTGGTTTTCAAACGTTTCACGTGTGAAATCTCTTGTGAAGTGTGTTTAAAATAAAATATTTGGTTAACATTAACATCACCTCGGGAGTTCCATCTGTTAAACCCTTGGAGTCTGAAGACGAGACAGCCTCATCCGGTACGGTGATCAGTCTGCATAAAGACGGGACATTGAACCAGGGGGTGGGGGATCTTCGAGAGATTTTTTTTTTTTAATAAACAAGTTGTATTTTGATGGTTTTTTAAGCACTCTAGTGCCTCACTTATATTTAAAGTACATTCCGTTATCTTAATCTTATTATCTTAATCTGTGTGTGCTTGATCTGCAAGGGTGCTTGGGCGGATGGCTTGTGTCACTTGGCATCCACATGAATGCCAGGACACAGGGTTTCCCAGCAGAATATTGCACTGTAGCGAGATGATCAATGTTATTCACTTTAACCATCAGTAGTTTTAATGTTGTGGCTGATCGGTGTACTTCATGGTCCAGCTCAGAAAGTTCAACCTGCCTCAAGAGCTGCTGATGCAGTTCTACCATGCAATAATCCAGTCTGTCTTCTGTTCATCCATCAGCCACCAAACAGCGGACATCTGGAATGCAGAGAAGATTATTGGTGCCAATCCCTCCATTCAGGACTTTTACATGACCAGAGTCAGAGAACGTAAATATTTATGTCTTTGTACTTGTTGTCTTCATATAGACTTCTGTATACAGTTTTTACAAACGTTGTCCATTACACGACCCCACTCAGTTCTTTAAAGTTTACAATGAATGAAGGAGAGATTAAGATTTGAAAGCCATGTATTAAGGATCAGTCACATCTTTTATCTTGTTGCGCACAAGATATTTATCACATACAGTAATTTTCACAATGCTTCGAGCCTCCACAGACTCTACATATAATACAAATATTCTTTCCTTTCATTTGCAGATTCGGAAAAAATTATTCATGCGTAAATTTCCTTAAATAAAAACGCCTCGTGGCCTGATCATTTAGTGCCACAGAGCATGAGAGTGTGCAGTAAATGATCAAACCAGTTAAAAGATTCCAGTTCAGACCAGTATCTCTTTGCCTGGACTTTGCAGCTTAAAATAAACCTTTAATCTGATGTTTGATGATTTAAGACCAAAACCAACACAAAGACTATCCAGACGTGTCAGATTATGTTACGAAGGAGGAGAGTTTCCCATCAGGGCTCACTGTGTTATCTTTCAAGGCCATGTGTGCAACATGTTTTCACCATGTCCCTGTGTTAAGGAGGACATGGGTCAGAAATTTTAGTTTCTGTAGCTGGTTGGATGTTTCAATTTCTGCAGCTCGTCAACATGTTTTAGAGTAACAGTTTTCCTTTAATGTCACTCATGAGTCAACACGTGCCTTCACGTTTACGAGGGTTAAGTGCCCGCTAGTGTGCATGAGGTGAGAGCTATTATGGTAACAGAAATCTTTGGGGTCTTTTGAGGGTCTTTAAGGCAGAGGTCATCAACTACGTGTGTCCAAGGGCTAGAATTTTTCTAAGCAGACACAGTTTGTTTGTTTTGAGTCAACAGTCGAAGTCCTTATCTTCCTGGTAGCGTCTTCGGGATCCAGGAAGAAGTAGACAAAACTACTCGGCTTGAGGATCAATACAAGAGTTGGTCAATGAAAATAAACCCAAGTGATGCCTCTTACTTCCAATAGACAAGCTTTTATCATTATTAATAAAGAATACATGGCTGATGGAGGATGTTCAGTAGTTTGTTTTTAATGAAAACAAATAAAGTTACAGTTATGAAATGATAAGGACAGAAATGTTCAGCCTGACAAGTTTGTGTTTGCATATTTGCATCATAATCCCCATCATCATAAAAAAAAAAAACAAGCTCAGAGACCAAAAACTGCACACAGACAGAAGTGAACGGAGGTTCTCTGAAGCAGGAAGTGTCGCTTTTTAACATGTCGGAGGAGGACTGAACCCTGCATGTCTTAAATCTTAAGAAAGTCTCTATTTTCAACTCAGAACTCTTGTTTTATTCACATCCTGATGATCCAATTTAAGCTATGAAAGGTCTGAATGTTGAAGACGGGTTGGAGTTTTACTCTCAGAGTTTAATGTGTTGCCTCAGTTTGAACTAAACAAAATCTGGATCTTTATATTCATAATATTATTTATTTATTTATTCTCTCTTTCACTTTATTTGCCACAATTAACTCGAACGTACCAGATGTGCTAAAAAACAACGACTGTCTGGCTCAGAGAGGAGCCCTGTGTGCAGCAGTTTGGGTGAAACGCTCCTTTAAACACTTAAATTATTCACTGTTTGCATGTGGAAAATTATCTCAGCTTTCAACAGCAACATTTTAAACAAAAACGACAAATTTGTACATGTCAACCACAAACGAAGCTTCAGTTTAAACATCTCTGCTTGTTTCAGTCCAACATTGCAACTGGGCCCCAGTATGTAGACTCTCAGGCCCCAGTATTGCTGGATACGGAAGCGAAGCGACTAGAAAAGCAGCATCAGCTAATCTGTACATTATTGCATCGTGATGACATCATCAGACAAGAGGAGCAAGTTCGGCTCAGAGCTTCATTTTCAACAAGCTGCTGTCAAACAGCCTTTAACAGCATCATCAACATGGATTTGACACTTTTTCTTCTTTTTACAGTTGCATGTTGATGAGATAGACAGAGTTACTGCACCGTGAGACCAAATACTGCATAGATAAACACACACATAATGACCTGTTTGTTCATTATTGGAAGACTGAGATGCTTCAAGTTATTCAGGACAAGGCAGGAAGACAGACAGGAAAATATTGACCGCTTGAAACCATAGAAGAAGAAGAAACGCCAGTATATAAAAAAAATCACTTTCACTATTGGATGATGATGAAATCAGAAACTATGAGGTTAACTGAGTATTTCTACTTGTATTATCAATATTTCAGATTGTTCCTATCCAGTCTGGTCCACACTGTGTTCCTTTAATGTGTTTAAAAGCAAGTGTCTTTTTTAGTGTCTTCGGCGTGACATTCTTTAACGCTCATTTTTGCAATAAAGAAGAATCTTTATTTGCCACAATCATACTTAGTACGATGTAGTGAAGCTTGTTCACTGCATGTAACCCGTCCCTGAGGAGCAGCGGCACCCAAAGACAAACTGCAGCTCGAAGCCGGTGACCAAAGCGAGACTAGTTTCAACCCCAAAACGTTCGGATGGAAACTTTGAAATGCAACATTTATTTGAAGAGATTACTGCTTGGAAATTAATAACTTTTGCACATTCATTTTTAAATGTTTCGTACACTGATTGTAAGACAGGTAAGCTCTAAAAGGTACTTTGTACTGTATCTTAAATAAGTGCTTACAGATCTGTTTCTGTATTTACAAAATCTCTGGCATTTATTTGACCTAAACAAAATGAGCAAATGTACTCATGAGTATTTTTCTCCAGTAAACGATTCATTTCAAGAGTTAGTCGTGGTGGTCACTGTAATCGTTTTTGTCCACACTGGCTATAAATAAAATGTGAACCTCTTCTCTCCGGCCAATGAGGTTCGACACTCATTGTTTCATTTCCTCGGATGCTTTTTTAAATGCTTGTAACTGATGGAAGAGTGGAAAAAATGTAAAAAAGAAAAAAAAAAAGCTGATTGGTTCGCATCGCTGATAGCGAATCAGACCCTCTGGAGATAAACAGAGTACAAACAGTCCTCTTTCATCACCAAGAAGGAGATTTTACATCCCGTCTTTCACTTTGTAGTTTTCTATGGTTTCTCCGGGTTCTGTGAAGCCTCTTCCACGACTGTCAAACAACCATCTGACCATTTTAATTGTATAACATGGAAGTCTAAATATGGTAGCAATGATGTTTTGTTTGTAGAGAACACCAGACCAACAGTTGAAATTCCTGCTAGTGCCCACTAGAGGCTGCGGTGTTTATTACAGTCACAATATGATTGGGGGGGTGGGGGGGGGGGGGGGTTCTCAGCTTTAAAGCACATCCTATACTCCTCTTTGGTGAATTAACAGTGAACACAACAACAGCGGTTTTTGTACACCAGACTTTGAAAAAAAGATCACTTACAACATTGACTGGGAAGAGGTCAAAGGTCATAGCCCGGGAACCAGTGGATGGCTGGAGAGAGATCAAGGAGGACATTCATACTCAAAGTCAAAGACCTTCTCAGAGATGCAGTCGAAAGCCCAGAATAAAGTAAATATGGATGTTTGAGTTATTTTGTTATAATTGTTTAGTTATTCTGAGAGGCTGAATGTGATGTTTATCCCGAGGGTGGCACTAGAGGAAAGGTAATTAGGCCTAATCTGGCCGGTAGTTGTTGAGATTATTTGCCTCTGGATTAATATGTTGGATCAGTGGACAAATCATGCGGTTGTTTGAAAGTCATGACAAAGCTTTGGGTGACTATTTACAACTGTCAAATAAATTATGAGAGCACACAAAAAGCAGAAAACCAAACAAAAGTTAAGATTTTTCTTTCGCTCATGGAAAGTGAATTAAGCTTATTTAAGGAAAATTATCCTTTGCTTTTGCAGGTTGTTGCAAGTTCCAGTGGTGTGTTGAAGTCTTAAAAAGTTCCTCGGACTCTTTGTGATTAAAGTTTCTGCGCAAACTCAGTGACGGCAGAAAGGTTGACTGAAACGAGACCGAAAAAGTGTTCACACCAGGAAATAGTCGGGACGAAAGGCATTCTTCACTGTAAAACCAGGAAGTAGCTCGGCCCAGAGCGTGTCCGGCAGTGGAGACGACGACAGGCAGATGTGGATATCAGATGTGAGGAGGGGGAGTTCATGGACTTCAGTTATGTGTTTGTTTGCTCAAGAGGCTGCATGTTAGGAACATGAGCACAGGGAAGTCTGAGGGAGGACGCCTGTGACATCACGGTCAAGTGTTGATATGAAGACATCTGCAGTAGCATTGGTTCAGGACGGAGGACGAGTTCTCTGACATCAGGTTTGTGCTGGTTTGAGCTTCCGAGTCTGGTCTCAACACAAGCTGCATCAAAATACAGCAAATTGCTGGCACCAGGGCGCAGGAGCAGGTTCCAGGTATCGGGTTGAGACTTTTTAGGTTCTGCTTGTCGATTCCCGTTCCTCTCCAGTCCTGTTTCTGATCCTTGTTTTCTCAATTAAAAATAATTAAATATTAAAAACAACCTCCAGCTTTGTTTTCAGTAGATTCAGGCTGCCACAAAGAGTCATTTGTCATAAATAACAAGGTACTTTGGAGTTCTTTTTGGTAAAAAAAAAAGTATTGACAATGTTTTCATGCACAGGTTGAACATTTCACTTATTTTTCTTTGAGTTGGATGTTTTGAATCAGCTGAATCTGGAGCATCAAAATGATAAATGGTGCAACAGAAAAGCTGCATACTGTTTGTTTTTTGGGTTTGTTTTTTTTTTGGACCACTTATTGCTTTATACATATTATGGTGCAATTCTGTAATTTTTCAAAGATCTGGGGCCTCGTTTATAAAAACCACACTAAATGTTTGCATATGTACAAACGAGGAAATTAACGTATGCCAAAAAATATTCTATATACCTTGCGTATGCCTGCCAGTGCCGCAATTTCCTTTTATAAATCCCAAATTATCTTGGAAATGTGCACGTGTGGATCCGCCTTATATCCCGCCCTAAACACACCCACATTTAACCATACACGGTCAATGCAAAGTGCTTTATGAACATTTATGCATAGAAATGACCCTGCTGATTGATGGTTATTTATGGTGAATCATAGCAACAACCAAGAGGAAGCACATATTGTGAATTCTTCCATTAAGTCCTCTAGCAGTGCGAGGACAGTGTGAGTCTGTGCATCCATCATGTAGCGTTACGCACGAGTGTCACCGCAGTATTTATATGTTTACAGCGATCAGACTGACGGCCTCACACCTTGCCGCCAAAATGATTGAGACCATTGACTGTATATAAAGATGGACGACACATGAGAGCTCCCCAAAAGTGAAGCCAAAACATCTCAATCGCCCCCTGGTGGTGGTTTGCAGTATAGGTCATAAACTCCTCCCCCTCAAAGCCTTGACAGCTGAGCCCTGCTCGCGATTGGGCGGGCCGGTGTATGGCCGGGAACTCGATACCGCTGCTCCGCTGCCCGGTCGCTACTGCGCAGACTCTGGCTCCAAACGCACAAGATGGCAGCGCTCATATATCCGGGATATTTTGGCTTAATGTTTGTACAATGGAAGGAAGTGGAGACCCGTCGTCCATCTTTATTTATGTCAATGATTGCGACAGTCAGTGGTTTCCCTCACCCTGGGATTTCATTTGAAATATCTGTTCAAATTGAAAGGTGCTTATGGAATATTTGGCAAGTACAATAACATACTGGTTTGATACACATGTATATATAGTCTGTATTAATCTGTATTTTTTTCTTTTGAGGAATGAGCTTTATTTGGTGATCTCACCATCAGTGTCACCGCTTCCTGTGTCTGAAAACTGAAAAACTTTGCGTGAGGTCTAAGCGTGGGTGAAAGGATGCATGGGAATGCGAACCTTTTTCCGCATAGAATTTTTCTATAAATCCCAACGTTGGCAGTGAAAGATGCATGTGCACATTCCCTCCCCGTTTCCGGAATCTTTTGAGCGCAGCAACCTTTATAAATGAGGCCCCAGATATCTGTGCCTGCATTAAAAATATCTCAAGTTTTCCAGGATGCGTGGGAACCTTTCAGCCTCTGTTCCGATCGGCTTCAGGTCTGTGGTTTATTTAAAGCAACAAATCCATTTCTGGTTTGGATAAAATCATCAAAGATTGCTGTCAGGTCAGCTGGGAATTTTCAGACCCGAGAAGAAGAAAAAGAAGACGGCTGATCCAGAAGGGAGCAGGAGGATGAGGGTTCTGTTCTCTTTTCGAAGCCTCAGTCAGGTGAAAGGGTTGCAGGTTTGAATCCCTGCAGCCCTGATGGCAAACCTGTCTCTTTTGGGCTCTTCTGCTCCCATAGTTTCAGCAAAATGGAGGTCTGAGGTCAAAAGTCAGTGGTTTGACTCCCCACAGATCAGTAGGGTGTGAAGAGAATCGATCCTTGGCTTGTTCTGATTGGTCCAGGGGCCGGACGCAGGAAGGAGGCTGTAAAGAGGGAGGCTGGAGGGCGAGGATGGAGAGAAATGGTAGGGGTGAGGGGCGAGGAGGTGGTAGTGAGGAGGGGGGAGGAGGAGAGAGAGGAGGGAGGGAGCGAAATGGTGGAGGTGAGGTTGGAGGGTGGAGGAGCAAAGGGAGTGGATAGGAAGGAGGGAGAGAGGGAGGGCTTCACCAACTCCTGGGGCGGAGGGGAGAGGAAACAAGGAGGTGAGGGAACAGGAAAGAAGAGGAGAGGAGAGAAAAAGGAAACAAGAGGAGGGGAGAGGAGACAGGGATAGGAAACAAGGAGAGGAGTAGAAACAAGGGAATAAAGAGAGGTGAGGAAAAAAGAGAGGAGGAGAGGAAACAAGGGGAGATGAAAATAAAAACAGGGTGGAAAAAATACAAAAGTAAATTAATATATAAAGTAATTAATTCAGGAACAAATAATAATTTAATGTGAAATAGTTTTTTACATTCCTCTATTATTTATTTATATTAGCATATTTGTGTATTGATGAACAATACAGAGATACATGGGATAATAGAGAGAATCTGAATGTAAATGTGAGAGAATGGTTCGGGGTGACTTACAGTGACGGAGCTGCGCTGCTGTTTGTTATAAGGGCTGTATTTGGGTTTGCTGGGTTTTCCTGCCACTCTGTCTTTGTGCCTCCTGCTGGAGATGTGCTGCAGCAACAACAACAACAACAAACATATAAACAACAAAGCTGAGGACAAGGATGCCTTTGATTCATCTGGCTGGGTTTTTGGAAATTAACAAAAGGCAGAAAGAGGTAGAGAGAGAAACATTTCCCACTAAGACAGAAGAACCAACAACCAGAAATCTTTGTTTTCTTTGTTAAAATCAATTAAATACCAAGACTTCAGCACACTCTCAGACAAAAATAAAAATGAATATTCACTTGGAGAAAAACATTGACGTTGGCAAAGAAACAGCAAAATATCTGACTCCTCTTTTTGATTTTATTACATCTTTATTCTTCTGTGGTTCTCACCATTATTATTATATCACACTGTTAAACTATGACTGAAACCACTCCCTATTCACTAATCCATCCATCCATTATCTATCACCGCTTATCCTATGCAGGGTCGCGGGGGGGCTGGAGCCTATCCCAGCTGTCATTGGGTGAGAGGCGGGGTACACCCTGGACAGGTCTATTCACTAATCAAGTGAACTTAATTTAGTGTTTGAATACTGAGTGTGTAAATGTATCTACTAGTTCTGATTCCACAGTGGTACAGAAAGAGTAGTGTCCATATCATGTACACAACAATCCCACAATGCAATGCATTTTATAGATGCAAAAATGACACTATCAATGGCTATTCTATTCAAGTGTCCCAGTAAGCTATGACAGTAAACCAGTATGGACAATACCATGAGAATATATATATATATATATACAGCACACCTTGTACAACCTGCTTTGGCGATACTTTACAAAATTATGATTTATATCAATAAAGCAAATTTGAATTTGAGAGAGCCCAATATGAAATAGAAGAAGTTAAGACAGAAGTCAAAATACAACAGAGAGCAAGGAAATAAACAATAATTTTAAATCATGTTAAATATGAATAAAAGTATGTATAGATATATAAAAGGCTTAACATGCAGCTTACAGAGTGAAATCTGCATATCCCGCATATATCTACAGTGCTACTTCATGTTCAGGGTTTTATACTTGCTGTCTAATACAGTAGATCAATATCAGCAGAACCAATGAGCTTGTGGTGGATGCTTCAAATATGGATGTTGCTGCAAAGAAGCTACAAATTCTAAAACATGGATGCCTCACACACACCTTCAACCTGGCAGCACAGACACATACTGTATGTGGTTGCTGTGTTTGTACCTGTTTAAGTTGGATCTCAGAGTTGACATGGACGTCACAGATCTGGCAGTGGAAGGTTTTGTTCTGCAGGCCGGACCCCTTCAGTCCGGAGGCGCTGCCGTTCTTCAGCTTGGCTCCAGGTCGAGGGTAGGCCTTGATTGGCCCGGCGCCGCTCCGAGCCTCCAGCATCGTCTTGTGCTTCGAACCTGTAAAGAAGCCAGAAACCACCTTCTATGAAATAACAGACATTATGATAAATAAATCTGTCAGTGTTTCATAGTGTTGCAGCTATACAGCCACACTGATGTAAGTTGGGTTTTTTTTCATATTTCATACACATCACAAACTTAATTCTTGCTGCTCATTTTTTAATCCATCCATCAGTTTAGCGACCGAGTTCCTTCTATTCAGACAGCCAATAGTTTCACTTTATTTCTATGAAAATCAACCTGCAGAGACTTTAAACTTGCTTAAAATAGTCAACTGGTATAACCATGTTACGTTACACAAGCAAAGCAAAGTGTTGAAATCTCTACCTGTTGATGCATTCAAGGACGCTCCAAAATCTGAGATATTACAGGTGGCTGCTAGTCAGAAACTTTTAAGATGCAAGACTTGACCAAATCATCATTTTCACAATGCTGGTGTTTGTCTTTGTTCTTGGATGTTGCAGCATTCTTAGACTCGCATAGCCAGAATTGTCTCCACAGTGCCATTATCATTCTGGTATAGGGGAAAAATGCTCTGGAGACCAGGTTAGGGAAACTTGGCATTTTCAGTGTGTAGGTTGCTAGCTAAGAGGTTGTTGTTACAGGGATTTTGAAAACAATAACACACAGCAAGCAGAAAGGAGGAGAATGCTGCCTGAAGTAAACCAACAGTCTACATCTGGTGAGTCAAACTAGAGCATTCTTCAACTTTCAACTTTGTCCAATAGGTTAGTATGATGTGAAAGTCTACTGATTGGTCAGAAAGTTCAGGTCATATCAGCAATAACATCAGTCGAAAAGTTAAATTGACCCTTCTTGTAAACCAGTAAACAAGCCCCACCCACCCACAGGCTCTCTCTCTCACACACACTGGAACAATCCTGGCATGCAACATACTTTGAAGTAATGTTAACAAACATGACAGTACCCACAGAGCAGGGCAGCCCTATTGGTTAATTACACAATATGGGTAGGGTCCTGCAAATTACAGAAGGGCCCCGCCTCCCCCTTGTGTGGATGAGAGGATGAAGTGGAAGTAGCTCGGAATCCTGGGTAATATGGATGCACATCTCTCCCTGATTATCATTGTATAAATAGTAATATCAATATTAACTTATTTCAAGATGCTATAGAAAATATATTCAATAAATGATGTTTGTTTATACCTCATGCTGTTCTGTAGAGGCCAACTTATTCTTAGAGCAACAGATGGCGCTAAATGTTTTAAAGGGGAGGGGGTTGCAGTGGAAGCCCTGGGGTGTCAGGTGTGACTGTGTGTAAATTGCAAATGGTTTACATGGCTCACGGGTCAGTGAGGAGGGCCTCTTCGCAGAATTTAGCTTAGGACCCGAGGGAGGTCGGGACTGGCTCTGTATCCACTGCAGTTATCGTTATAAACACAATTTTGTCATTATCAATGTACAACAGCCAGACAGCAACAGATAATCTCACTGAAGGAGGTTCTTTGACAATTAACATCTCCATTCATATCTGTTTATTATCATAATTGTTTACTAGAGCACAACATTGTTTCTTAATAGATGTAGCATCTTAATTTGAGGCATTTAACTTTAAAATCATGCCCCCGAACGAGGTCCACCCACCACAGTCACGCAAAATCCTGTGAGAATCATTCTATACGCCACATGGCCAAAAGTATATGGACACCCGTCCAGTAATATGTGGTTGTGGAGCATGGGATTAAAAAAGCATTGACTTTTCAACAGATTTTGGAGCCGGCTGCATGGATTTGGTCCCATTCAGCCACAAGAGCATAAGTGAGGTCCATCACTGATGTTCCAGTTCATCCCAAAGGTGATGGATGGGGTTGAGGACAGGGCTTTGTGCAGGCCAAGTTATTCAACGCCAAACTGGGTTTGTGGGGATTTGTCATGTTCAAACAGGAGAAGGACAAAAACCAACTGTTGCCGCAAAGTTGGAAGCACACTATTGCCCAAAACACCAGTGTATTCTATAGTGTTAAGAAGTAATGGATGTAAGTGGGTAGGGGTGTCCACATACATTTGGCCATATAGAGTATGAACAAGAAACTACAATTCTGGCCATTGTAGTGTCCACAAACCACAGAACGTCCTGTGTGTTGTTTGTTGGTTTGCTGATGGGTTATTTAAACTTGGAACAACTGCTTGTTTTGGCCACATGGGGGCCTCAGAAACAAGCTCTTAATACAACACTAACATACTTTCTAAATGTCTAATATTCACTCTCTTTTAGCTCTGTTTTGGTCTCCACCATCTCCTGAGAGAAATATCAGCCTCCTTAGCTGCTAAATGCTCCACTGTGTTCACAAGCTAGTCGCTAACTTTATCAATAAAACATACCTATCATCATCACTAATGCCATTGTTCCATCACATTATCCACATGGTAATCCATTGATTCAGGTTTGACTTTACAATTTTTTAATAACATCATCTCTTTTCGCCCTCTTTTTCGGCAATGGTTTAATGACACCCTACTGGTGGATTAGTACCAAGATTAGCTTATTTTAATGCAGCCAACTCCTAATAATCCCATTTCTTTTCAGATTAAATATAAATGTTTTTCCCCACATGAGACGGATGTCATCATTCCTGTTCACCTGCATTGTGAGCCTCCAGCTGTGACAGAGAGTTGACGGCAACTTTACACAGAGAGCAGTACAGCAGCTTCTTCGCCTTCTCCTCCTCCGACTCTACCGAGAGGGAAGCATCCTGGGAGGAGGCCTGGGAAGGAGCAGGAGGAGGAGCAGGGGACAAGGAGGAGGTGACAGGAGCTGGAGGGGGTGGAGAGGCTTTGGAAGAAGGTGAAGAGGAGGAAGACGAGAGGCCCGGGGCGGGGAGAGCGGAGGGAGGACTGGAGGGAGGAGGCTCACTGCCTGCTCTGTTAGACGAGGGGAAAGAGGAGGAGGAGGGGAGGAGAAAGGGTTTGAGAGGAGAGGAGGAGTCAGTGAGGCTGGATAAGAGTTCTGGAGGAGAAGGAGAAAAAGGAGGAAGAAATTAAAGACACCCCATGATATAAAAAATGAACATAAGCTCTAAAAACATGATCAGTAACAGCATTCAGATCAGTTTTATAGCAGATAAAACCAACCTGTGTGCGGACTGGTGCTGCTGTTAGCGGAGACGGGAGGGGCAGGAGGACTTGTGCCGCTCCCATTGGACTCTCCAGTGATTGACAGCTTGGCCTTGGCCTTGTTCTCTTGAGACTTGAGCTTCTTGGCGTGACGACTGCCTCTGTAATGAGCATCTGCCTGAGACTGAGCAAGAGACAAAAAGAGAGAGTTTAATTTTTCTACTTCAGCTTGTTTCTCTGAACATAGAGAACTGAATTCATGATGTCACGTCCTGTCTAGCCACTCTGAGACAGTACAATCTCTCATTGAGGGTTTCTTTACTGGCCTTTCTGAAAAAGTAACGTGTTCCTGGGGTTACTATCCATGTTGTCCTCCGATAACATGTTCTATAACATTGTCTGACGCATTATGGTCATTTAATAAAAGTTCAACTTACAGTCAAGTTGGACAGTCAGGCATGTTCTATTACTAGCTAATAAAGTCGAGCTGCTAGGTTCAAGCAGAGATGATGAGGTAAACTCACTTCTTTCTAATTCCACACGCCCAGATTTTTACGTCTTCATCACCAACTGACACTGACCCAAGTGTCATTTGTCTGCTAGCAGACAACATACATAGTCCTAAAAATAGCTGGGTGGTGGGATACAATAAACAACAAGGAGAAAAACCCCGAACTTAGTTTTTATAACCCGCCAAACTGACAAACCAAGCCTTTTAAGGAGACAAAAGTGGACACTGAGGGATCCTGACACCCAGTGTGTCGTTCTGTGTGCAACAAGCATTTTGATTAATAAGTAGCTCTGCTGAAATACTTTAATAAGTTGTTTTAGTTGGTAAAAGTGTTATTTCTGCTGGTGGTATGTTCAAGAGGGCTTTGAAATTCAATATCAAATGCTTTTGTGATTTGGTTTGTTGTAGCAAGGCAAGACAGATTTATTTGTAAAGTACATTTAAACAACAAAGCAATTCAAAGTGTTTTACATAAAACATAGAAGGCATCAAGACACAATGTAAAAGCAACATGAAACAAACAAAAAAAGCATTGAGATAGAAATTAATAAGAGTTCAAATAGAAAATAGAAAATAAGAAATACAAGAGTAAAAGTTACAGTGCAGTAGTGAAACAGAAGTGTGTTTATTATAAATTATAGAAGTCAATGACCCCGTTTTCACCTGGTATTAAAATCCGATCTGAGTGATCCCATCACAAGTGGACAGCTCTGAGTAGAGTGTTCTCACCTCGCTTCCCCGCTCTATACGCAAATAACCACGTACATCATTTCCGTTTGCAAAGACCAAATGCGTTGTTGTTTTTAACCG
>JBBPCS010000001.1:12024326-12065567 GCA_037974645.1 Hollardia meadi
CACACACACACACACACACACACACACACACACACACACACACACACACACACACACACACACACACACAGTAAGCTTCAGTATACTTATATACTGCTGTGCACAGCAGGTGTTTCCTCTCATTTTACTACAAGTCAAGAAAATCATAAATATTTGGACATGAGCAGGAGATAATGTCATGGTGCTACAGATGCAACGCTTCTCTAAACACCTCCATCACTAATTTCGTTCCCAGGTCAGATAAGTGTAATGTTTTCTCAGTTTCTGTTTATTATCGAGTCCTTGTGGATGTGGATCTGTTGTTTTTATTGTGTGAAGCACTTTGTTTGTATGAAAAGGGCTATACGAATAAAGTCTGATGACAAAGCATTGCTTCCAATGTCAATGGAAGTGTCCGTGGAGTTGCAGGTTACAAACGAGCCCATCTACCATGACGGAGCTGGTCCTGGATGCTAACAGTGTTTAGCTAGCAGCTCTGTCCTGCTCTTTATAGGATTTAACTACGTTCTCTAAACACACTGATTAACCCTCATCTTAAAGTCTTTTCTCTTGTGGAAATATACTGTTGGAAAATACAAACAAGCATGTAAGCTAAGCAGCCAAACACATTTTGTCATCATACTTGTAATACCAGGAAAAAACTAGCTCTACTCTGCAATACAAGAACAATCATCAGTCATCAGCTGATGAGGATGCTAACACCTCCGTGAGACTTTGAGCATGATAGCCAGTATGCAGCTCACACTGTTATGAGGTGACATTTCATAAATAAATAAATAAACAGTTGAAATAAATGGTTAGAAATGGGACGCTGCCTTTGTCCATCTCTGTGTGAAGAGGTGTCGAGGAGCCACGCGTCATCAGTGTGAAGGTCAGACACACAAACTGGTCCTTGCAAACAACCACAACACACACACAAAGCTGATTGTGCTCTGACACATGATGTTACTCATAGCACTTTCTATCACACACACACACACACACCGCTGACCAGCAACTGTCTGAAAGCAACTATTACTGTTACACAACCTGGCCTCAGGGCCACACACACACATGCATGCACATACCACGGATATAAAGATATTAACAAGTAACAGACCAATGGCAGTATCTTTACACTGATGTGGATCCATCCACACTAAAACACCACATAAAAATCTCCTCTTCATCATTTTTTAGTTATCAACTAGTGAACTTGTTCATCACCGCCACCTTCTGGTCAGCATTGTGGAATAAAACCTCACATTTCAGAAGCTGGGATAAGTTTGGTATCTTTTTGCTTAATAAATGACTTAAAACGATGAATTGCTTGTCAGAATTGTTCCTGATTAATTCAACTAAATGGACTAATTGTCTCAGCTCCAGATTTTATAATCAACCGTTGTCATTCCAACACCTCTAACGACAGAATACTAGGTTTTATTTACCCACTTCAGACACACTGGTAGTTTCAGATTTATCCTCAGTAAAGAAACAAAGTCTTCTCAGGTGGAGGACACATTTATCCTCATTAATGTGTGTGTGTGTGTTTGTGCCACTGAAGCCATTTTACATCTGCCAAGTGTGTGTGTGTGTGTGTGTGTGTGTGTGTGTGGACTCACCGTTTGGCTATCAGGAAAGTCCATCTTGATCAGTTTGTGAGCACACTCCTCAAAGTCCAAACTGCAGAATCAATCAATCAATCAATCAATTATTCAATGACTGTTGATCAGCGAGCTTGTGTGAAACTGTGTGTTACTGTTACTGTGTGTTTCTCTACATGTGTGTAGTTTCGCAATCTGTTTCAGTGCTTCATCGTACTCTCCAAAATTAAAAAACCATGGTAACTAGGCTGCACACATGCGCACACACGCACGCGCGCACACACACATGCACGCACACAGAGAGCTTTAAATATTAGTCCAAGTCTCCAAGTCCATTAAATATAGAAGGATCTGTAAATAACTTACACCCTGAGACAACTAAATCACTGTGTGTGTATTTTCAACGGTGTGTGTGTGTGTGCGTGCGCGCGCGTACCTGGACTGTATAGCGAGGTAGATGGTTCTTCTGAAAGCAACCAGGTTGACTTCTGTCTCATCAAAGATGGTGACCTTCTCATCTGAGAGAGACACAGACAGAGAGAGAGGGAATCCTTTAGGTCACTGATGATGCTGTTTGTTTATTATGTTAAAATCAGGTTCACACCAGAATATTTAAAGAATCATTAATATGAGACTATGGGCTAATAGAAAGGAAAACTTCTGTGCCTGAAATGTGTCCAGAGGTTAGGAGGGAAAGAATGGAGGGAAGCTTTTTCGCACACAAACAGGGTTCTGCAAGATTCTGGCACCAAGTTCCAATCTGGTTTCCATCTCCAACAGTTTCCTCTTTCCAAGCCCAACATCCATTTATTTTTCCACATATCTGTCAACCACAGTTGTGTTTTCACCAGTGGTGGAATATAACCAAGTACACTCAAGTACTGACCTTATATACAAATTCAAGGTGCTTGTATTTTACTTGAGTACCTCTACTCCACTACATCTCAGAGGCAAACATATTGCAGGTTTTACTCCACTGCATTTGTCTGACAGCTTTAGTCACTAGTTTCTTTTCAGAATACTATTTTTTAAGCTCTTCCTGTCCAGTTAAAACCATGTATCTCCAGATAATCTGAAGGATGAAGTGTTCCTTTACATGTAGAGAATATTCTCCTAATTCTCAAGCTAAATAAACTATTTAATCCCCTTTTGGATTAGCTGGAAAATGCATCACCACAAAGCTGAAAACAAAGCTGTTTTTCTGAGCTCATGACTTGTTAGAGATATGAGGTTCTCACAGGACAAATATTTGATGACCTTACAGAATATGATGAATTGCTGTACATTAAACTACTCGCGAATATACGTATAAAGCGGTTAAATGAGCTCAACCTTAAACATCTACAGCAATAAAATGCAACATATACATTAATGCAGCAGTGAGAAAAGAAAAGAAACCCGCCTTTCTCACCTTCTCCCTCCTCCTCGTTCTCATCTTCATCGTCTTCATCCTCGTCGCTGCCATCTCCCTCCTCCCCTGAATCGCTGCTGCCCTCGTCCAGGATATCTGCCAAGAGGTGACAGCCGATTGGTTAGACTGTTGATTGATTGGACTGTAAGAGTGTGATGTTTGCTCTCATTCTCACCTCTTTTAATGGTTTTGTATTTCTCCTCATTATCCAGGAAGTCTGGGTCCAACTTAAACACATCTAATGAACACATAGACACACACGTTAGGGCTACATATACATATCTGAGTGCTGTAGAACCAATTAAAGTCCCGCCTCTCCATCTCGGGCTTACTGAGGATGTCCTCAGAGTTGTACTCGTCGTCCAGTGGCAGCATGTGGGTGAACTGGTCTTCCTCGTCCACCAGGTCCAGACCCTCTTGGATCACTGGATGATCTTTGAAGCCATCCTTCCTGATGGCAAACATCACTTCGATCATGTACTGGACCCTCTTATCAATGGCCGACTCATGGAGGACATTTCTGAGGCGCTCAAATATGGCTGAAGAGAGACAGGCACAAATTTAAGGCACTTGACGAGTTATATTGATATTTGGAATCTGTTTTTGTTTTTTTTAACAGTTTTAATTTTGAAAAAGCAGATTCTCTTACAAATACTATAATAGAGCATCAACAGTTGAACAGTTTACAGTTGTAGCTACAGTGTACCGTTGATTCCTCGCGGCGACACCTCGGTCAGTTTGAGTCCACACTCCTTCAGGAAGGAGATGGCGACCTCCACGCTGTCGTCAGTCGGACGCTCCAGCAGCAGAGTAAGCATCTCCAGGCACAAAACCTCATGGGCCTGAGGGCAAGGGACATCAGAGCAGACAGAGAGAGACACACTTTATTAGAGCTGAACATCAACACTCAACCCCTCCATCAATGATAAGGTCAGAAAGGAGGACCTACCACATTCTGGTTGATGAGATGTGCCACAAACTTTGAGGCCGTCAGGCACTGTTGCTGAAAAACAAAACACAGATTGATTTTTAATACAACACTAAAACTAATACTATGCTGTTAGTAAAGCTAATACTGCCAATACTACATCTTCTTCACATCTTTTTCTGTTGATCAGCAGCATCAGACCCACAGACGGGTACCTTGAGGTTGCGGCGGTAGCTCTTCCTGAACGTAAGGATGAGCCGCTTGAGGATCAGCTCTCCAATCTGAGGGAACTTGGAGTTGATGATGGCGACGAGGGCGGAGTAAACGTGAGTGAAGATCGGCGATGCCGCCTGAGCCTGCAACACCGAGCGAGCCAGCAGACCCCTGACGGACAAGACAAGTAGACGGTTACAAGGGGAAGTGCATTTCCCTACTCATCTGAAACAACAAACTCAGTTTCGTTTCAACACTTATGTTGATATGAGCTGCCAAGAAATGTCAGATTTAAATTATATTTAAACATTGAGCGAAGATGTTTTTGTTCACCTCCCCCTGACGATGTTCTCTTGCAGCAGCTCCTGGATGATGTTGATGATGTTCGCCACGTTGACTTTGTTGATGAGACCATTGATTGACTTCTTCAGAGCCTCCCAGCTCATCCTCTGATAGGCCAGGCTGCACAGGGGGAGGGGCATCAGTAAACACACAGACTATATATTTAAACATACAGAGATTTCAGAGACATGTCTCATGTCTAAAGTCAGAACCGAGTTGATTCCAGCAGCAAGTTCAATTAAAACTGCTCCTCAAGTTTATATTATTGTTGTATTGTACACGGCTTGGTGTAGGGACTATTTACCAAATTCACATTTTCACAACGTTCATTTTTTCTTTGGGTTAGTCGTGTTTTAACTCAACATAGCCAGCGCTCAAATTCCAGATGTCAGAGTGTCTTTGAATGCACCATGTGCAACTTTGACTCAAGTAAATAAAGGTGTTATAATGGTTTATAATGAAGTAATTAAATGTTAACTGTGATGGATTATCTCTCTGCATTAAATCTCTACTTCAAAGAAATTAAGTTAAAAAGAAAATTTATGTACAAACTGATGATTGGAAAGTGACCAGCAGGAATGTGAAGTACAGAAGATTTCCTGGCGCCTATAAAAGGAATAATTAAAAACACTCTTACCTGCTCTTGTCAGTGATTTGCTGCTGCATCATGCGTAGCTTGGCGGGGGGGATGTAAGCTCCGCCGGTCCTCGTCAGGATCGGGTCGATCTCCTCCTTCTTCTTCTTGACCGGCGGCTCGTTGGCCGCCGCCGGCTCCCTGTCTGCTGGAGGGGAGGCTGAGCGGCCTCGCCTCCTGTGATCCGACTCTGCATCCCGATTGATCCGTTGGTCAAAACGCCCACCCCTGTTGTCATAGCGATCGCCATAACGATCCCTGGGCAGAGCAGAGAAAAGGGGGCAAAGCAAAAACTTCAAAAAACGAATGTTGTTCCCTTTTAAAATTTCTGTATTTTATTTATTTATTTGAATTTTATTGACAAAATTTTGTAATGCTATTATAATGCTCAGTCAAGTCAGGCTGAGTCTGGTTTTGTGTAAAGTGTGTTAATGTGTACAGTGTGTTATGATATAAAATACCAAAAGTCGTTAATATACTGATCACTTCATTTTAAACAATAAAGTCACTTAATAAAATTATTACAAGCCAATCAAAAGCTGTGTGGGACTTAGAATGTGTGTCTGTCCATGTTACCGAGCATAGCGTCCTCTGTTGTAGTGTTCCCGGTCTCTCTCTCTGGACCGGGACCTGTCTCGCCCTCTGGACCTGGACCTGTCTCGCTTTCTGGAGCCGGACCTGTCTCGTCTTCTGGAGCCGGACCTGTCTCGTCTTCTTGACCCGGACCTGTCTCTCTCTCTAGATTTTGACCCGTCTCGTCCTCTGGACCCCGACCTGTCTCTCTCTCTGGATTTACTCCTGCCTCGTCCTCTGGACCCAGATCTGTCTCTCTCTCTGGATTTGCTCCTGCCTCGTCCTCTGGACCCAGATCTGTCTCTCTGTCTGGATCTGCTCCTGTCTCGTCCTCTGGACCCGGACCCGTCTCTCTCTCTGGATTTGGACCCGGATCTGTCTTTCTCTCTGAATACTGACCCATCTTGCTCCCTGGACATGGATCTGTCTCGCTCTCTGGATACAGATCTGTCTTGCTCTTTGGATCTAGACTTGGATCTTGATCTCTGGACAACAAATAAACAAAGAGTGTCAACAGTATATATTTGGGTCTTCACGTCCCTGAATGCAGGTTGGACAACACAGCAGGTCTGGTTGAAATCAGAGTCAATGGGTTTGTTTCTACTTGTGATTCTGTCACTTAAGAAGCTGCATCTTTATACAGTGGAGATGTTTTCAGTATTTTCCTCACTGGTCACCGGTCTGTTTCGAGAAGCAGGCCAGCTAACTTTAACCCTTGCTACTCCATCTCACAAACATGTCTCTGTTGCTATGGAAACTGAGACCAGCCAGGTTTGCGAGACCAGTTACCCAGAATCACAAAATAGTGAGGCCAGATATCAGGGAGTCTGAATATGCTAAACCATCTTCTCTCTTCTCCCTGCAAAACATTATCCAGTCTTAAAGGAACAGTGCAGCATTTTGGGAAATATACATGTTTGCCTTCTTACAGAAGGTTAGATGAGAAAAGCGGCAACACTCTCATGATTGTTAATTATGAAGCTGCTGTCAGAAGACGGTTGCAATTTGGTCAAAGGGGAATATTACTAGGGCTGGATAAAAAAAATTATATTTTGACCACGCCGATCATCGTTCTATTCAAAGTACTGATTCAACCTTTTAACTGGTTTAAACTTGGTTAAATGGAACTGTCAGTGAATCGAACTGTGACCTAAAAATCAATGGATTTGGAGAACCGTGACATCACTAATTCCTACACATGCTCATGTAGGGCTGGACGATATGCCAATAAATATTATGTTATTTTTTCCAAATCGATCAATATCAATATTTATCAGGATATGTATTTTGCTGCCAGTTTGAAGGTTATCCTAATAATGACAGAAGCCTGAAGAAAACAGAGGATTCATTTGTTAAAATTCAGAATATAGTTTAACATAAATATTAGAATAAGAAAATCATAATATTTAAGTGTGCAAACGGCTTGGTTTAGAATATATTTTGTGATTAAAGAATATATAAAACAACCCCTAAACTCCTAAAAAAAACCCAACTAAAGTTAATAAACAGTTTTCTCTCATTTGTGTGTCCTTTAACAACAGGAAGTTGGCATTTGTCAGTGCTATAAACACATGAAATGCCAGTAACAATCACATTAGTCCTTGCTTACTTTGATTTGAGCCACACTGCTCCTAATCTTCCTCAGTGCCCCCTGATGTTCATCCTCATCACTGCTGCTGCTACTGCTGTCTGAGCTGCTGGAGGCAGACCTCCTGGAGGTGGGCCTGCCTGCAGGACTGGCCTGAGGAGACGGCCCCTCTTTGGGACTTCTCTCAGCCTGTCGAGGCCTCTCTGCTGCTGGACTAGACTTGTCTTCTGAAGATCCTGAAGACAGAAAGAGAGCAGCGCTGAGTATCGAAACTACAGCGACCAGTACTGATACTGTTACTACATCGACATAAAACAGTGACAGCAAGTGTTACTCACCCCTGTGTTCTCTCTGTGCAGGACTAGGACTTTGACTTGTATCTGGAGAGTCCATACCTGAAAACACACACACACACATTCATGATAATTATAAAGTATTGGAACAGCCATCGCAGATCAACTCATACATAAAGAAAAGCAGAAAGATTCTATTGATGAATGACCAGACTTTTTCCATGATCAATATTCCATATTTTTCCTATTTCGTCAGATCCAACAAAAAGACCACAACAACCAAGTGTTCCACGTCAGCCTCTCAATACTTTTGACTTCATTACCATGTCTGTGGCTCTACGCACCAAACAAAATAGTGAATGATAAATTTTATATCTGACAACTAGTCGATTAATTGTTGCAGCTCTAGTCATGAAAGTGAATACGCAAAGCAACAGATGTGTTGGTTTGACAATCTACGCCAAGAGTCTGGAAAGTAGGACTGTAGTAACTTGTTATTGATTGATCATCTGCTTAACAAAACATTGGCAATCAGTGAAAATGAGAAATGCCAATAACAATTCCCTAAAATCAAAAGATGAAATAAATGGCTATCAAAACAAAAATGTACTTTCTGTCTATCAACTTATCTATGCTGTCTCAATAACAGATATATCCAAACCACTGCGGACAGAAGAGAGACTACCTACTGTTTTATTATTATTATTATTATTAACTGGACCCTTTGAACTCATCAAGTGTCAGGAAAGTTTCAGGCAAGATTAGATGTGTAGCTGACGTAAGTTACAGGAAGAGCCAACACTGTAAGTGAACATATCTTTGACCGGACATAACAAAATAAACAAGTCAGTTTAAATAAGTAATGTACGTAAGGTTACATTGGACAGATTATTAAACAATATCATCAACGACAAAACCACCTCCAACGAACTCTTTTTTTCACGCCATGTGTGGTTTTGGATTAGCTAAATTTAGCCAGGCTGCTAATCTTATTATAGATCCAGCTATTTAGCTAAGCTGCTAGTTAGTTGCTAGTCTATTGCTAAAAACATACAGAATTTTCCTGCTTTCTTCTTTGAAGAAAAACTCTGTCTTCTTTCTTTACTTTCATTGTCCTCAATATTCTTACCGGCCAGATTTCGTCCCTCCAAAGCGGTGTCGTTCTTCTGGCGGAAAACTTCCTACAATTAACTAAAACACTTCCGAGTCAGGGACCGCTTCCGGATTTCATAATAAAAGTTCCCATGCTAGAAGAGAGCGCCTGTTTTCGCATCGCCCCCTATTGGTAATAATAATTACCTCAACCGGTGGTGTTGTGTTTTAGCCCCCTTTGTTAAATTAGGAAAACTATCAGTTAAAATGGAGGAAAACCCAGGAAAACAGTAAAATGTTGTGCAACTGTTTGATTATAACCAAATACAAAACATAATTTTTTTTATGTGTACTCAATGATTCTATTTTGTCGTTTTAACATTTGAAAAAGTTAAGTACTGAAACAGTGCTAAAGTTTAAACACAAATGAATCTAAATTTATGGGGAATAAATAATAAAATGTGTATAAAATAATAGAATACGATAATATAAAATATCAATTGAAATAGCAATTAAATAGGGCTACTGAAAAATGTTGAAATTTCAGTGTATGTTTAAGGACTGAATGAAGCCGAAATGAAAGTGCTTAAAAAAGTTGAGGATTCAGTCGAAGAATAGTTAACTCTATAATGGTGCATCATATGTGATAAGCTTATTATTGGTTTTGTATGTAACATCTTAACCTACAAATTATTACAATTTAAGTGCAGTCCATTCACCTTTTAAAAATTGTAATGCAACTATAATATAGCATAAATTTAAAGTACTCAAGTAAAGTAGAAGTTCTTAAAAACTGTGATTAGGAACCATACTTGAGTAAATGTTCTGAACTGCTTTCCACCGCTGGTGCAGCCAGAGCAGAAGTGTGAGCTCTGAGTACTTGTCTCTAGTATACCCTTGTGTGTAGGTCTAAGGCTCAAAATGGCCGTTCCACACAATACACACACACAATATCAGAAGTGAGGCACTCTGTACTGAAAATAAATACATCTTTATTATTCTCATTTCTACAGTGATCCTTCCCCTGCATCGTGCTGACAAGACATCGATAAAAAAATACACATTATCATTAATAGACATCAATAGAAATTAGGACACCAACAGTGAAGTGTAATTAAAAGTGTGTGAAGGATCCTTATCAGTTAAAAAAAAAAAAAAGCATGTAGAGCCTCGGAGCTCATAGTGAGTGTTGGTCCAGCAGAGCAGTGATCAGTGAACATGGAGAAAAAAAGAAAAAAGTTTTCTATAAACATAAAGTCAATAAAAGGTGAAAATAAACAAAGGTCAAAGGTCCAATTAAGAATGAGTAATGATTTAGAGCATTCACATGATTGAAAGTTCACAATTAGGTCACATGATGACACGTGAGCCAGCTCCAATAGCTGAATAAAGACTGGCCAAAAGCTCAGAATCATGGATAAGTGCACCTTTGAGCTTAGAAACTCTTCACCCTCTATTGTTCCCAAAGATCAAGAACAAACATCCACAAAACACAAAGTCAATACATTTTTTCCCCCCCAAATTAAGTTCAGCTTTCAGTAGATAATTATAATGCGAGTCTGTGTGGAAATATTCAAAATCATTGTTCCATGAAGAATATTCTTAAAAAAAAAAAAAAAGGAGGTATTTAGGAGTGTGTTTGTCTTGACTGCAATGTCTCTCAGCCAATCACACTCAGCTATGATGGGTGCTAAATGCTTGTTTCACCTCAGCTACTCCCCACCAACGTTTAAGACTTCCTGTCTTCAATAACTGGCAGTATATCCGGAAACCTGTGAGGGACCACACAGACACTGCACACAAGCTTTAATGCTAAAGACAACAGATGTTCAGTGATTGGTAATTAGCGATTAACTGTTTAGTGATCAATCAGTTCTGTGGATTATGAAAAAGGAAGAAAATCAAAGTTTTTCTGCTGTGGATTCATTTGCATCAGACATGCAGGTAGGCAGTTTGTGCTCAAGCGGTGCAGGATGATTGATCCCATCTGAAATGTTATTAGTGATTTACTGATTTATTAACAATAGTCTCAGTAAAGAGTATGTATGTTCATATTATTGCACACAGATTTGTCCTCAGACAGCTCACATGCCAACAGAGCTAAGGTTCGGGCTACACGGTCAACCCGCACAAAAACGGCCCACGCTCCTCCCTCTCACCTGTCATTACATCATCATCATCATCATCATCATCACGTCGCCATGAAAATTTTCTGAAACCTGCTGCACAGTAACCTTTGACCTCTACGCCTGACCACAGTACCTCATGACATCACACACTAACCTCATCACCTGCTCAGTAACAACCAGCACACATGCAATGCAAAGACTGTGTTAAAGGAACAGTCCCGTATTTTCTGAAATACTTTCACTCCGGACGCGTTTAGCCTAGCTTAGCACAAAGACTGGAACCAAGGGGAAACTGCTAGCCTAGCATAATCAAGACAGAAAAGGACAGCCTACCACTTCTAAGCTGTCTGATTTAATAAAGAATTTAATCTTGTATCTTGTTTATCGAGCAGATGTAGAAATTAGAATATAAAACGTTTTTAGCAGCTAGCATTGGAACCATTTGTTGACCAACAACTTCAGGGGACAGCAACATCTCAACAAAATAATCAAAAACACTTGTGTGATGAAAACGCTAATTGTGACCCAAATATATTTGCATGGAGTGACGTTCACCCATGATGAAGATGAAGGTGAACTGACCAGTAGGGGGAAACCTTACATCAGAGAAAACACAGAAATTGACAGACTCAACTGTGAGGGAGGCGAGAGGAACACAAACGCAATGACAACGAAGATGATGATGATAATGATGAAGAAATGTCGGCAGCTGTAGGATGATGATCCCTCCAAGCTCTCTTTGAACCTTTTAGATGAAGGTGAAATGTACACGGAATGAGTAACTTTTCGGTGTAAAAGCTCAGTTTGACCCTCAGCCAACTCTCCTCATTGAAGATTAAAGAATATAACCCCCTCTTAAAAGGCCTGAGAGCAGAGATTAAAAGATTATTTAGGCATTAACAGTATTTTTTAAAGGAAGTTGGTCCCCTGTGTATTGCTCTGATAACATAAAAAAGGCTCAATTCAGCAAAAATCTCTCCAGGAAGAGTTTTTATTTGTCAAAGTTTTGAAGCATGTGTCTGACTGAGATTTCTGCCTCCATCCAAATACCATGGAAGACAAAATAATTTCAGTTGTGGACAGCGACATTTAATTAATGTTTGGAACATTTAGATTTTCATTAAATCAAACCCTGTTGTTGACAGTATTTGTGATCAGCATGTTTATGAAATAGCCATTTCATGAGTCCACCATTACTGCATGGGATTCAAACAATCTACCTACCACACAAAGATATCAGCTCCACTGTTTACTCTTCACTCACCTACAGCCGTAACAGAGCTACGCGAACACAATATTTCCTTCTGCTGCGGTCTCACATTAAACAGGAATTCCGGTATTTTTAAACCTGGGCCTTATGTTTATATATTTTAATGTGTAAATGACTCATACTTATCAAAAGATTTGGAAATGGTCCAGAATTGGTCTGAAATCTCATGGGAGGCAAGTTGTCGCAGTTATTGGTCATCTAGACTTTCTGCAACAACTCACATCTCACGAGAGTTTGACGCGTCCTCAGATGAGACTTTTGCTTCCAGCTAAACAAAGAGGATTTTACTCTAACATTGAGGACTATCACTGTTGGATCCTTTCCGTAATGTTTTCAGACACTTAGAGTAACAATCTCAGTCTGTGAGTGGTTTAAAAAAAAGCATTTTCACTGGACTTAACTTTGACGGTCGGAGTTGCCCCTAAGGATTACGTTGCAGGCTATCGGCTGAGACTGTATACTGGACCAATTCCAAAACTTTTGGCAAGCATGAATCATTTACACATCCAAATATATAAACATAAGGCACAGGTTTGAAAATACCAGAATTCCACTTTAACAGCATTTGATACTGAAATGCTCCCCACGACAGCTGTTCACAGGAATGTCAGTGAGATATTCAGAGTAACGGAGACACTTTCTGTTTTAATCTTTCTAAATATCTAAATCCAATTCACCTTCATTGTATTGGGGTGTAAGCACAAATCTCACAGACACAGATTTTAAAACTTGGAAATAAGTAACAGGAAGAGGAGAGAAAATATGTTGGGGTTTGTTTTTTTTATTTGGGTGAACCAACTGTTGTACTGAAGAGTTTCTATTGGCTACATTAAACCCTGATCAGTTTATGAATTTTTTTTATTATTACCATTATGATTATCATTATTCAGGACATGACTACTGTTCATGTCCTGATCTGATCACTAGTAGTGTCGGAGCTGGTAAAGTACTGTTAGTCGTACTAAATGTAGTACTAGTAGTATTGGTGGCAGTGGTGGTAGATGTAGGCCTGGCTTTGTTGGGAACAGGAAACAGAAGATGTGAGGAAAAGACGACAGATCATTGCTGATGGTTCACAGGTGGGTTCAGACTGGCGTTCTCAGCATGCATCACACCAGCACACTAGACCCAACGTCCTCGTCGCACTCTGCGTCCTGTCTGAGGCTCCGCCCTCCGACTAACGTTCGTGCTTGTTAACAGCAGGGCGCTCCACAGGTGGGGTGGGCGAGGTTTATCACATGTAGGCGATGTGTTCGTTTCATCATCAGTGTTACAGACATACAGTGATACTCATCTATACAGTGTTGCACACAGACAGTGGTGCTGCTCAGGCTGTGGTTACTAAGGCTGAAGGTGAAAGAGGTCCGTGCTCTGCTGTTGTCATGACTACAGGGGATGTTGCCTTGAGGGCAGCGGTGATTGCCGTGGCGACACAGTAGCCAGCAGCTCGCTGTAGATCTCCCGTCGGACTTCGTGTGCCACGCTCTCTCGAATCTGGAAAAAAAAACAGAGACAGAACTGATAAAACAGTTCCTGATAACCAGTTGAACTGTTCATGTCTTCACTCAGGTTTAAAGAAAAACGCTTTTTTACTGAGAGTTAGATGAGCCAAGCTAATCATCACCGGACTCCAGCTTCCTATTGAACATACAGACATGAGAGTGGTATCCATCTTCTTATCTAACTCTCAACAAGAAGGTAAAATGTCAAACTATTCCATAAAAACAGCTACATTCTGCAAAATGCGCCGGTATTTTGTCTATTATATTAAGCAAAAAAAAAGAACAAACCTTTAAAAAAAAAAAAAAAAAAAAAAAGAATTACCAAATGTGTCAAAAAAAATTATGCTAATGTGAAAGATGTAAATATGAACATATGTTTCCTTTGTACACACAGTTAACATTTACACAATACAGTCATGAACCTCAGAGTTGTCTCATTTACGATAAAGTTAAAGTGCTGACAGACTGTCACCTTTCTAATGAGCTGCTGAAGGTTGTCCACTCCAACTCCTCCGACTGCTCCCTCCACCTCTGGTGTTTTTACTCCTCCTCTTTCATCCCTCTCTCCCTTCTCCTCCTCCTCCTCCTCCTCAGTGTGTGTCTTGGGTCGTGGAGGGAGGGCAGGGGTGATGTTTATTGATGCCCGGTACATGCCTCGTGTCTGCTCGCCATCTCCTCCCTCTCCTTGGACTGGACTGGAAGATCGGGAGGAGTGCCTGCTGGAGGGGGTCTGAGCACCATAGGTGATTTCTGATTGGAGGAAGAGCTGCTCTCTCAGGAGGTCTGACACCTGGACAGACAGGAAAAGGTTTAAGACAATGATGAGCATTATTAGCATTGTAAAACAAACCTGTTTGGGTGTGTGCGTGCTTGTATTGCTGTCTTTATGAGGGACAATTTTAGTCAATCCACCGTAGTGAGGACATTTTGGCCAGCCCTCCTTACTTCAAAGGAATGTTTGAAGGTGTGTGTGTGTGTGTGTGTGTGTGTGTGTGCGTGCGTGCGTGCGTGCGTGCGTGCGTGCGTGTGCATGCGAACAGACCGGCTCAATGGCTCTCAACGCAGAGGCAGTGGACAGACTGTCAATACTGCTGTCTCTATGGCGACACTGAGAAAGAGGACAGGAGTCACAGCATTACTACAAGTTCATGTCACATCAGGTGTATTATTTAGGAAATTTCATATTATCAGTTCTAATGAAATTTTAGCCAATAAATAGTCGATAATACAAAGCCAAGCTGCTTTCATTGACTTAACAAGCACAGAATATACACACTCCGATTCAGTAGCTGGCAGTATGAATCTTTAAAGATGGTTTGCAATCCACCAATAAACACAGAGAAGAAGAAGCAGAAGAAGAAATATTGCTATGTGTATTACCTTGTATTATAATATATTTAGTGTGTATATATTCTGTGCTATTTGAGTGTACACCTGTCTTGTGTACATTCAAACAGTATATACATACAATACAATAATACTGTATATATATACAGTATTTTATGTACTGTATATACTTAGGGGTATATGCATGTATGAGTATATGTACCCTGTGTATACCTTGTATCCTGTGATGTGTACATGTGTATAAGTCTGTGTATGTACCCTGTATTTTGTTTGATGTGTCAGCTCCATCAGTCTGTCTTCCAGCTGTTGTTCCAGCTCCTGCAGCTCCTCTCTGACCGCTGACCTTAGAGACTGAAGCTGCTCCACCTCCAGCCTGTAGCCCCACACACACACACACACACACACACACACACACACACACAAACATCTGGTTTGTTTTGTATCATAGCATCACATCATCAAAGTCCAGATTACTGTGAAACATATTTCTGTTTGCTGTTATGAGTCACCTCTCGGCAGGGCTCAGATGTTTGTAGACCAAAGCCTGCTGTTGGATGATTGACAGCTCCAGGTCCATCATCTGACTACGAAACAAGTTCAGACTTCGCCTCTTCTGCTGAAATTCTTCTGCCAAAGACTGAAAACAGATACAGAAAGTGTCACTTTATCGATCATGACCACAACAGTCCTCTCTGTTGCTTCCTGGACGGAAACAATAGTCAATCAGTAATGACCCGGTCAGAACATATCAAAGACATGTGATTTTGTGTTCACTAGCTGCAGTTACATGGACAATATTTCTTCAATCCGATTGAAATCATTCTGATTAGAATTTTCAACCTAACTGTTTACATGGACGCTAAAAAGCTAAAGTAATCCAATAATATGTGCGTTTACATGCTCCAAAGCATTTAATCAGAATAGAACTTTTTGACATGCGCAAAGTCGTCACGCCAGCTGTGAAGCGTCGAATCTGCTGGAAATATAATAGAAGAAGGAGAAGTGTTTCCGCTTCGATGCAGCCATGTTTCTGTCCCTCCCGGAAACTCGTCATGTCACCGTTACCCCCACCCTGGGGCACACATGCGCAGAAAGAGCAAATGTATTCCAACCCGAGGGAAACGATCAGGATAAGTCTTTACATGGTTATTAGAAGCAAATATTTTCCGATTGAACTGGTTTAAACCACCCCTCTCAATCCGATTGAAATTTCCTTCCGATCGGGCCGGATCGGATCAGTCTCTTCCGTTTGAGGTGTTTACATGAGGCATTTTTATTTTGATTGGGCTCTCATTCCGATTATAAGTGGAATATTAGGGTCCATGTAAACCCAGCTACTGATGTCCAATACAAGCCATAATGTTGAAATTTAGGCCCATTCCCAACCGCCCCATCGTGGATAGCAATTTTTCTGAAATGCCTTTCATCATGACCCAATTACATATTCCTTCATATCCACTTTCTTTCTATCCTAGGGGATATAATGCTGCTGCATCCACCCTGAAACCTCTGGACTTGGTTTATCACTCTGCCCTCAGATTTATTACTGCAGATTCCTCCGACACTCACCATTGCATTCTGCATAACAAAGTTGGCTGGTCCTCTCTGGCACAGAGGCGCGTTAAACATCTGTATCTTTTCATCTAAAAAATCCCTTTTTGGACTTTCCCCACCCTACATTACATCTATGCTGGACTGGACCACAGGACCCGACCAAACTCGCTCTACTAACTGTCTGATGCTTCAAGTCCCACGGGTTTATTCTGAACTCTAAAATCTGCCTTCAGTTTTTGTGCACTGAACAGATTTAATTATCTATAACACATTTTCAGGATGGACACTCTCACTACCCCTGAACAATTCAGGAAAATGAGTGCAAAGCACATCACCTCAGTGTGCAATTGTTTTTGCTGAGAGCTCTTATTTTGAAATATTTTAATTTTGCATATATTATTGTAAATTATTGTTTCTGTATCTTGACATTTCAAATGAGGTGAATTTCGAGGCTTAAATAAAGGTTTGAAAAAATAAATTAAACCAAGATATTCTAATGGATTTGAAAAAAATTTGCATGATCATTTGTGAAATATGGACTTTCCCCCACACCGGGAACCATGGTTCATATTTTACTGCCTCCTTCACAAAGCATTCTGGGAATTTTCTTCTACTACTTGGTTTGGAGTCGGCGTTTGAAAATGCTCCGTTTGGAGGGTCATCTGAAGGGCTACATGACCACTACCCTTCAATCCCGAAATACCCTGCGGGTTGGTAGGGCCAAAGGGGGGAATTCGGATTGAGCCTTAAATAGAGCAGGATGTGTTGCTGCACAAAAACAAGATGCACATCAGATGGAAACTGAAGGAGTGATGAGGGATGACAGTACCTGATGGCTGGGCAGAGCTGCTTTGTGCTCACTGAATGTGTCCAGAGTGTCGGCTCGGTTCTAGATGGAGAGGAGAGTGCGGTCAGGACAGAAACCGGAACACAACAAGCTGCCAAAATAATTAGTTACAGCTAACCTAGATAAAACCATGTCGCTCAGAATATACCATTCAATAAACTAGAGGCGATGATGTCATTATCCCTGGTGTTAGAGAGGCAGAAGCAACAGCTGATCAATCACGCTATTTTCCACCTGCAGCCTTACAAGTCGTTACTGCCAGTGAATCAACATAAAACTAGAGGCTTATGTCTTAAAAAACTACAACAAAAGAAAGTACTGCTTATGCAAACTAAAGACTTCAGACTAAAAAGAGTAGATATCAAGGGAATGGAATAAAGTGCCCTTACATACAGAGTGCTGGTGGGGATTTTGATTTGCGTCCTATGCCTCTGCTGAAAAAGGTGGGTATTATTTTTGTACAACTAGCAATCGGTTCCATCAGTTTTGATAAGACTAAAAATACATCTATTGGGGCAACAAGTTTGAGCAGTCACACAACCATACAGATTTTAAACAACCCCCCTTGTTAGTGAGACTTAGTGTATTTTGAAGGCAAAACAAAGGTAAACAGCAAATTTACAAGTCAAACTTTCATCCCAAACATCCACCTTTTTCTTAAAGGAAAAGTCAGGCGAATAAGGAAGTACACTTATTTGCTTTCTTGCCAAGAGTTCGCTGAAAAATTTTATGTCATGTTCATGTCTGGATGCCAAATATGATGCTATTTCCTGAAGTCAGCTTTCTCAACTTAGCGTAAAGACTGAAAACAGGAGGATAGCTAGCCTGGACTATGCCGAGCTATTTTTTGGTCAGGACCAGTGGAAATTACAGGATGTTAGAGATTATCAGCAACGTTACGGATGTCCTCACTTTCTTTTTTACTTCCAAATACAGTGGTAGCTAATGTGGCAGAATTGTTGGCTTGTCTAATTGTTTAACCACACGTGGTTGTTTTCTCATTGGGGACATACTGTATTTCTACAACAAGAGCTACAAAAATACAGTTAAAATAAAAGTAGGACAGCTAAAGTGAATAAACAGAGATTAAGTAACAAGCTTAAAAGACTGGGAATGAAGAGAATTTACCTGGCTAAGACTCTGAACCGTTCCTCTGATGTCATGGAGAACTTTCCTCAGCTGCATCTCAGTGCTAGACAGAGCAGGAGGAGTTTGGCCCAGGTGGAGGCTGGGACCTGGGCTGAGGGTTGAGGTCATGCCTGGGAGGAAGCCTGGAGCAGGAGGAGCGAGCCCCTGGTGGAGGCTGTGTTCTGGAGCTGGTGGACATTGGGTGACGTGGTGGGGGAACACAAGGTTTGGGTTCATGTTGTACCCCTGGAAACCGAGGTAGGGTGAGGCACACTGTGAACCGTGAGGAGTTGAATGGTAAGATGTCTGATGACTGTATAGGTGGTTATAGCCCTGGAGGTGCATTAAAGGAGTTCCCGGATGTAGGTTTCCCTGACTGACATGGTGAGGAGCAGTGGAAAGTGAGGGCTGGTGCAAGTTAGAGAAGCTGTTGTGCTGGGGGATGGTGGGAGTCATAGGTTGGTGGAGACTGGTTAGACTAGAATGGTGAATCAAGGAGGGATTGTTGTAGTGAAAGAGGTTAGGAAGACTGGCGTATGGCTGGCCAGGGGAGGGGCACTGCACAGGAGGGTTTAGAGCGATGGGGTATGGGCTGTGGTTAAAGTTGGGACTAGGGCTTGGATTTAAGTACTGAGCAGTGGGGTTAGGATTAAGGTTAGGATAAGGGAACATCATCTGCCCAGGATTCAAAATTTGCTGGTTTTGGTTGGTGCTCATGTTCTGTTTGAACTGGCCCAGCTGCTGCTGAATAGAGGAGAGATCAGGAACGCTCTGAGTGGTCCAGGAGCTGGCAGGGCCTCCTGGTGACCAATCAGGAGGAGGGCTAGAGCTCTGTAGGGAATAGGAAGACCGCATGAGGTATCGTGGGATGGGTTTAGGTTGGACGGGAGCCTCTGTGGGAAGCCTTAGTTGGTTGTTAGAGCCAGATGAGGAGGCAGGGTTTATGATCAGCGTAGACAGGCAGCTGGTTTGTCCTTCCTTCTCTTCCGCCTCCTCTTCCGCCTCCTCTCCGGCCTCCTGAGTGTATCTGAAGGAGTACCTGGGCTTGGTGCAGGATGCCTGGCCTCGTCCAAACTGTATCCTGACAGAGGACACAACCGTAGAGGGTGAGAGGAGTGAGGAGGGCAGGGAGTAGGACCTCTGCAGTTGGATACCGCCTCGTCCTCGTCCTCGTCCTCTCTCTGGGATTTGGGGTGCCTCACTGGACTTGGGCTCAACCCACTGCCCTGCCCGGCTCAGCTGGTTCTGTTTAGCTCGTTTTAGGGCACTGAGAACTGGAGAGGAAGAAACAGGGGCATTAAGTGAACCAGAATCATCCAAGAATGCCTGCTCTTCTTGGGCCCCATCTTCAGCATCCACTCCCTCGGTTGGTGGTTCTACATCTGTGGTGGTTTCAGTTTGGTTCTGAGTGTGTTTTGGATCCTCTTTTAAAGCAGGACAATTCTGGGTGTGTTCTACCTCAAGTTGTGGTTCTTGTTCTACAACAGATATACTCTGGGTGATCTCTGGTACTGGTTCAGCATCAGTCCTGTCCTCACTCTCGACTTGCTCCTCTTCCTGCTGCATTCCCATTGGTCTGTTCATGGGGAGCTGGTGGGCTGTGTACTGTGGAACCTGCTCTGAGCTCTGGTCATGCTCATCTTCTCCCCTGGAACTACTACTCTCATGAGCCTCAGCATCAGCATCAGGCCCTGCCTCTTTCTCTGAGACATCTGGCAGAACAAACTGTGGTTGGTCCAGTGCGAGGGGCGTGGCCACATCTTGTGAAGGGTGTGATGTCACAGTGGTCTCGCTGTCACAGCTGTCACTACTATCCTGCACCTAATTACAATTAATTAAAAATTAATTACCAGTGGTGGAATGAGTACTCAGATCATTATATTAAGTAAAAGTACCAATAGAAGAATGCTAAAACAAATTAAACTCCTACAGTCAAACTCCTAGTTCAGTCAAAGTGTTGTACAAGGACATATAAATTTCCTGGATTCCTTGAATAAATTTCCTTAATTTTAGTGCTGTAGGTTGTTGAGGTGGAGCTAGATTTAACTACTTTTTATGCAGTTGGGAGGTTTAGTCCAGTGGTTCCCAACTTAGGGGTCCACACTACACACCATGAGATCATTTTCCAGTTCACATGTGATTAATCTGCAGGGACGATTCTCTCCCAGTGAAATGAGGCTGTGACTGGAATCATATGAGTCAGTTCAAAAAACTGAAAAGATCAAAGTTGATGATATCTAAACTGAGATAAGAAAGACACTGAACAAAACACACAAACAGACCTTGAGGTAGCTGTTGGAGTCGACGGAGGGCTCCTCAGCAAAACCGCTGCTGTCTGACTGCTGACTGGCTGTCCTCAACAGGTCTGAGAGGGACACAGACAGTTAAACATTATTGTTACTGCAGTACCTCATCTGTCTAGCTGGTGGCAGAGTAGAGTCATTTATACTGAGCATAAAGCATACCCATAAAGAAACAGTCTGTCTTCACTGACGGAATTGAAACACAGGAAACATCTTAATTGCACATAAGGCTACATAAACACTTTCAAACACTGGACAGGACAGAATAGATTTATAATTCTACAGGAACATACTAAAAAGATAATCAATAGATTCTGTTGGATGTAGAGAGACAGAAGCTACAGCCAAAGTTTGGCTGTCATGACTGACTAAGCAGATAAAGACACAGCTTATACATCTGTGTGATTTTAGACTAATTTTAACAAATTCCAGAAAACATGCCAAACACACCATTTTTTAACTCAGAAAAATGCAGAAATGTTGATACATACACGTCGCTTGGAGTACTACAATTCTCTTCTGACAGAGCTAATTGAAATATCTTACAACAAAATTAGGTTTAATTCAGACTGCTGCAGCAAGGATTTTGACAAGGCCTCGCGTATCTTTTGCTACGTGTTCAGACAGAATGTAAAGTGATGTGGCATGAATACATACAAAGTCAACTGTGCGCAAATTTGCTAATTTTCTCCAATAAAATTATGTGACATTGTGCCAAACAGCACTTTGTTTTTGTTTGTATGTGGAATCCAGCAGGCAAGAGGCATAGAAAACAAAGTACAACAAAGATCTTCTCCTTCATAAACGTTCATCCACTGCAGGTAAACGTGAAGCTTCCTGTGCCACCACTTTTTTTTTTAAAGTTTTGTTTTTAGGAAATCACTACACTTCTCTTCAGCTTCATGAAAATTAAGTTTTTCAAGTTGCTGGTCAGTCCTGCGTTGCCTAGAATCCCATACTGCCTTATGAAGCGAAATGCTTGTGTCCCATACCAAAGGAAATAGGCGCAACCTTCGTCTTTGCCGTTATTTTAAGTCCTGTTACTTGTTTATAAAGCCTTCCATAATCTAGAACCATCATATATCAGCGACTGCCTTCCGTTTTATCTTCCAACAAGAATTCTCAGACTCTACAATGCCTTCCCACAAGAAATCTGGTGAATCCAATTTCTGTTATATCCTCTGTCTGGACCTTAGAAAATCAAGCTCCCTTGGTATTTTTCAAGGGTTATCATGCCTTTTCAGTTCTTGTTTTTAGTTTAGCTATTTATTTGGCTGTTTATTTGCTGGTTGGCTAGTGTTGTTGGTTTTTCACTTGAACTTCAGGGAATGTTCACTTGAACTTCAGGGAATAACGTTATTTTACACACTAAACAATCAATAGATTATTAAGTAATTGTCAGACCTATTGACAATGAAAGTAATCATTGGTCTTGGCATTACAATACTCAAAACATGGGTGCAATTTGAGAAAACACAACTTTACAACAAATGAGGGTATGTAAACTAAAACAGTGAATGAATGGACTTAAATTTTGTCATAATTATCATATCAGTTCTTGAGTTATGACAAAAAATGTGTTTTGTGAGGTCACAGTGACCTTCGACCACCGAATTTTAAATCAGTTCATCCTTGAGTCCAAGTGGACGTTTGTGCCAAATTTGAAGAATTTCCCTCAAGGCGTTCCTGGGATATTTTGTTCACAAGAACTGGCATGGAGGCATAACTAGATTTTGACCAGGGTATAAGACCAGGGCCACAAAATGAAGGATAGAGGACCTATCATAGTTGATATTGTAGTTAAGTAAAGCCAATGTCTAACAAATCTGTGATTAATTAAATTATGTAGACCAACTGATATGGAGTATCAGGGGCTTTTGGGGCCTCTGGGGGTCTTGTGCCCCTGGGGAGTTTCCCACTTTGCCCAGGTTTTTAACAGGATTGCCCACGATGTGTTTGCCCTGTGGACAAGGAACGCATATGGGCACGAGAGCAGGTGACTCCATACATATTCCTGCAAATAACATACCATCTCACTGATCTACAGCTGGTGGTGAAGCACCAACAAAGGCAGGGAAAATTAAGACCACTAGCAAGTTAACATGGATGTAAACAATGCAGGTTTAAATTGTTTTAAAAGTCTACTTTGTTAATGTTTTATAAGGAAGAAAATACATCCATCACATTTGTTGCACCTCAAGGGCACCCAAGGTATTTTGGAGAGTAACACCGAATGTAAACATAACTTTTGTTTGTTCACAAGAAAACTCAGCAGGGCACCTTAAAGTTAAGTCAAACAGAAGTTAAGGTTAAGGTGAACTCACCGGTGGTTCTGGAAGTTCGATGTGGCAAAGCCTCATCTTCGTTACTTTGAATCTGAGTGACAAAGAACAGGATGGATTTTAAAACAGCTGTTGGGGGTCAGTACTTTCAGTCAATAAAACCCTGACTCCTTTCACTGACAGGTCAGTCACTGGGTCAACATCTAGTTCACCTACAGCAGCAGACTTCATCAGAATCCTCAGGAGGTAGAAAACTGCAGTAAAGTGCAATCCACACTGGCTTTTCACATCCATCACTCGTCCATCTTACGGAACATCTACACTACTAGTCAGAGCCGTTTCTTTTCTCTGGCATGATTAGTGAAGCGTAACATCCACAGAAAGCTGTTCAAATCACACAAATCTCCTGCTGAGCTAATTGACTACACTCATAAATCAATGCCATGATTTTAACTGTGAGCTTTCTGATTTCAATATAGGCACATTCACCTAGGCGCCATTAAGATGTGAGGGGATGTAGATGATCAGAAATTACTCAAAAGGCAATCAGAGACAACTTTGTGACTCAGGAGAACATTACACTTCCCCTACATGAGAAGAGGGTGGAGAACCCTGTGTTGTGAAGAGTTCTGACAATGGTAAATACCATTATGAGAAACCCAGAGAGAATAGAGGAGGAGAACAATGTACCTCCTCCATATCGAAAGAGTCTGTGTTTTTGGTGCGAAGCTGGGACAGCTGGAGTGGGGGCAGGGTGCAAGGAGCTTTCTCTGGGGTTGAGGTCAGGTTTTTCTCCTCCTCCACCTCTTTGACCACCTGGGTTCCCTCATCTGTTCTCTGTTTGGTTGACTGAAGGTCACCTGACTCTGGTTGATGCTCTCCATTGGTTGCTGGTCCGGTGTTGCTCTGTTCAGGACTGTTAGGAGACGAGATGTTATAGTGCAGTCAGACAGAAATTCACTTCCTAATCATTTCTATGTGGATGTTTTACCCCACTGCATTCATTTGACAGCTAGCTAGTAGTTAGTTACCTCCCAGGGCTTTACAACATTTTGGCTTCACTTTTGTACAATGGGAGGAAGTGGAGACACGTCGTCCATCTTTATTTATGTCAATGGTATTTAATGCTGTATTGTTTTGACATGGACAAGCATGTAGCACCTTGGAATGGGCCATCTTTTGTTATCTTTGGTTAAAACGTTAGCTAGCTAACGTTAAAAGCTAACATTAGCTAGCTGGCTAACGTCTTGTCAGTCCAACAGTACCTGTCGTCTGTCTCTCCATCCCCATTGGTTTCCTCGGTAACCGTTGCCAAGGAACAGCTGTCTTTCTTGCGGTTGTGTTTCAGGTTGACTGTCTCCGCCTGATGGTCGGCATCAGTACTGCAGCCGTCCTGGTCTGGGCCGGAGTGTGTGTGACCGTTGGCGTTTGTGTGAGGAAAGGAGGCGTGTCCATTCAGCTCTGTGTGTTGGTTAGAAACGTGTGCTTGAGGCGACTCGGAGGCGGCCGCATGCAGGTTGTGCTTGGTGATGGTTTTCTTGAGGAGCTTGGCAACGTTCAGAGCAGAGTTGTTCCTCTTCAGAGCAGGAGATGGCTCATTTCCCCCTTCTTCTCCTCCTTCGCCTCCTGAGAGAGACACAGGACCAACAGATCAGAACTAAACTGTTCTACAAAGAAGTTGTCCTTCAGTAAAATTTGGTGTGGTTTCCAAGTTTACCTTGGTCCCTGCTGATACGTTGAACAGGCTGACCAGAAACCTGACTGTACAGCTGGAAGAACTCGTTAGCGACTGTAGTCAGGACTTCGATCTGACGGAAACGACCTGAGACAGAAACAAAACAAAACAGTTACAAAGTGCTGCCTGCTTCACAAAGCCAAAATAAAGACGACCATGTGAAAACGGAAAATATGAATGTGTTCATTCAGGAAAACGCTAATGAAGATGCTTTTTAAAAATTTGCATTGAGATTCTTGAAAATTTTAAAGACTGTTCTTAACCTGCAAAAACTGTTTCTTTGGGGGCAGAGGAAACAAGATGTGAACACAATAGACGCTTCATCACCATTTAAGTTGATATGTCAAAGTTGTTACCAACTGAGAAAAACAGGCATCTTCGCAGCAGAGACTTGAAAAGAATACTGTTATAATATTAGCCGTCCCATTGGCACATTTTTCATTTGTTTTACAAAAATAAAAGTTTGGGATTATATAACTATCTGCAGAAAAAGACTGATTAGCAAAAAAAAAAAAAAATCATGTTGGGACTGGACACATATCAGAGCCACTCCTACCTTCCTTCTTCTGTGGTTGTGTAAGTCGAGCCGTCAGTCTCAGCTCTGATGACTTGCACACATTCCTTCCTTCCGTACTTGTGCCTTCACCCCTCCTCCACTCATCTGTCCATCCCTCGCTGTCTAAATACTTGTCAGTCTGTTATGAAACACAGACTTCTGTCTTTTGTCTTTTGCTCTGTAAATACCACAAAACTCACTCTGATGTAATTACCTTAAACACAGCATAAGCACTGCTCTCTCTTATTCTCTCATCTCTGGCCCCATCCTGACCTCTTACTTGCAGACTTGCTGTCATTGACAAATTTCATTGGTGCCATAACTGTGAAAATCTCATATAAATGTGGTGATTTTTAAGTTGAAGGACTGAATCAACTTCTTCGGATGGAAGAAAACTATTATTATTACTGTTTCAGTGAGTTTTTACTTGCAGTAGTACTACAGTGAATTTGAACATGTTCAAGAACATCAGGCTACCGGAACGGCCAGGTTGCAGTTGGAGCAGCAGCAACAATGACACACAACTCATAGAACAATTAAGGCACTTACAAACCATTAACACCCAATTGCCACAAAAACCGCACTCATTCTTCGCCCCCAGGCATACCAAGCTGACACAAAGTGTCAAGACCAACTCTTGCATCACCTCACATCGCCTGTGTCTGCACAAACATGTTGTAGTTGAACACACCGCAAAGACTACAGCCTTGTCACTAACCTACTATGGATTCTCTCTATGGATTTTCTGTCAGAAAAGCTGCTCGGAAGTTGCCTGAGAAAATGAGTTCAAGGCCAACTTCTCCCATCTGTGACTGAGCGGGAACCCGCAGGCGGTGCCAGCAAGAGGAACACTACTGCGCATATTCAGTGGGCCGCATAACCAGGAAGTAAACCCAGAAGCTAGAAAACTTTATTGGCATATGTGCCTGGCGAGCAATTGTCATTGGATTTAATAGGTGCCATCTTTGCAATCAGACAGCGACAGCCTGACATTGGTTGATGACCTATTGTCGGCTTGGTGCATCAGGGCCATTAGAGTAATAGTCAAATCTGAACACTCAGAAACGATGCAAATATTTTCAGATTTAGTGTGACTTACCTAAATAATCTACTGACCTATCATCACACCTATCATTATTTCTGGTGTAATAAAATGTCCATAAATTCGCTAAGAAATCAGCAAAACAGACACTCCTTATAACTCCAGAAGGTGCCTGAGAATCATTATGTTTTTGAGGGTTTTTTTTCATTACGAAGGCAATGCAGTAAAAGCTGTCTGTACACACATGGGTTAAACAGCAAACAGGAACTGCTAATAGCTAATGGTGCCAATTTTGCAAAATGTAAACAAACACGAAAAAACGTAGCCCAGAGTATTATTCACTGAATCCATGGAAACTCTGCAGCTCTGTGGAGCTTTTGAGCTTCTTTAAGCTCATAGTTTTGGTTTTATCGCACAATTATTGCATGGTTTAATCTCAGTGCTTACTCCCATTAACCTCATTTTTTAGCAGCAAGCAGCTCTGATAAACCCACTGAACACATAGTGTCCAGCACCAAACAGCAGACAGACAAAGTTAGAAACTAGCTGGTGAAGAAAGTGGAACATTAAGCAGCTACAGAGCCAGATATTTTTCTCAGGAGTTGGTAGAGACCAAACCAGAGCTAGTGAATGTTGGACACACAGACAACTCCAATGGGATGATTATGTTTCTCTGTGTTTTCTTTCGCTGCCAAAAAGTGGCCAAAAGAAATCAATTAATGCATCTTTGAAACGAGCTGCAAATATTCTGAAAGAAGCTATAAATAAATGAGAAAAACCTAAAGTTAAACACATAACAAACACATTATTGTGTCCAAGCTACAAACCAGTCAGTCAGACAGTTCAGTTATTTCAGTCACATCTGGATACGACTGCAGAATATGAACCTCTTATTTCAGCAGCCGCATTTGATGATAGTAATCCTGTATGAGTCTGTTTCCTGCTGACACCGCACTAATGCTCATTCTGAGGATCCTAAAACAGGAAAAGAGGAATAAGAGAAAACGACACATGCTCCCTCTTTTTTCTCTATTTATCCCAAGAGATTCTTTCTGATGGTGAGAACAGGGCTTACATAACAAACAACTACACACACGTGTCTGGGATCCAGGGAACCAGTGGAACAGTATAAGAATGTTCTGGAAAAGAAGAAAGCTTCCAGGAACCACAGACGGACCAGAGACTGTTAAAGCAGCATTTCACTTAAAAGAGTCAGTCACTGCAGCTTTTCGTAAAGGTTAGTTAGCAGTTAGCTTTAAACCAAACATTAACTTCATCAGGCTCCAGGACTCAAGTGTGAACAGTAAATTGCTTGTCGTAGTAGCAGTATATGCTTCAAATTAAGTACTTGTCGGTTTGTCAAACAGCATCTAAAATCCCTTTTCAATGGCAACGGAAATGTGGGGTGCATTCGATAATTTCTGAAAGTTTCTGAAACAGAGAAACTAACATTTACATCCACTTTATGCAATGATTGGCTCCGTGTTGGGAGTATGCGCCGCTTTTATGACTATCACATCTTGTCTCTTTCTATGACCAACAAGTGTGGCCGTTTGGAAAACCTATTAAGACTTCTGCCCTCAGGTGTGGTGGAATGCCATGCCTTACAAATTAATTCTTTTCAAACACACTGACACCTTTAGTAATATGTACATCAGTTCCAATCAGAAAGCAGTCTGCTTTGTATAAAACTGACCAGAAAATCCACTGTAAAAAAAAAAGGAAGAAAACAAAAAAATCCATGTGAAAACTGTGTGAAAGCTGTCCATCGAACTATGGTGCGAACTGCACAACCAGACTGAGACTAACTGGAAAGGAGGTGACCCTAAACTACTACTAAATCCATCTGCTCATTGTGAACAGTTCAGGAGGTGATATTTTAATCAGCTATCTCTAACACACATGAGAGCAGTTTTTTCCCTGATTAATCAGACATCGCTAAATAAAAAAAACTTAAGAGACAAAACTGGAAAAGGAACAAATGAAAAAATGGGAGGTCAATAAGACTTCAGTGCAGTAATAATCTACTGCACTGAACAACAGCAAACAAACAGGCCAACAGAGCAGAAATGCAAATTTTAATCAAAACCTATTTAGGCCATGTTGAAGTGCACATGTTCAACTGACTAAGGATGACCAATGTTTTTTTTCAACTGTTAAAGATAACCGATAATTACCTGCTTCTCATGGCCAATACTGATAAGATCTGTGAAGTTCATAACCTGTAGTTTATGCACATCTTAAGGTAAGAAAGGCTAAGATGTAGTGAGCAAAGATGGATAATTAAATATTCCATAGCTGTAATAAGATTTGTTTTGTTAAAATTCATTAAAACATGTATTGCAAATTGCAATTGTGTTGCCGTCCTCTGAAACTGTAAAAACGTCCACACCAGCAATGACATGTATGTGTAGCAGTTTGACATAATGAGCGTGACAACAGTGCGCTCGCAAGCACCTATTCTTGTTCTCCTTCTTTTTCTGTGTTTATTGGCAGAGCAAATACCAACTTTAAATGTGCATACCACCACATGCTGTACCGCAGTTTGTAGACGCTGTGCTTGTTAAGTTAATGGAAGCAACTTGGCTTTGTAATATCAACTCTGTTTATGTGCTACGATTCGTTATTGGGCAATAGCCGATTATATAAATCTTCCATTATCGTGCCGATAATTTATCAGTTCAATGTATATCATGCATCTCTAGTCTAGACCGCTTGGCAAAACAAACAGCCTCATTTACCTCAAACAAACTGGGGCCAACGATGGGCTTGAAGTGTGAAATCAAACTGAGGACTTGAATTACTTTCAGCTATGGAGTGATTCATTTTCTCACATCCAGAGGATCTTTGGTTAAGCCTTTTTTTTTACAGCACCAAGACAGTTAAACTGTCAAGAAGAAGAAGAGAATCAGCTCTGTGTATGTATGTGCGTGCGTGCATGTGTGTGCGCGTGTGTGTGTGCGCGCGCGTGCGTGTTTAATTAGGGAGCCAGTACCTTCATGCAAACATGAGTTTGAAAACAAAAAGAGGCCAGGATGTTAGAGGAGCAGGTCTGTGTCTGTGTGAGTGAGAGTGTGCGTGCGTGTTTCTGTGTGTGTCTGGGACAAACAGATCTTTGTCCTTGCTGGTGGAGTTGTCCAGGCAGTTGGCAGAACAGCTCAAAGAGCTGAAGGACCCCACAAAACAGTGCGATACAAATTACTGGGACAGAACAGAACACACACAGAGTCTTGAGCTTCACTTCCTCTGTCTACAGATTCAGGACGTGAACCTCAGAGCTTCTCTTCACTCTCTATAGTTTATACTCAGTCTGCAGTACTGAGGTGTTCGGGTGTTGTTGCCCTTCTGAAACTGACTAAAGAGAGTACACTCATAAAAACTAGAACAGATGCATAAGTATTTTAGACAGTATGTATGGTACATACTAGTCAAGGCGTAGTTGGGGTTCTCCAGTTCCATGCGCTGCAGCTGAGCTCCTAGGTAGACCTAAAGGTGAACCACAGGAAGCGTCATTATAAAACAGTATCAGTGCAAGATCATAAGCAGACTCCAGTAAGTTAATCTGGTGTGTTCCTATGGGTAAAATGAAAATAATTTTTTTAGTCATTATAGCAGTCCTTCACTGGGGTCCAGTTTGAAAACAACTACTAAATGGATTACCACAAAATATTGTAGAGACATTAACTCCCAAGATTTAATTTAATTTAAATAATTAAATTGGACAGTGTGCAGTTGTGCAAGAGTATGTTTGTGTGTAAGACTACTGTGTGATCAGGCTTAGGAACTTGTGGACACAAAGATTTCTACAGTGCAACAGCTTCTTATTTCAACGTCACACCACCATGGAAGGACATCATTGCAATGGACAAGACTGTGGTTGGATTGTTGGTTTATCGCCACTTGGGACAGATATGATTAGAAGGTCTTTAAGAATTTGTGGAGTGTTTGTAAAAACTGACAGAATCGAAGACATGACCTCATCATTATCCTCATCATTTATCACGGTAAGACGTGATGATGTTAATATTAACGCAATATCCTATTTTTTGAGTTTCGGATTTTGCGTGTAGCTGAATCTGATCGTTGTTAGATATTTTACTGTGCTGTAAATACAATACTTATGGCTAATAATGTTTATATCCAGAATACTGGTATCACAGATTTGTTTTGTTTTTGTTGTGTAATGCAGTAACTTTAATAGGGCAAACAGTAGTGGATCAAAACAAGGATTCATTCTAAAATATGACCGATTGTACGGGACTTATCAAAAAGAAGGAATAAAGAATAAAGAAATAAAGGCCCTGGTCACTATTTGAGTACTGTATTGAGGCTGATATTGTAATGATAATTGTGTTGCAGTAACCAGTAGTTCAATAGACCTTAAAAAAACAGTGTCTTTTATTTAGAGTTTGTTTCAGAGTTGTCACACTGTTGTCGTCAGTACCTTGATGTCGATGCCTCGGGCTGAGGAAGCATTGTTGATGAACCTGGAGGGAACCCTCGAGGCTGGGTCGGGTTCTTCTCTGCCAAAACCAAGATTTAAGAGAATTTCTTCAGGGTCCTCCTCATACAGGTCCAGCAGTTCTGACACACTGTGGACACAAAAACAGGGAGTCAGCCACTCAGTCAGTAAGTTAGTCAGCCGCTCACACAGTTAACTGATGAGTTAGTCTGCTGGTTAGTTTAGTCAGTCTAACCGCAAGGTAAGGAGGATCGCCTCAGGGTGCTCTTCTGACTGCTCCAACACCTTTGAAACACTACGAAGACACAGACAGCCAGTTAGTTCTTCTCACACACAGCTTGCTTTTAGTGGGTTAATTAGGAATTTGGTTAGTTATTTAGTTAGTGAGGTAGTTAATAAGAGTGATGGCTCTGCCCCTCCCCAGCTCCTCAACAGCCCGACCTAAAGGAAGTAGACACCAGAAGAAACCTGACCAGCAGCAAAACATCAGCCCCTCGAGGAATCTTCCAAAGTTGTTTTGTGATAATTGTATTTTGCAGCAGAATTTCAAAAAAATCTGCAACCATTGTTGGTTAATTTGCCTTATTAATTGGCCATTAAATGTTACCTTCCTAATGTGCTTTCAATGTAAGTGACGGGGAACAAAATCCACAGCATTCCTTCCGTGCAAAATCTATTAAAAAGTCTTCCAGCTTATATGAGGCATGAGGGATCTTTTAATTTCCAGTATGATCAGGAAGAATAATTACAACAGCAATAACTGATAACTCAATGTTCATGAATATTGTTTCAAGACAGACTATTAACCTATCCTTTAATGGAGCTGAAGTGGCTCCATGAAGCTCTGATGTCTAGAACTCTGTGGTGTTTTTATAGACCGCTGCTCTATTGGTTTTATTCCAGACACTCACAGAAACCTGTTCAGTCCTCAATCTGCTGCAAAACTTTGTCACACTGAACATAGCCCATTCTCACACCTTGTATCAACAAGAGGATGGATTACCACCGATGCACCACCCATAGCCCTTTATGAACTATTAAACACAAAACACCATTGACCTCCAACTGTTGGAGCACTGCCCAAACCCTGGAAACAACAGCCCCGCCCCCTGCTTTACTTTGCCTCGCTCACCCGCCACCACCAATCAATCAGCCTTCCAAAAGACTAATATCCATAATAATAAATCTTCCAAGGACAAACCTACTCATGCATCTTAGACATTAGAATTTGATTTGTTTATTGACACACCTCCTTCATTGTTGGAGATCTGTAAAAGTTTCAACCAAAAATGTCTGATAGAGCAGTGACACTGTGAGCTGTTATTTTTAAAACCAGTCAAATTTCACTGGGAGGAGCTCTAACAAAAGTCTGGTTCATGTCTTTACTGTTGTAGGTAATAAAAAATAGAAGCTTCAGATAGCTACTGAGAGAAAACAAAACCCATTTGTATATCTTTACATACAGTATTAATAAACGTCTTACATTGTCTACGTTCTAGTCTAGTCAACGGTTCACAATGTTGTTTGTTTGTGACCTCTTATAATGAAGCAATGTCTACCTAGTCTGACTTTTGAGGCCCATACCAATGCTGACATTTGGGAGTATAAGAAATCCGACAACAACATATTGGTAGATATATATTTTCTATGAGGTTTGCTTGTTTTCTTTTTTAAAAGAGTTATGAACAAGATATGAATTGAGCAAGACATTTTACATTAGAAAGATCAACTCTAATGTAATGGAGACAGTTTCTAAACATTTGAATATATACAGTATTTAACGTTTTTGTTCTACATAGTGATTAGCTTGCTGAAGAGCAGGAATTGTGCAATCTATCATCTGCTGCTTTTTATCTTACAGCTCACTGTGGCTTTCTCACTTTTTAATTACTCCCTGACATATTTAAAACTCATCTACTATCAAACAATTGACCAAAATGACCATTTGTTTTGCATTTATGATGAACAATTGCAATCAACGTTTCCTGTGACTGCATCACAATAAAAGCCATCCCGTGTTCTGCCAGCTGCACTCTTTTAATGTAAAGCTGCAGCAGTATGAAATGTTGTTTTAGCACTAGCAGCAACTTAATAAAGCCCTGATACGGCTGTAGGAGAGTAAACTGTAAAACCAGTGAGGCTGATATCAATGCGATCAAATTACAAACATTAGCACTACATTACATGGATTGTTTACCTAGTAAGTATAAAGGCTATTTAATACAAATGCAAGAAAGGTGGACTGCGTCACTAAAAAATTTAAAAAATAAATGATAATGATAGATGCCCCCCACGACCCTGCAAAGGATGAGCGGTGATGGACGATTCATTTGAAGGAAGTATCCAGATATATTAAAGGAAAACCGCAAAACAAACTTCACTTATGAAATTGTCATTTTGTGTGAGTGAATTATTATTTTTACTTTCTTTAATCATGTTGTGTCCCATCAGATTTCACCTTGGTTAGGAGCCACTTCTTTACATGCCTCCAAAGTTTTTGTATAGGTATAAACGAGATGTCTGCAGTGTCACTTAATTGCTTTAAAATGAAGTTTTATAACAGCTCTCTGTGTCTCCGCCCCTCTCTACCTTAGATCACTGCGTTAATTCCTGCAGAAACCTCCATGAGTCTGACTGAAGACTGACAAGGTGAACTGACCTGGACACAGTGCTGCTCTTCCCTGACCCTGTGGAGTTCATACTTCTTCCTCCTTCTTTAAACCGACTCCTCTTCTGATCCGCCGCAAGACCAAAACTACACACATACATTAACAAGCAAGCAGAAATGTTAAGACGAGGTAGAGAGAGGAGAAACTGAAACAGCTGAAACTATTTACAACTCACCAGGATTCAGTTTTATTGTTACTGGACTGAAGATGGTTGGCTGCAGAAGAAAACAAGAAAAGATTGATCAAATTAAAGGAATGTAGCATATGAGACTGCAACAAATGCTTATTTTTCCTATTGATTAATCTGTCAATATTTTTTTTCGATTTGACTGATGAATAAGTACAAGTAAGAAAATTGAAAAATGCAGATCACATTTTCCCTCCAGAGCTCAAGCTAACTTTTTCAAATTGCTTATTGACTGTTCACCAACATGATTGCCTAATTATAGCTTTGCAGCCATAACCAGACATGCTAGGTCTGTCAAGCTTTGGATTTCTCCACATGTTGGTTATTGTGTAGTATTTTCTAACTGTGTTGAAGTCGGTCCAGGCGCTGGGTCAGAGTTTAAGCTAACTTGAGGGGCTCTGTCGTAGGATATTGAGAACGCTCTAGTATCCCCAGCTAACATTACCAGAAATAATGTTACATTTGCCAAACACAAGTGTTAGTCCTCATCCTTTTCTTTTCTAATGTTAAAACTGAAAACGTTTGAAAATAGGAACAAAAATGTAAGCTATGCAGCCAAACAGGGTTATGTTAGAGCACAATAAGAGTCTGATCTTACATTTTTCCTTGTGATACTTAAAATAGGACTAACTACCTATACACTGTAACACAAAAACAATGCTGTTTCTTTATTTATACGTCTTCTAGACTTTGTTTGACTTCAGCCTCTGCCTTTTAGCATAATATCATGTATGTAGCAACAAAGTGGATTTTAAGACAGTTTTACAAGATTCTCATTTTAAACCGAGTCATCTGCAAACATTAGAAAGTTAGGAAGAGACAGTGTTTTCAACAAACCAATGGGGTTAATGTTATCTTCATTAGCTAGCTAGATTTGGCAGATAAACCTCTCAGCAACAGTCATTTTAGTGAGCATAATCAACAGTCGTCAAATAAAAAAGCTGCTTTAGTCTACCTCTTTTTGAAATCAAAGAACAACTGTTTACAAAATTACTAAGAATTATGAGGGTTAAGTCTGTTGCCATTCCGACTTTATCAATAATGCTGAAACAGGTTTACTTTCAGTCTGTCAGGGAACTGAAAGTAATCACAAGCTGGAGGTGTGACTGTTTTCCAGTTCAAAACAACCTGTTGGGACCTGCCGCCCTGCTATTGTCAGTCTGGCTAACTCCCTCTCTCTCTTTTCCAATTAATTTCATCAAAATTTTTGTTTTATCTTTGAATCCAGTGTTTTTTTTCTCTGATGGAAAACTGGATTAGAGGAGGCCAACATGACAGCAACCTGCCTCCTGGACTAATTCACTAACTCACTTCCATCCTATTCACCCCGGAATCATTTAATCAACTGATTCACTCCCATCCAATTCATACTTTAACACTTTAATCCCTCCCATCTTGTTCTGATAACATTTGACATCATTACAGCCCATTAGGATCTGTTCATACATGACATCTCCTAAGTCTTCTGCACCACTAAGGGTTTAAGCTACTTCTGAAAAATGCCATTCTTAACATGATTTAGGCACTTATTGTTAGGACATAACAACATGAGGTGAGATTTAAGCTGATGACAAGAAGTAGACAGCCACTTAACTAAAGGGGCTTTCAACAAATAGTCCAACCAATTCAAATGGAGAAAGGCTGCAAGTATTTAAAGGTTGTGGTATGTTAATAAAACTAAATTTAGAGGCAACAGGAATGTATAGAAACTCAAATACAGGCAAATACAGGTTTGGTCCTGGTGGCACTAACAGAGACGCTGTAAAGTTTTCAGTTATATATTAGTCTTTATTTCAATATTAAATAGATTTTAATGCATTAATGTACATTTTTGTACTTGCTCACAGCTAAACCCACAGAGAATTTCCATCTGACCCTGCAGTTACCCTCAGCTCTACAGATCTTCATAGCGTCTTTCAGCTCACTGTTTTGGTTTTACAGCCCACAGCTCTCATATTGCAGTTTTTGGCCACCTGGAACAGCTATTTTCAGTGAAAAAGCTCTGATAAACCCACTGTACACTGTCTGCCAAGCACCAAACAGCAGAGAGACACAGTTAGCAAATAGCTGATGAACATAGCGAAGCATTTAGCCTGTATTTCCCTCAAGAGTGGGTTGAGAAAAAAAAAAAAACAGAGCTAAAGAGAGTTAAGATGTATATACTATAAGTTCTCCATATAAACCTAATAAGGTATGTAGACCCAAGCAGAATCTGCAAATTTCTTTACACTTTGCGACAGTGATCAAGAATGAAAATCTGCAGCATTTAGCAGATTTTTTTGGCTTGTAATTAGATTGTAATTTGATAAACAATATTCGTTTATTCATCCGATCCCTCGCAGTTGACATGGAGACAAATGGTGCCACCTCACTTCCTCAGCAAAACCAAAGTTTGACATATTGTCCCTAACCCATAACCCATTGTCCCATTGCACCACACATTGTAATCTTAATGCTGACTGAAAACAACACACGCCTGTCACACACATGCACAAGGAGGTGTATTCACTATTTGTTTTGCGGTGTTAAAGGATTTTTTTTTTTTTTTTAAGTTTGCTTTAGTCTACTTGATCATATACTACAACACATGTAAGTTGCGTGTGTATATTTTATATTGTCAAATTGCTGTAGTAGAGTTTTCTTTGATGTCTGCCTGCATACCAGCACTGCACCAGTATAGATGTGCGTTTGTCCTTCAGCTCTTCAGAATCTGTTTCTCCGCCAGGTTTTGCCATCTGATGTCTAAATGAAAAACAACTTCTAGAGATTTGGAGTGAAGCAAGAAGCATAGACTGTATAGTGCACAGAGCCACCGAGACAAACCATCAACCTCCCTTACATTATTTGATGTGGTGAGATAAAATTTTACTTTAAATAACCAAAAAAAGTATTTTGTCAAAACAATGTCTTTTGACACATTGGTGGCTAGTTGAGAAATTTTGCTTAGATGCAAAGATTGTAATCCTCTAACATTTGCACAATGGATTAGGAATATCCTGTGTTTTATCAAATTAGAAAACATTAGGTAAACCAACAAGGTTACATTGATATGGCAACCTCTCCTAGTTAGTTGTGTCGATGCTTTAGGCTCTGATAACTTTATGGCCGAGTAAAGTCTTCTGCATACACTGTATGTATGTAACTAGAAATGTCTAAGTGTTCACATTTCTCTGCCCTATATCGTTCGTTCGTTGATGAATCATGATTATTTTACATTATTTGTATATTTGTTTCCCTTCTTCCTCTGAATGTTATTATGGGTGGGAGATATCAGTCAAAATATGTTAATGTTGCATTAACAAAATTTAGAAATTGAAAGTTGTGCAGGATTAAACAAACTTTGAGATGAGGTGTTTCAATGTTAGCAAGGCATTAACTAACTGCTAGAGGACAAGTTGGAGGAGACATTATTACTTAAATATAAAATTATTTGTTAATTATAAACTTATGAATTATTAATGCTGAAATTATTATAAATTCATCATTACAGTACTAGATTTGAATATTTCATACTGTGTATGAAGTTAAACGAAGGAAACTGTAACAATATTGTAACTAAAAGGAGACTGCTGATCTCTGAACAAATCTAAAGGACCTCTGACCTCTCAGCATCAACTCATTAGCATCTATTCAGACCCAGATTCCAGCAGCTGAACCTCCAACCACACACACACACACTCTCTCTCTCACACACACAGCATTCCCGCATGTCAGTGTTCAGTGCTCCAACATAAAGTCATTACAGTCTATTGTTCACTCAATAACACACTCTCGCTCTCACAGTCATTACTGATGTATTCACAGCAGTTCAGAGGTAGGATAAAAACACACATACACACTCAGGGGACAGTCAGTCATGCATGCAGTGTTTCCACACCTCTGTGACTGTTGACTTTTTCCTCTTGTAGAAACAGGACCGAGGAATGAAGTGCTGTATCACCCAATGTTCTGTTGATTGTACTGACACTGGTGTGTTTGTCAGAAATCTCATCTGTCCGTCATTTACACTCTTCAGTTAATTGATTTTATATCTAAATCTCTATTTAAAGGTCCAGTGTGTGGGATTTAGGGGCAACTAGCAGTGTGGTTGCAGATTGAACACCCCCTTGTCTCACAGCTCTCGTCTGTGATATCCCAAAAATGTCAGCGAGTGAAAAATCAGGGCTATAATCCTGAAGTGAAACCTGCAAACCAGTGTGGCCACCCAATCTGCCACCACACTCGCATTGCAAACTCAAGCAACATATATCCAACACACTCTTTTAATCATGTCATTGTATTTAAGCTAAAGTGCTCTGCTCATGCTTCTTCTACATGCCTGCTGCCACACTGCTCATCTGAAAGCTATGCTGTCAGTTGCTACTACTGCTGCTATTCATGTAGCATTTCACAGCCCCACTTCCACCCCAGCACACACCTGTAGGCTCTGAAGGTGCTTTCAGACCCAATGGGTGCATGATACATTTGCTGGAAAAGCTGCAAGTTGACCTCTCATGCATACTAAAGAACAGGACCAGGACCGAACTACAGGTGTGACACTATCCTGAGTGTACGATACCCTAGGGGAGAGGTTTTTATCATCACTCCCCACTCTGCTAAGTTTCCCTGTGGGGAGCGACACGGTCAGAGCCTCGACTATTACACATTAGAGCTTGTTATGTGCATGTGGTGCCTACTGGTCAGTACCTATAAATATTTTTTATTTTAAATATTCTACATCATTACTGATTCTTAGACTTAAGTTTTAGTGTCTTTTATGACCTTCTGTAATGTGAAAACCTTAAATTTGCACACAGTCCGAGAAATAAAAAGTAAATGTTCAGCACGTGCTCCGGGTCATAGTTCAGTAATAAAATCCAAACCAGGTCTGTCATAAAGAGGTTGAAACTATATTACACACATGCCATATGACGGGGTTAAAGATTTATGGGGAAAAATGACATCTTATCTCAATAAGTCGTTCAATTTGTTCCTCACTAAGAACCTAGCTCTGTGCATGTTAGGAATCATGTCTAACCTGGATGGATATATAGGTACCCCCTGGCTACTTTTATTACTTTCTTATGTATTTATATTTGATTGCTTGCTGTGGAACCTCTTTATTTGTATCCTAACACTATGAATTAGTAAATTGATTAATGATGGAGACATAGTGGTCGTTGGAGTTGTTATAAGTAATAATATCCTAACCCACTGCAGAGCTCCTCTCCTGATTGACTGCTGATAATGCAAAGTGACGATCACGGTAGAATACAACAGAGGAAGTGTAGCCGACCTCACTAGTATTCAGGCTGCATGCACAGAGCCTGCATCACGCCAGGCTGCCCTCTATTTTAGTCACAACTTTCTATTCCCATTACGGTTAAATAGCCTTTAATGATTCGACTGACAACGTAAAGGTTTAAATCAGGGATTTCTTGACTCATGATTGGAATCATTCGAGGAGAGCCCTACCATCCTCTCAACTGACTCCAGGTAAGATGGAGAACAAGAGGGATTTACCAAAATGTCAAAGGTGTTCCTTTCGTTGCTGGTGTCAGTTAAAAAACATAATTAGCAGAACACGAGGGGAAGCTGTTAACAATGAGCATAAACCTGTAATCTTGTTTGTATTGTTTTTTGTTTTTCTGTACTGACCTTCCGCTCCCAGTGAAAGGTCATCTTCAAAGCTGCAGCCGTTCCTCAGAGCTCCTGTTCTCACACAAGCACAATACACACAAAGTTGCAAAATCCCCTCAGTAACACATCCATAGTTATATAGGATAAGAGGAATTTCTCCAATTCTGGCATAAAACTGTTCATGTTGACCAAAACCATATTCAAATTGTGATATTTAGTATTTAGTGAATATGGCGGAGGTATCGGGGTACTAACAGGTCGTGGTCCTCACAATGTAATATATAAACAACACATACAGAAAATGTTGATTACCTCTGTTGGGAGAAGCACTCTGATCATCCAGAGAGGCTCCGAGGGGAGTCCTGGAAAAGACACATAGAGACAGAGAGATTTATCAACCCAAAACATAAACATAAATTTTAAAGATCCAACAGACTGTCGGTGACGTCAGGTCAGCTCCTAGTAGTGCACAGTATACCGAACAAAACATTGCAGCTGCATTGCCATGATGCCCATAGGACACTAGATGAGCCACACACAAGAAATCAAAGAGTACAAAAGATGTGTGTCTTCCGGCAGCCACGTGTGGTCTTACATCAATCATATTCAATGTATTTTGTTTAGCCCTTAATCTTCATCTACTGTTTGACCATTAACCTGACAGCTGAGGCGCAGTCCTAACCAGGCGAAGCTCGCTGACAACAAACAGGGCTATCCCAATCTAACTCCTGCTCAAACTGAGGGTAATAATCCCATATGAACCCGTGGTTGACATAAAGCAAACTATACCAGCAAACTAACCCATATGGAAACAACTATCCAAAGCCAACACATAGGCTAAATCCTGGTTGTGCATCAGCCCATGCAAAGTACTGACCAGGCTACACTCACTGTCGAGCTGAGGCTAACAATCCTACGCTAACTGCCTGTCAGGCGAAGGCAGAGTATCTACTAAAAAGGACATTGTTAAGGATACCAGGACTGGATACCACGACCTAGTCTGTATTGAGTTAACCACCGGCTAACTGCCTATCAGACTAAAGATAACAGTCTCAATCTAACTGCCTGTCAGACTAATGCTAACTATCCCAATGTTAGGTGCTGGTCAGGTGACGGATACCTGTCCCAGGATAACTGCCTGTCAGACGAAGGCCAAATTTCCCAATGCTAACTTTCTGCCAGGCTAAGGTTAAGTAACCAACGCAAAGTGCCTGTCAGGTGAAGGCTAACTATCCTCGGCTAGCTACTCCTGGTCAGTCCAGGCTACTTATTGTTATCCCAGGTGTTGTACTGACCAGTCTAGTTGTCCCGAGCTAACTAGCGGATAGATCTAGACTACTTGACAGTAGCAGTAAGCTGGCAGGTCTGAGCTGAAGTCTGCAGCCGGACGCTGGAAAGACTGAGCTGTTACACAACCTGCAGCTCTTATCAATGGGACAAACTTCATGCCACCATTCAACCAACGCACACACGGATGGTTGTGTAACAGTGCACACCCGCAGTGTTTGCTATTCCTCCCACTTTCAACAGGCAGCCATGTTGGCCTTAGGCCCCTGACCTATTACTGTTGATATACTGTAGTAACCCGTGATTCTGATTCTGCTGGTCACGTTACCACAGTGACGTTACGTTACAGAGGACACGTCAGAGCACTGTATAGTCAGAGGGCTGTGGGTGACGGCAGCTAATACTGTGTGTGTGTCTGTTTGTGTGCGATAAGAGTGTTGACACAGCAGGAGGAACCCCTCCTCTGTTTACTCTCCTTTCTTTTTTCTGCCTTTCTTTCCTTCTTCTGCCTACTTCTTCCTGCCTCTTTCTTTCCTTGTCTCTTTGCCTGAACAGTTCTATGTTCCCTATCTCTGGGTGTTGGTCTGCTCCCTTTGTGTGTGTGTGTGTGTGTGTGTGTGTGTGTGTGTGTGTGTGTGTGTGTGTGTGTGTGTGTGTGTGTGTGT
>JBBPCS010000001.1:12085280-12109174 GCA_037974645.1 Hollardia meadi
ATAAAAGCATAAGAATTCCTATTGGTGCGAAACAGAATTCTTCAGCAGGGTTAAGTTTCATGCCACAGTTTCCCTTTTATTGTGAAAACTGGATTGATGGACCCTGTGGGTTCACATTAGTGATGTTCCTTTCTTATTCACTTAGACAGTTTGTCGCACTTTTTACTTTTTAATAAGATAGTTTTTTCCCAAATGAAGGGGGGAAATATAAGAAATTGTGAATGTTTGCTCAGTCCCGCGACATTCATACAGGCAACACAAACACTGGGTAATGACAATAAGTAAAAGTTTCTTCACAGCGGCGAGGGAGCGTGTGTTCGTAACGTCATTGGTCACGGCGTTTGGTAGTTCACGAGAAAGCTAGCGACGATCGTCACGAGTGTTTGCTCAGTTAGGCAATCATTGGCACAAAAACACCCCATACTCTTAAACTCAACTGATTTGACTTGGCGCGTGCGGGCCTCGCGAGCTATGGCTTGGGGGCCTCGTGAACTGCTCGCGCCGGCGACACTGCGGCGCGCATAATTGCGCCGCATTTGCGCATAAAATGAGGCCCTACGCACAGCGCGTGTTCTGCGTTTAGGGAGGGGCGGCCCCGAACAAACCTCACCTAACGTCTCTACAATAATATCTCCCAACAGCCCACAACCACATTCATAAAGATTTATAACTAATGTTATTGTTTATGTCTGGAAAAAAAATAGATATTGAAGACGTATGTCCCCAGACCACCAGGTGGTCTGACACTGTGTTTTAAATAATCTCTGCCTTCTCTGGGATAAACCAGTCCAGATTTCACAAGTTTAGGTCTTGTAGTTTTTGAAAGAGACCTGGTCCAAAGTGGTCTAGATGTGAAAAATGCAATGAATCATTGCATTTTCACAAATAGAATAAAGGTTCCACACATTTAAAAGTGGGTCTCAGACATGCCCAGAAAAAGCGAAAAAAATTAATGAAATCAAAATCAAATCAATCAATTCTGACCCGTTTTTCGGTTGCCAGATGGAATGGAATAACTGAATGATCGGATAGGATAATACACGAATGAGTTACACAACACAGACAGGGTTTTTTAAAAAAAATCTGCCTTCATTTCCCATCTTTCCTTGCGTTGAATTATCCGGAAGAAAACGTCCGCTTTTTCCTTGCACTTCCTCTTTCCGTCAACGGAGTTTAGGTAGGGTAGCTACTGTCTGATTTCCTTCTTTAAATCTGCTCTAAATCACGATTTTTGTCTGTTCATCCACTTTAAACCATCATTTCTAAATGTGTTGCAAATGTATAAGAACAATATCCACTGAGTATTTTAACGAAATACCTTTTTAGAAACATTTTATTGGTTCTGTGTAGCTCATTGGTGACATGGCGCTCTATAACTCTAACCCTAGCGGTGTGTAATAGCCCAAAGGCCGGCAGCAGCTACTCATAGGACCGATCTATCGTTGATGTGAGGCGTTAGATGAAGTAGGAATATTTTGTTTTCCATGACTGTCGAAAGTTAATAGTAAGTTGCTCTGACTCTTGTCAAACCACAGGCCAATGTGTACCGTCACATTAACAAACAGTGTGTTACGGTGGCTAGCTTGCTAGGCTAACGATAGCTAACATCTTTTTAAGATGTTAGGAACATGTGAGGTGATGCATTTTAGCACCATTTCTAACGTTACAGTTTGAGTTACAAGACGAGGTTTATATGTTGGCATATGTCAGAATTAGCCAGAGGCTGTAAAGTTGGCATTCACATGTCAAGCCGGTAAATAACGCTAACTGTCGTCTGTTCCAGTACACGATGGGACGTGTGATCAGGGGACAGAGAAAAGGTGCGGGCTCCGTGTTCAAAGCCCACGTCAAGCACAGGAAAGGTGCTGCTAGACTCCGGCATGTTGACTTCGCTGAACGCCATGGTTACATCAAGGGGATTGTGAAGGTAACCTATATCTGATTTGAGCACGTCATGATTGTTGGTGATGGAACACCGACACATTTCCTCTGGTCTGCCCCCCCTCAGGATATTATCCATGACCCCGGCCGTGGTGCTCCCCTGGCCAAAGTGGCCTTCCGTGACCCATACCGTTTCAAGAAGAGGACGGAGCTCTTCATAGCTGCTGAGGGCATCCACACCGGACAGTTCATCTACTGTGGCAAGAAGGGTAAGAGGCTTGAAGTAGACTTTCTAGGGTTCTTGCAGCATAAAGCAGATGAACAAGGTACAAACTGTTGTTATTGTATTATAACATTTCTGGCTTTATCCATATTTTTAAATACTGACGTTTGGGCATAGAAATGTAGATCTGCTATGTAAATCATACAAGATGGTTTAAACAACCAGCAGGATTTCTTAGCTGTAGAATAAAGTTAACATTGAGGATAGTCACCTCTATGGTTTTAATTCACATGTGGCATTGATCCTGGAGTTCCACCAAGGCTTGAAGTTGAAACATTATTAGCTAGATTGGATCAATCTGGCTTTCTATGCATGCATGCTGTCTCAGAAGTTTGTATTTTTACATAAGGTTCAATTTTAGATGTCAGCCTGTGAGAAGTGGCATGAAAAGTAGTGAAATGGGGATATCAGAATAATGTTAACAGACCATGTCCTTCTCTGAAATGATGTGCTTGGAATAAGGTGGAACTGGGGGGGGGGGTCACCACAGTATGATGTTTCAGTGTGAAACCCGTGCCTTACCTGTACTTTATCCCACAGCCCAGCTGAACATCGGTAATGTCCTGCCCGTTGGCACAATGCCTGAGGGAACCATCATCTGCTGCGTGGAGGAGAAGCCCGGCGACAGAGGCAAGCTGGCTCGCGCATCAGGAAACTACGCCACAGTCATCTCCCACAACCCTGAGACCAAGAAGTCCAGAGTCAAGCTGCCCTCAGGCTCCAAGAAAGTCATCTCCTCTGCCAACAGAGCTGTTGTTGGTAAGAACCCTAAATATCTAGCTCATGTTTCCTCACTGTGACTCCTCACTTGGGGAGCTTATGTCATCTGTAGTGCAAAGAGCTGTGTAGTCATACACAGTTAACTTGGTGTTTGTGAACTAAAGAATGTGATTGTACCAGTGCACTGTTTGACCAGCTCTGCGCTGTGTGTGTCAGGTGTGGTTGCCGGAGGTGGTCGTATTGACAAGCCCATCCTGAAGGCTGGCCGTGCCTACCACAAGTACAAGGCCAAGAGGAACTGTTGGCCACGTGTCCGTGGTGTGGCTATGAACGTAAGTGAACATACTGCATCTGTTATCTGTGCTGAAAACTATTAAATAAGAGAATTAGGCCCTTAAGGCCAGAGATAGCAGACAGTAGGGACAAATAGGCTACATATGAATCCGTTTGAGTTTGGTGATGTATCTGCAAATTGTTACATTATGAGAGTTTTTGTCATGTTGCTCTCATCGAACAGCCTTACTTGTAGGTCATGATTTGTTGTGTTTTAACAATCTGAAGAAAGGTTTAATCATGAGAAACTTGAACAATTCACCGTCTAATCAAGTCCAAGGGAAGAATGTGTTAATGTGCTGGAAAAGGAGAAGCCTTGATACTGTGACTCTGGAGGAGAAAGATGTAGACAGCATGGTTCTTCAATCTGCAAGGAGGTGATGATGATTGAGCATTTTGGCCTCGTTCCTCACAAGTTCTCATTAGTTTTCCAAATCTGCGTTAATATCTTGGAGGCTTTTTATTGCACATAGTAGGTGGAGCATTTTTGAGTACCTGTAGATGAGGCAGAACATTTATACGAAATATCGGAACCGCATCATATAATTGAAATATTGTGGTGCCACCGAAATGCTTTCTGCCTACAAATGATATTTTTCAGATGTAAGAGAACATGCTTGTTTGATACAGACTCCAGCAAAAATAACATTTATATATTTTCAGTGAAAATTAAATGCAAAAATGACCATTTCCACTAAAATCATGACTAGTATCGCTGTCTTAATATGTCGGGCAGCAGGGTCAGGCTGTTATGGTTCGGAAACAACTTTGTCCAGTAAGGTGGTACTGATGGTTTGGTCTGGAATCGTGAAACATTTTTGAGGGACAGACGACTCAACAATTTCCTCATTGGATTGTGTTGGCTTAACCCCGGAGTGTCTACATTTGAGAAAATCTCGCATGATGTCCAGAATTGTGACGTAATGTCTTGACATACACTGATGACGGTTCACCAAAAAGAAAGCACCAAGAGTAAAATGAAAGAACAAGATCTATCGATACGATATGCCAGTTGATTAGTTTAATTGAAAGAAAATTAGTTGCAGACTATTTTGGTAATTGTCAAATATATGCCAATTCCAGTTTGAATGTAAAAACTTGCTGCTTTTCTTCATGACTAAATGAAGAGTCTTTGGGTTTTGTCCTGTTGGTTGGACAAAAGAATAAGTTTGAAGGCATCACTTTGGGCTCTGGGAAATTTTGATGAGCATTTTCATTATTTGACATTTTATGGACTACATTAAGCAGATTAATCGATAATGTAAGTAATGGTTGCAGCCTTGCTCTAAAGGTGCTATACTAAAGAAAATTTTTCATGTTTTCAGTTATAGTAAAAAGCACTCTGCTGTTGTAAGTGTTGAAGACACTCTCTGTAGAGTTATATGAAGGATCCTCAGACTGATGTCCCTTTTCTCTCCCCACACAGCCCGTTGAGCATCCCTTCGGTGGTGGTAACCATCAGCATATTGGCAAACCCTCAACAATCAGGAGGGATGCACCTGCTGGTCGCAAGGTTGGTCTTATCGCTGCCAGACGTACAGGCAGACTGCGCGGAACAAAGACCGTACAGGAGAAGGAGAACTAAATCTGACTGTCTTCATAATAAAATCTGTTCCAAAAGAATTCTTTGTTTCATTTCTGGGTCAACACACAAGGTCAAACATGGCACAGGTGTTTACTTTTGATATTGTAGGTTAGATTGGTTATTGTGGTAAAATGATAAGCCTCAAGTAGGAAAACCACATGTGTAAAATGATATGGGCTGAATTCCATTTAGCTGGTTTAGTTTCAGGGTCCTGATATCATACTTTTATGGCTTATTGGGGATACTTGAATAGAACAAAGCCAATGTTGATATCATTAGTAATGTCTGCTTTTTCTACTGTGACAAATGTCTCCAGTGAAAAGCTTCCTGTTCTGTAATGGCACTTTTTTGGTGTTATGAAACTTTGGCTGTCATAATCTATTTTTAAACCCTTTAAAATAAGTGCAGATCTTTCATACTTTAGTAAGTGGTGACTATAAAAACTGTTAGATTAATCCGTTACATTCTACTTTATTAGGCACAGCTAACACAGCTGCATACTGGTACTTGTGAGAAATCAACTTCCATTGAGATTGGTCATTTTTGTTGAAATTCGGGGTGTTGATGCGATGAGGTCAGTGTGGTTTGTCATACTGAGAAGTGATTCTGATGTTTTATCTACTTGATATCAGAAAAGCAACACATGAGCTCCCAAAATGACCATGTTGACATAATTGGTCTCATGATGGCAGGAAAGTGTTTTTGAGTTTCAGAGACATGAAGAGGTTGAGTATCCAGTATTTCTCAAGAAAAACTAAAATAAAAATTGAGACCTTTGAATTAGCACCATCCAGATTGGAACCATGATAAAATGCAGCAGCGGTATGTCACTTCCATTAAGTTGTCACAACCTACGTCCTCCAAAATGATCATGAAGTTAAATCAACACCTCTTTACATAAACTGAATATTTGTGTAGGTGGATTCTACATCACCTAACAGAAGCTACTCATGAAGTCTAACTCTACTGTGGTTACTTCAGTGACGTTTACAAAGAACAAGGCTCATTTTTTAAGACAGTAAGAAACATGTTTAATATCCCCAACCAACAACTGTTAATCATATCTAAGTGACAAGGTAAATTGCATTTGTTGAACGTGCAAATGAGTCATACATCAAGTATATTGAACTTTAGCAGAGCACCCCTCTAGGAGGGATCTCAAATGTGTCACATGGCCAAAAATGTCCTGTTCAATCACTGTCATAATGATGCAGAAACAAACCGTAGTCATAACCTCACAACAGCAGTTTAAAGTCTGCCAAAATTTCAGCTGGTGTAATAACCCAGAAAATCATCTTGTAAGAACACGTGTGTGTGTGTGTGTGTGATACTTTCTGGATGAAGGTTAGTGATACTCAGCAGATGTTTGTTACATCCACAAGTAAAAATGACACAGGCAAGATTCCATGTTCTTTATTTGCTAAGGGCGCAATGCTTTTTTTGTTATATTTCTGTGCACAAAAAACCTCACAAAGTGAAAGTCCACATCGCGACTGTAGCTCCAGAATTCAACGTCACACCATGGCCAAAACAAAAGTCGGCAAAAAACAGGGCGCAGAACTCTGTACAGTCAATATCTTCTTTAAAAATAACACAAGGACAAAAATGTTCCTCTTAAATCAAATTCTATTTTTAGTGAAATACAACAAAATAAATTCTATAAAATAAGAGCAAAATATTTAAATATAATACGATGGGCAGAATATTTTCATTTGCAGGAGTATTTGGTATGTTTTAGACAAAAAAAAAAAATACATGCATTCAAGTTACCAATTAAATACAGTATTTACTGATGTTTACCTTTTACTCCTACAGAATTACAAGTTAGCTCAAGTTGCAACATGACTAACCAGCCGCTATTCTTACGGTACAACCCTGCTGTGGAGCCCGTTCTCCAGGGAGCGAGAGGGTCCAGGGTCTCACTGCTGCTCGGGGATCAGCTGCTTCATCCCGAACTGCGGCAGGACGCCAAACCTGACCAGCTCCATGGCAGAAAGGAAGCTGATGGGCAACAAGTCTGTCTACAACTAGGCTTTATTGAAGAGACAGAAGCAAACCACACAGTCTATTATAGCCCAGTGCAGCAATTCTGTTGCATATGTTTCATTTTTCAGAATTCCTAAAGATGAAAGCTAAGCCGTCTATCCCACCAAAACTGACTGCCAAATGTGAAGTTGGAGTATTATAATGTGCAATTGAAAAAGCCACTTATTCATACATTGGTTCAAAATATCGCCCTCATTGTAGACAGGGTAGATGAGTAGAAAAAAAAGAAGAGCAAAAACAAAAAGAACCTAAGGGTAACAACACATCTCTGGAGATGTGGATAAAGAACAGCTTTAGGTTGTCAAGATAACAAGTCTTCCCTTGGGCTACACTATTCTGGTGAGAAGCCATGCTAAATGTTACAGCATATTAACTAGAGCTTCAGAAAGGATTGAATGAATTATCGGAACAAAAAAAAAAAGAAAAAGAAATAAAAGAAAGAAAGGCAATGAGTTTCAGAACAATGTTGCATCACTGCTTTTTCACATCAACCAAACACCGTAAAAGTCCACCCAACCATTCCATATCTCACACTAAAACCAACCACAGCTCGTGAGTTGATTTGGCATCGGTCATAAGGTTGCCAAGGAGCTTAAGAATAATAATATAATCATAATAACAATGCGTCCTTCTACAGTTGAATGACCATTAACCGTCCAATGGTAGAACAAACTTTACTGCTGAGCATGGGTGATAAAACAAAGAGGAGTTGTTGTCTTCTTACAGTTTTTTTTTTGGGGGGGGGGGGCATTTTTCTTATTTATAATATCCATTTTGTTTTTCATAATATCTGCAACATCTCCCAACAGCAAACCACACAGAGTTATGCTACTGGGGGATCTGAACAGTCAAAAACATAAACATACTATGTACACCTTTTTCGTCGTGTAGACAAGCGCATCAGCATCGTCGGCTCTGGATAAATTTGTTTTCTTTAGTAGAACTCTTGTCCACTCCCTCGCCTCTGCTGCCACCAGCCAGCAGGCCCCTGTCACATGGTCAGGCAGCCCCAGGCCAGGGGAGAGCACCTCCCACAGGCTGACGGGAGGGGAGGCCTGGCTCTGCCCTGCCCTGGGGCCAGAGAGAGAGAGAGAAGGAGAGAGGTCCGACGAGGAGCTCTGTTGACCAAAGGATGACAGGAAGGAGAGCGGGACGATGGAGGCTCGAGGCACAGCAGAGGGGGAGGGGATGTTACTCCTTAGGCGGGGCAGGCGCCGGTGTAGAGGTGGGGGAAGGGGCGACCTCCTCGGTGCTCTCCCAGTTCTCTTGTGCTCGCGGGCCTGGACCAGGAGTGGGACCAGGGGCCGGGGTGGAGGTCTGGGTAGGGCCAGGAGTCGGGGCAGAGGCAGGACCAGGACGCTGGGGGTTGTTCATGTGCTGAGCAGCAGGCCCGGTGTACGGCTGCCCATGGGGGTGGTTGTTCTGTTCAGGAGGAGAAAGAGGACAATAATCAGTGGACTGTTGCCATTTAATTGCACTGGGTGACATCTTGCTTCATCATTTTCAACATGGCAGCCTAGTAAGAGACCATCTCATATTAAAGCTAAACAGTACACTAAACTTTGTTTCTGAAAACATTTGAAGCAAGAAATAGACTGTGCAGTAACAGAATCTTGATTCATATTTGATGTATTGAGATTCCGCTTTGTTTTCCCCCCCGAATTTATTCAGTTAACGCAGGCATTTGTTTTGGTCTGAGATGCTGGTGCTCTAGTGCGTTATCTAATGGCACTGAATGTTGTATATTTCACATTCTACAGGATTTGTTGTTAATAAAAATATAGAATATTGTCAGCCTTATTCCTCAATGATCCTAATCCTTAGACCGCCATATTCTGGGTCGTTTTGAAGGACTTAAAGATCGCCTTTTCTACATTGCTGGGCGGCTAATTGTCCCTGTCATTAACGGTTAGATAAGGTATTGGCACATTTCATACTCTGTGTGATCTATTAGTTATTTATTCCATTATTTTCCCCTTCTCGTCTTTTACTCCTTCATACCATATTAATATCCTTATGGGATTGGATGTAAGCATTTGTTAATGTTTAGACATTTGGTTAGAGGACATGAAGTGTAGAGGACCCTGTGACACTACCTGCTGAAACTGTGTGGTTCCAGGAGAATGTGGGTACAGAGAGGTGTCCTCTGGTGGGGAGGAGTCTTGATCATCAGGTGCTTCCTGTTCATCTGGCTCCTAGCAGACATAACACAAATGTCACAATCACAAATAAATCACAAATTAATTTCAAATTTCAAAGTAATATACATACACACACACAGCAAAAATTGCAATTTGAACCAACAGTGGGAATAACGTTAAGCTTCTGCATTTCAGTGTTGTGAGTAGGCTGTGTTGTGTTATCAAATACAATGAGGCTTAAATGAGATTTGATTCAATGTGTAGGTGGATTCTACACCTGAGAGCATCCTCTCAGCACTAAAGCTGGTGGTAATTCTTTAGAAAAAAGAGCTAACAGAAGATTACTCATGAAGTCTCGCTCTACTATGGAGGTTACTTCAGTGTGCCATTTAAAAAGAACAAGGATGATGATTATTTTTAGACGGCAAGAAAAATGTTAAATAACTCCAACTGTTAATCATAATCATATACTATCTATGTGACAAGTACACGTCTGTTTAACCCGCAAATGAACATCTTACAACATCAACAAAGACAGCAGAACCTGTCAGGCTGTTTACAGAGTATAAGCTCACACGGCTAAGCTTATGTACTAATAAATGCCTTTTGTTGTTTAAACTGTCTTTTTCCAATGTAGCCATTATCCATTACGCAACTACAGATAGATCAGACAGATCAAAACTGTGTGACTCTTTAGAGCCTGCAAGATTTTAAACTACATCTGATTTGATGTCAATAAAAAATGATTTACATCCTCATGTTTGAGGTTGTTTTGTCAAATTGTGTCCAAATTTTCTAAAGCTTTTCAAATCTGACAAATGCCTATAAATATATACTGTCTACAATAGCATAAAGGGGATCAAAATCTTGCTTAATGCACAGTATAGTCCTAGTCTCATAGTGTTGATGCGGGTGGGTGGTGGCATCACAGTTTGAGTTGGGGAGGAAGCAAAAATTGGCAAAAGAGCACTAGATTGAGATGGAAGACTGGCTGTGTTAGTGATGTTGCTTTGGCCAATCACTGGGGCTGGGCAACAGGACAGCAGGAGAACAAAGATCTGTTCACCGTGTGCAGCTGCATAACATGATTTCTTATGCCAGTTACACTGTAAGGCATCTCACAAGCAGTCTGTCTGCCTTTCTTTTTACTAGACAAGCATAAAACAGGATGGAGGATAGTTTGTTTTAACTTTTTTAAATTATCTATGTTCACGTGTACACATATCAAGGAGTTATTATTGCCATTACTGAAAATAAAAATGCTGACAAAGTGAAAGTGCCAATTAATATACCGTCTATTCTGGCAGTTTGTATGAACATAATCCCTACTCTAATCATCTATGCATAAGTGTTTGTATAACATTTTGTATCACATAAATACAAAAGAAAACTGAGCAAAGGTGACAAAATGGGTAAAAACTATGGGGACTCAACATGTCACAATGTTTCTAGCCTCTGTTACAGATGACTATTGAAGCAACAGGAAACTCAAAATTGTGCATTTCTATTGGGGGCCTGCACATTGGCCAACTGTTCACTGTTTGTCTGCTGATATTTAAATTTTGTTTCATTTCCTTCCTTTATGTTGTGGTGCCTGGAATACTGACCTTCCCTGGGCTTCCCTGAGTACACTTGAGCTGTGTATGGAATATTACAGGAGAAGTGTGTCATTTGATTTTCAACACAAAAATACAAGTAATTTAAGTGAGAAGAATGATATTTGTATACATTGTGAACTGTAGCCATGAATCAATACAAGACATATTCAGCATAGTAAACAAGTCAAAACTATAGCTCGCACTTGATGGCATGTTTGGAACACTAAATCGATATGCCCAATTAATTAACCTATTAATCGTTAAGTCTATTAAATGTCAGAATTTTTTTTTTCAGGATTCTTTCTATTCAATGATTTATTCTAACAAATATCAGATAAAAGCCACACCAACAAAACTGAAACATATTCCAAATGACACCAGATATAGATGGTTGATAATAAATATACTGGTCAACCTGGCACTAAATGAATTGTTTCTATTACATACAGTATGAACACCAGTTAAAAGCTTGCCATGCCATTCAGTAGGTTGTGTTGAAATAATGTGACATCCATCAGGCTGTTAAAGCTCCTCTGGCTTAGTCGTACAGTATTTCTGTGGAATATTTCTGTTACCTTCACCACTGTAAACCATTGTTAAAATGTTTCCATAGCAACCATGGCCATGTAGATGTTTTACTGTGGAACAGCTCTTCTTAACTTGTTTTATTTTTTTACTGTACATCACATATATTCAAATATACAGCGTCCTACAGCTTTAGATATCGGCATGGTTCTCTAAGCAAAATCCCTAAGACTGGAAGATAATGTGACATTAGACAAAAGTGTGTGTGTCTATGTGTGTGTATGTGTGTGTGTGAGTGAGAAGGGTACATTGTCAATGCCATTACCTCCTCAGGACAAAGTTCACAGGCTTTGGCCAGTGTCATACGCGCACTGTGTGACCGCTCCAGGAAGTAGCCATTGGAGGTTTCATTGCTCTGAACTGGGGGGGACCAGTTGTTGTAGGTGTACTGGGGGTTTCCTGTGTATGGCCTCCTCTCCAGCTCGTCCCCTAACCACTCCACTGCCCACGTCCACTTTCGTTTCAGATCACCATTACTCTGTAGGCACAATGAGAAGGTGCTGTTTAGCATATAGGGCTACACATGTCGTGTACCCGTGAATGTGGTAGGCACAATTAGACTGTTTTAGTGCTGGTTCTTATTCAATCAATCGGTCTTAGCATATCTTAGCTAGCAGTAGGGATGCTGTATAAAAGAAATATAACATGTCATAACTTGCTCATCCTTTTTGACATATACTCAATAGAAAACAATTTAAAGATATTTAATGTTTTTACTCATCAACTTTAATATCATTTTGTTATTTTAAATGGCAGTTATCTGGCTGATCGTTTTATCCATCAGTAAGCATACCTGTAAGATCTGGTAAGCCACAGAACAGTTGCTAAAGAGTGCCACCATGCACTTGATGCACTGGTAGGCTCGTTTCTGATAGTGGTTCTTGGAGCGCTGTATGGTGTCAAAAAGCCCATCTCTGTCATCGGGAATGCCCTTCAGCACATTGTGGATCCTTCACAACAAAACAGGAAAAGGAGAAATTTGAACTCTGATCACATTCAAAAAGTGCGGCACTCATAATTTACACATTGAGCATCATCAGTCTGACCTATGTGTCTGCCAGGAGTCCTCGATGAGCAGGATCTGTAGCAGCAAGTCCAGGTAAGGCCTCAGCTCATAGGTGTATGAGTACGCCACCTGCAGACACACAACATGTATGTAATCTAAACTCAGGTCTAGTGGACATACACAAGTAGGCCACCTACAGAACAGTGGATGTCCTATTGGTCTGATACATTACACAATTACCTGCCAGAGCAGCTCACTGAGCACAGTGGAGGAGAACTGTGGGTTCTCCCAGCAGCTGAAGCGAAGCAGCTTTACTGTCTCCTCAGAGTTGCTGCAGTCCTCGATGATCTTCTTCACATAGCTGGTCCTCACAAACAGGATCTCTGCCACCAGCTGCTGCACAGGCATCACTGGGGCTGTCAGGTTGGTGTCACCATATGGGTTAGATAGAGGAGGGTTACCTGGAGAGGGTAGAGATTTAGAGAAACTCTAATCTGAAATAAAGGTAGTTATTACCGTCATATATATGTATATGTTTTTTTTTCAGACAGTGCCTTTATCCTTCATCTTTGAAAGCCCTCAGCTCCAAGCTCTGCCTACACAACAGACGCTCAGAGTGGCTGGTTTGTCAGTCACTAAATCCTGAGCAAGGATGAAAATCCTCATTGGGCTTGAACTCTCCCCACCCCAAACCATCCCATTATTATTGGCTCAGATCAGCTCAGTTCACATTATATTTTGCGTGGCTGAAGAGTAAAAACACGAACCATTGATGGAGGACTGCATGCGTGAGGAGACATCACAGCAACGGACCAGCTGGGAGACCACAGTGTAGAGCTTGCCCAACTCAGCATACTGGTATTTAATGGGAGGGCCAGGACCCTCGTCCAGAGCGACCAACATGAAAGTGGCCGGGACATTCAGCTTCAACAGCTGGGTCTTCTCTGCCAGGCCTGGGGAGGGAAATAAACAAATTATTAATTTCCATTTTGCATAAACCATGGAGCTTGCACAGCTCAAATTTATGGTGCCAATGAGAACACATTAAGCACCCTCAGTTTTGTCCAAGTGTGTGTGTGTGTGTGTTTATGTCTTATGTAGGAATGGACAATCCTTTTATTACTTCCTTACTTTATTTATCCCTTCTCTTAATTAATAATTTGCTTTTTTCATGACTATTAAAACCATTACTTTGTGTTCAAATGCATCCCATGACATGTTCTTATGTCTTGGGCTGGTTGTACGTAGGCTTAACGAAAGAATGATAATTCTGTGTTTCTGTAATATCTTTCATAGTCATGCAAAAATTAAAAACTGCATAAATGTTACTTGTACAATTAACTGAAGAACAGATGTACATGACTGCTGAGTGATTGCTGTGTGCTTCTTACCCAGATTGGCATACATGACAAAGAGGTTGAAGTACTGCTGCAGGTGACGGCCGTGTTCGGAAACCTCTCTCCTGAGCAGGTTGAGTACAGCTCTCAACAGGTGGTCACTTAGACTGAGGTTATCACAGCCCTGATAGACAACATGGGGAAAAAACAGACAAAACACAGCAGGGATACATCAACAAAAGCACAGGACAAGAACCCTCTCAGTGACAACAAACTGCCTGAAGTATCTTCCAGAAAACGTGTGATTTAAACAACTTGATACAGTATATATTCTAGAAAGTCCTAATAAGAGCCCTTTTCCACAGAGGTCAGTTAAAGTCTGGCACCAACCTGAGCAGAGGGTCCAGGCGAGGCGGTGGGGGAGGGGCAGGGGCCGTCTTGCAGGGAGAAGTGGGCGATGAAGACGATGAGCTTGGCAAATGCACCACGGACCTCAGCACTCGGGCACTCAAGCAGATACTCCGAGAAGCGGTTGGGGTATGCAAACAGAACGTTGTGTGCAAACCAATAGCGTACATTCTTACTGTGTCTTAGCAGGATGCAGAGGGCGTCATACCTAGAGGGAAAGGCAAGCAGAATATTTTTAGAGAAGGATAAAACAAAGAGAAATCCCACAAACACAAAGGCAGGTGAAGCTTACCAGTCACTGGCAGGACCACGCACTACTTTCTTGGTGTGAAAACCTGTGCTGAAGAGGAACCTGGCAGCCAGCTGAGCACTTATCATTGCAATCTCCTCTGCCTCTGGCAGAAGATGGTCTTGTCCTTATAAAAAAAGAAGTGATTAATAAAACACAAGTCAACATCCAGGTAATTGTTGTCAGAATAAAATTCAATGAAGCTACAGGCACCAGAATACTGGATTTGAAATAAAATAATCAATTAAATTAATGTCTTATACAATTTAAACATAAAACACATATCCGCAAACTGAAGCTCACACTTCGCTCTTTAACCTAATAGTTATTACTAAATTTGAAATCCAAAGCGCTGGAGTCAACACAAAGAATTTGCCCTACCAAGGACAGACAGTATTTATACATCATTAAAGAAATGGTGATATAAAAGATATAGACCCTAATAAAATTATATCTCATCCTAATTCAATCCAGTTCTATCCATAAAGTAAGATGAAGCACAAAATACAGATGGTATCACGGCAACTGGCAAGTAGTCAGCTCAGAAAGAAAGACGGCAGCATTAGTACAAAAAATCTCTACGGATCTCTGGGTCAAATCATACACTAACATTCTGGACCATTGTTTTAGGGTCTTTTTTTGCGTTTGCAGCTGCTGCTGAGGTTTCCAAATGAAGCTTTGAATGTCTGTCATCATATTTAATGATTTTATAAAAAACAAATCTCTAACAATACCCTTAATCTGAATAAAGGAATTCATCAGAGCACCCAGTGCTAAACAAATGCAGATACATAATATGATTTTATTATGAATTTTGTAGTTACTTAAAGTAGGATTTGGTGGCATCTTGTGGTGTGGTTGCAGATTGCAACTGACTGAACACCCATCATGTTCACATTTGGCCAATAAAGCTGATTCTGATAGAACAAGAAACATAGATGCTTGACACACATCTTCAAACCAGCAGCACACAAGACCTATACAATCAGCACAGTTTCAAAGATTAGAACCCGAGATTAGAGTAACCAATTCATTATCTGACCAAATGTGAAATATGGTCATAATCTCCCCTTCTGTTCCTGAGTTAAGGTGCTGAATAATGGCCAGAAAAGTGTTTTTGCAGAATGATGTCAGTGAGTGAAGTTAACCTTTGACCTTTTGGAAGTAAAATGTCATGAATATTTGGGTTATGTCAAACATCGTTTTGTGAGGTCAGAGTGACCTTGACCTTTAACCATCAAAATCTAATCAGTTCATCCTTGAGTCCAAGTGGACCATTGTACCGAGGCTTTCCTGAAACAATGCGTTCACAAGGATGGAATGGATGTACAACCCGAAAACATAATGCCTCTGGCCACAGCTATCGCCGGCGCAGAGGCATAATTAAAGGCTCGTTTGAATCTTAATGCCTTTATAGCCTAAACTTGAGCATTTTTTGCTCGAGGTACAGCAGCCTTCAAATTTATTATTTTCAGCAGGCTTCAACCAAGCACTAAATGAGCCTCGAGTTCTCAAGCCAGAGCTTGTTGGACTTGCAATTACCCATATTAGATTAAACTGAGGTTAATAGAAACAGTTTTAACTTATTACTTTGAGAGGTAGCTTTTTTTTTTTTGATGAGACACCACATAAGCCCACACACCAAATCGCGACACACTTTCTGGGTGTACTCTTATATATTAGTGGTTATTTTTCATGTTTACGTTTTTCTCACAAAAAAACATTAAAAACAAGACTGAAGTTAATACAACTTTAGGAAAGTAACATTAACTTCATAATTAAACTTTTTTTAGATATTATTTGGGATTTGTTAAGCCTTTATTAGGACAGGACAGCTTAGAGATAGACAAGAAATGGGGGATAAGAAAGAGGGGTGACAAAGCAAAGGTCCACAGGCTGGAATCAAACCAGGGCCGCTGCTGAGGACCATGTGCTCTACCAGGTGAGCTACACGGGCACACCTAACCTAAAATAACCTTAAAAAGGCCTAAAATTCAGATTATTCTTTTAGACTTTTTAAAAATGACCCATAAGATCACTGAGAATATTTTGTTTTTCAATACAATTAGAATTTAGTATTTAAAAAATCACTTTGCTGCTATAAGGTAGTAAAAAAAAAAAACTACTATTCATTCATACACTGTATGTTCTGAATCATCTGTCCCAATCAAGTGCTTCTGTGCTGATGACTACCCTCAAGTATTAATTTTCCTATGGAACATTACAGGGTTCTGGCTCCATTAAAAATGCATTACAGAGGCAGTGCATTTCTCTGCAGCCCACGCTAAACATTACTGACCACCAGTTCTTTCCACATGGATGCTCTATATTAGCATCACTTTTTTAGATAAACAAGCCAGAGATGATTGATTTAACTATAATGCGCTGCTGCTATATCTTTAAGAGAGGAGCTCAAAGAAGCCCTATGTTATTAGATATGCAGAGTCATGACTGGAGGTCTGATGTGATACTGCACAGGTAGAACAAATCACATGCCGCACATTTTGTCTCTGACAATGCTGCACATGCAGGGGTTGAACTTAAGGTTTGTCATGCCAGCCATTCCTTATACGGAATGTTGTCGATTCCTGATTTACCCATGTTGTGAAACACAGACAAACATTAATTACTTGTTTGGTTAATGGTGCTCATTTTACCCTTGTTGATATTGTTTTGTTGCCTATTGTGTCATTTTATCTGCCAACTTTATTTCAGCTGCCAGCTTGGCCATGTCTTGATCCCAGAAGAATTACTACTTTAATTGGCCTTAGGCTGGTTCGACAAAATAAGTAAAAACAGCTACACACACAGCTACACAGCTTTTGGGTAGGCCTTACTTTCAGTTTGTTTCCAGAGTTTATACACTGCATCTAAAGGTTTGAGTTGAGGTTAATTGTCTACCTTCACTGATTTTGTTTTTTGTATCTTTGAACATACCATAGAGCCATTGAATTAGTTTAGCATTTAAAAGAAAAACATTTAGCAGCACATACAAAAATGATTCATACCTGGAGGAGGGTTTAAATAGACACTGTTACAGGTCAGAAGTTTCTTAATGAACTGGAAATATTCCAGGCTGTATTGCATTCGGTTGTGCATGAATTGGACGTTCTGCTTGCGGACGCTGCACTCAATGACACCAGGCATCTTGACCTGGTGAGGCTTGGTGGAGGAGATGGTCAACTCCGAGATGTATTTGACAAGCTCGCTGTCCTTGTCCAGTGAGTCCATACGCTCATAGAATAGGATGTAGGCATTCCACCAGCGCTTCTGCCTCCGGTATGACATCCTTTTCATCATATGATCAAACACCTCACCCATGTATTCCCCTCCAAAGCACTGGTTCTTCATCTCCTCCTCATCGTCCATCTTGCACTCAGTCACATCACCATCATCAAACTTATACCACCGGTTCTTCTCGCCATCGCCTCCATTTCTCTGGATTATATAGGAATAGTAGTGTCCGCCGCTGGCCTGGCCTGAGTGTACCAGCACTCCCACCAGACGATACTTGGAGCTCCCTGGAGGTGTGGGTTCAGAGGGCTCGTTCTGTTGGATCACCTGGTTCTCCGGGTTAACGTCATCGCCCTCTAGCTTGGCCACACCAGCTACCGTGTACGGCTCCATGTCTAGCTCCCTGGGGAACTCAAAGTAGTCATTGAACTTGATGGCACACTCCCTCTCCCAGTCATAGTCAAAGCGCTTCAGCTGGATGGCCAAGACAGGTGGCAGCTTCTTAATCAGTAGGCGCTTCACTGTGTCCACCTGACAAGCAGAGCAAACATTACAGGTTACCTCTCTGGCCATTTATGCAATTCTCCAAGAAGTTAATTAGAACTAGAACTACTGTCTTGCGATTGTATGCCTCTGCGCACCAGTCAAGTTGCAGTTTACATCCATGTCTGTTCAGACTCAAAATATCTGTAGTGACTGATAGAGAGCTTGGTCACATGGTGCAACGAGAATCACCTGAAGCTCAATATCAACAAAATCAAAGAGCTTGTGGTGGACTACACTACTTCACATATGGATGTGGCTGCTAAGAAGCTCTAAATTCTAAAACATGGATTCTTCACACACGTTCCAACCAGCAGCACAGAAGATCTAAACAATCAGCACAGCTTGTGTGAAATTTTGACTTAATTAGCATATTAATTCTTGAGTTATGACTAAAAATGAGTTATCGACAACCCGAAAATACATCCATCCATCCGTCTGGACAACCCGAAAACATAATGCTTCCAGCCACAGGTCTCGTCGGCATAGAGGCATAAAAAGAAAACGGATACTTTTAAGTGAACCATAGAACAGCCATTAATGCTTCCTCTATTTTACCATAGCAACTTATGAGTGTCAAAGTCTAACATTGGCTGGCGACCAGATGGGTGCTCTGTTCTCACCTTCTTATTACACTTCTCACAGTGGTAGGCGTTGGCCCCTTCAAGCAGATCTCCTTTAACATATTGCTCCATGGAGTCCAACAGGTTCTGGTGGTTTCTGATGTCTACATTGAGTGTTGTGAATGACTCCTCACACTCATACCTGACATCACAGAAAATTATTAGAAAACAAGAACCCAAGGTAAAAAGTCTCAAATTTGAATTTCTGAAACAAAGTATTTCCAGTAACCAATCATTGGATTGCACTCACCTATGGGGGCATCCCTGACAGATCTTTTGGTCAGCGAAGGATCCTCCCAGCACCTTGCTGAGCATGGCGGGGTGGCCCAGGGCTTTCAGGGCTTCATCCAGACTGTCCACCAAAGAGTTGAAAAACTCCAGAGCATCGTGCTGCTCCCGCAAGTTCACCGGCTCACCCCATAACCTAAAAGAGAGAAAACGATTAGCTAATTTAGCAACTGCTAGCAAAAGGCAGATCCAATCAAAATTACCATTTTAAAATACCTGAACTGTTTCCAGAATCCTCTTGGGACATAGTACTGCAGTCTGGAGGCAGCCAGATGTCCAAAAATGACCTGTAGGTGACGCAGTACCCCAATGTTGTACTCTTTCCTGTCTTCTGACTTACTGGAGGGTTTATCATCAAACTGATGGTGGTAGCTGAACACCTCATCACGAGGATCCACATTACTCTGTGGAGCCAGAATGTACAGAGAAAACATAACATCTCCACATCCACAATTGTTCATTACTTTTTGCTACTGTATGCTATTGTGTTCACTGGGGAAACAACATTAAAGAGTAATGGCAAAATGATGATTAGATGAGTTGCATAACTAGAGTCACTGACTATCACTTGAAATTCATCTTGTATCTATGATGCCCTCAGCTCTAAGCTCAGCCTACATGGCCTATGAGCCTGGAGTTAGCCACATTTTGTCAGTCAAAGGATGCTGAGAAAGGATGAACATCTTCATTGGGCAAAAGTGTTATTACACCACAAACTCTGGCTGTATTTGAAAACTCCAACTCCAACTCCATACTACTGACCAACACAGTATGCAGTACACACAGCAAACTGCTTTTCATAGTAGTATGCAGTGTTAAAATGTTAAATCGATTTATTTTGCAGTACGTCAGGCCAGGCTGAGCCAGTTTCGGAAAGTGACAGTAAACAACAGCACGCCTAATGGCAAACCACCACTACTGGGTAGGATCCCCTTATGCTCTAAAAAAAGTTATAAATGAGGATTTTCATGATTTTCACAAATATGAACATTTTCCTTAGAGATGGAAGTTGACGACTGGAAGGAACCTGATTCACTGCTGTTTCTTCACATTAACATTACTTCATTGCAGATGTAATGCGAGTTGGAGCTCATTCTTCCAGTAAGTTATTTCTGTTGCTTTGGAAACATAACATTTTCCTTTTTATTCTTGCATCAATCATACTGTGTGCCTTCTCATAAAACTTGCTGACTCATAGTATATTTATTCATGTCAACGCTGCTTTGGTTCTAAACATTTCTTTCTTGGCAAGAGCTGCATTATTTCAGTAAAGTCTGTCAGAAGTGTAATGTAATGACAGAATAACAGTGGGACAAATTAAAAATATCTTTGTGGGCCTGGGTTTCCTCTGCTATTGTTGCTGAAGTCATCTGCTGTGTTGGCTGCAATGGTCTGTGACTGTGGGTCGGGGTGGGGGTGTACCCTTCTGGAGCTTCTCAACTCCGAAAACGTTGAACCAAATGTCCAACTCACCATTGATTTTCATAAAACTGCAGATATTTACAATCTAGACAGTTGATTTCTCGCATAAAAATTTCTCAAATCTTGTGATGAAATAGCACACAAAAATTGTAAAAAACAAATAAACATAAACACACAAACTGTTTTTGGCTTTTTTGTTTGCATACTGCATACTACATTTTGGCCAAATCAGTATGTACCACTAGTATAGTTGGCAGTTTCAAATATAGCTTCTGACTGTACCTCATTCTCCTGCTTCTCATCTCCTGACATGTCATCATCCACATCAGTGCCTGTGCCCTCAATGGCCAGGATGCCATTGCGGATAGGAGGGATCATGTACAGCTGCTGAATGACTGAGTTCATATAGCAGGTGGCTCCAGCATTCTTCAGACCTACAAAGCCTTTATTGGGCCGTGGCCCCACCGGAGGCAAGTACTCCCACTCTGTGAGCGTCTCGCAACCTGGAAGGAAATGGAAGGCACAACACCCTCATGCATGATGTAATTTACAAATGGTCAGTGAAACGCATCGGTGAAATTGCCACACTGGTGTGTCCTTACCCAAGTAGTACATGTCAGTCAGGGTATCGACTATTTGCTTGAGGTTGCGGACACAGCCCACGGCCAATGCTACCAGGAGCTCAAAGCCAGCGTTGATAGAAGCAGGGGTGCTGCACACTGGGATGGCCTGCTCAGTGGGGAACTCCCCACTTTTCATGTACTGAAGGTACACATTAGATGCTGGGAAGATGAAGTCGTCAATCAGCTCCTAATCAAGAAGAAAGGGAGAAATGATCTCTTAGTAATGTTATGAGAAAGGAGACAAAATAAGAGAATAGGTAGTTTTTTTCTCTATACATTAACTGTTTCAAGTATTGTCTGTTTGTTGTACCTTAATTAGATTCGCTCCTCCTTTCTCGCAACCGATGTAATACTTCTTCTCTGGTGTCTGGAAGGCTAAAAGCTCTTTTGTGACCCCAAGGTGCCCCTCCAGGATGGTCTCCTCCACACCAGTCTCCCCTGTCCTTTTAACCTCATCCTAGTAAATGCAAACACGGGGTGTACCATCATTTCTGCCCCACACTCAACTGCAAGGGCAAAGCAATAAACAATCTAAAATCTGATTTTTTTTTAAATTTTTTTTTAAACTGGCCATAATTCATCATATAAGCTAAAATATTCAGGGTATTACCAACAGGTCATAAACATGTGATTAACAAGCTTCTTATTTTTTTTTTTTACCCTTATCCGTTTCAGCCAGTCAATCTCATTGTTGAGGAGCACCTCAGCATTTGGCAGGTTGATGTTGCTGTTATAGGCATAGTTCAGAAGATGTCTCAGTAAAGTGAAGTAGTCCCCAGCATGTTTGGCTCGCTCCTTGGCTGTACTCTGGTAATGGACAATTCGAAATTAGAATTTTGTAAGCATTCAACTGTTGCCTGTCTGCCACTGTGGTGATGCATTTAATAAAAAGGGGAAAGAGACAAATTATAGTCTTTCACAAAACAAGGCACATAGCCACTTACCCCCAGCACAGTGAAGAGGAGAGTGATAAAGAAGAGGAGGGGTCGATGGCCCATACAACACCTAGTTGCCATCAGGAAAAACTGCTCCTGGGCCATTTGACGTACAGATCTGTTTAACACAATTGATAACATCACCATCATGACATTCTATCAGAACTGAAGGCTAGAGATGATGAGGATTTCCATTCAATTTCATTTTATGCTTCAGCAATTGTTTGGCATATATCCTGGCATACTTACTTGCTGTGGCAGTGCAGTAGCAAGTCTATGATAAAGGTCTGCCAAGCTTTCTCCTTACTGAGCGTGTCCAGAGCCGTGGGCATGAGGGCAAAACACAGTGTCATCACTTCCAAGGCCTCGCAACACACCTGCTCATCTTCCCCATCTGGCTCCTTAGCTGCATTTGTCTAACAATAAAAATGAAAGATATTATGAAAAAATACATACAGCATTACACAGCACTGTTAATCCCTTGAAAGTCCACTAAGCCAACAAGAGCTCTTTGTCTTTTGGCTTTACCTTGCCCAAAGCTTAGGACCTTTGTGGATTGAGCTTTTACTGTCCTGCAACCTAGATTCTACAATAGTCTACTTCTATCATGGAGGGAAGTGCAGCATAGACTTTATTCAATTAGGGAGTCCTGTCACTCTAATGAAGTTCCTGCTTATTGTTCAAGTTACTATACTTGTGATGTTTCTCAAATATTTAGACTACATTCAACAAAACTTAAACTCTCACAAAGAGCAACATTTAAAGACAACTTACCTTCTCATATATCTTGCTGATTTCTTCATTTGAACTGAAGACGAGCTGTACTGTACCACAGCCTGATGCCCACACTATTTTCTGTACCGCTCGGATCACACATATATCTGGGATGTACTTCGATGCCTGGAAGAAATTCTGGTGGGAAAAAAGTCCCATAAAACCATTAATACAGAGAGCAACACTCGACAAAAATAGATTTTCATCTACTTTTTCAGTATTTGTTTGAACATACATTTCTTACAACCCTCTTTTCATCTTTATGTACAACAAACACTTTACATTTTCAAGAGTGGGTATCTACTTTTATAAGAATAAATAAAAATAACAAAAACTATTAAAATTCATTACCATTACTAGTTGACAGTGACCTAATCTTACAAACCCCTGAAAAATCAGTTCCTTACATTTTCTGTCACCTCATCAGAAATCTGTTGGGCCAGGCGGATGGCTACATTGCGCAACATGCATTCTGAGGCAGGATTAGGGATGTTTTGTAGAGCACTCTGGAGGACCAGGGCCTGGTCATGAGTGGCCTGATTAATCTGTAGAAAAGGCAGAGCAGGTAGGTGGTAGGGCGTGAAAAAAGAGGACATGTCAGAGATATGGAGGTCAACTATTGAGGAACCAGTCATACAGGTATGTCTCTGTGTGAGTTATGTGTGTGGCCTAACCGGTGACACAGGAATATTTCCCTCAGCGTTGGGCTGGCAGGCTTCGGCCACAGCCTTCACGTGCCCAAAGCCTACGGCAGTAAGGAGGAGCTTTGCGATCTTCAGTGCATTGAGGTAAGCCCCACGTCGAGTCTCCATATCCGCAGATGGGAGGAAGTTGTTCCTGGTGAGCATGCTCAACACCAGGGGCAGCCCACCGCTCTTCAAGAAATTGTACTGGAAGTCGCTGGCATCCTCGCCCAGAGTGGCACTGGCTGGCATCAGCAAAGCATAAACAACCTGGAACATGGGCAAGAACAGTGAGAACCTTTCTTAAAGATCAACAGTCATGGGAAAGAGACCATGGGCTTGTCTCACATTGAGGGATTAGTGATTTATCTTGGCATCTTTGCTGAGAAGAAGCAGGAACTCTCAAATGTGGCAAAGGGTTAAAACATTCTATTCACTGCAGGTATCCAGCTAATTTAAGAATTTTTCATTATGAGATGCCATACACTGATCAGCCACATTAAAACCACTGACAGATGAAGTGAATGACATTGATCATGGCTACAGTACAATGTTCT
>JBBPCS010000001.1:12112592-12188606 GCA_037974645.1 Hollardia meadi
GGATGAGAGGTGAAACATCTTCAAGAAACTCAAGCAAGTCCAGTTGCCTTCTTTCAGCACTTAGATATACCATGACCTGGAAGACTCAGAATCTTCATCAACATATCTTCCTGAGATATTGTGTTCATGACAATGGGATGGACAACCCAAAAACATGCCTCCAGCCAGGGCTATCCCCGACACAGAGGCATAAAAATGATTTGAATACACCTAACAATACAACATTTGTTGATAGATAAATTTGGACAGGAAAGAGACAGCCAAAAGCAGTTTACCTTCCGCTCTGACTGAAACTGAACAGTCAATGTACCTGATTGACTTGCAGTTTTGGTCCAAGGTTGGTGTAGATCTCTTTTAGCAGGTCTATGGCTCTGCTGGCGATGTCATCACTTCCTTGAATTACCACCTAGGAGAGAAGAATATGAAAAATGTCATTGTTTTTCCAAGTTTTACCACCTAGCAGTTTTATGCCTCTGAGCACCAATCAAGTCTGTTCAGACTCATATAATATATGTAGTGACTGATAGAGAGCTTGGTCACATGATGCAACAACAATCACCTGAAGCTCAATATCAACAAAATCACAGAGCTTGTGGTGGACTACAATGCTTCAAAATATGGATGTTAATGCAAAGAAGCTCTAAATTCTGATACATGGATTCTTCACACACATGTTCAACCTGGCAGCACAGAAGAGCAATCAGCATTTTTTGTGAAATTTTGTCATAATTAGCCTATGACTTCTTGAGTTCTGACAAAAAAATGGTTTAATAGGTCACAGTGACCTTGACCTTTGACCACCAAAATCTAATCAGTTTATGCTTGTGTCCAAGTGGACATTTGTGCCCCATTTTAAGATAAGATAATCCTTTATTGATCCCCATGGGGGAAATTCAGGTGTTACAGCTGCTCAAGTACAGAATACAGGTAAAATAAGAATAGAATAAAAATAGGACAGAATGAAATAGAATAAAATAGAACTATATAAGACACAGAACACAAAAATTACAGTAGCAAAAATAAATGTAAAAAATGTTGTGCAATATTCCAGTCCAATGCAAAAAAAGTGGGGGAGTAGTGACACTCAGTGGGAATTGGTCATGTGCTTTAAGTATTAAATTAAATTATGGGGTGGGGGGGTGTCAGCGTGATGACAGTCCGTGACAGTCCACTGCTGTTGAACATTCTGATGGCATTTTAAGAAATTCCCTCTAAGCATTCCTGAGATATCACTTTCACAAGCATGAGATTGATGTGAGGTGACCAGTGACCTTTGACCTCTGACCACCAAAATCTAATCAGTTTATGCTCGTGTCCAAGCGGACATTTGTGCCTCTTTTTAAGAAATTCCGTCCAAGCATTCCTGAGATATCACGCTTACGAGCATGAGACTGATGTGAGGTTACAGTGACCTTGACCTTAGACCACCAAAATGTAATCAGTTTATCCTTGAGTCTAAGTAAATGTTTGTGCCAAATTTGAAGAATTAACATCAGGGTGTTCCTGAGATATTGCATTCTCAAGGATGGGACGGACAGACAGAGAGACGGACAGACGACCCGAAAACATAATGCCTCCAGCCATGGCTGTCGCTGACGCAGAGGCATAAAAAGAAGCCTCATTACTGACCACTCAGGACACAAAAGGGGCAAGGTGTAGTGTACTATAGGACTGCTGTTTTTTCTCTTGCAGCATAGTGCCAAACAGAATGACAAAACCTAGCACAATTGGCTCTGGAGGAAGAGAGGATCTTAAAAACACATGCATAGTGCCAGTCATACTTGTGTCTACTGCCAATCCTCTTTTAATAAAAGACAATTGTACAGTAATGACTAAATGCAGAGCCTCTGTTGCTCATATGCATACCAAGTCACGACTATTATAGCAAAATTTTAAAAGTTATCTCAGAGCAGAGTGTGAGTGGAATGTGAGCATGACCAATTACATATATTCACTTTTTTTGTCCAAAGCAAGTCCATGAAAAGCAACTGGTCAAGCAGAAGGAACCACAGCCTATACATATCACCAATATGTTTACAAACAAAAAGTATTGTTCTCCCTCTCTGCACTACACAAACCTAAAAATGATATAACCAGAAGCTTTAAGAAGCAGACATTTGTCTGTTTATAGCTGTTTGCAGATTTAAGTGGTGCTCAAATTGACAAAATGGAGAGCTCTTTCTAATAAGGTATTCATTTTGTTTCTTAAAGCTATTACAAAAGGAAAGAAAATAGGGGGAAAAAGATTGAAAACACCATCACAAATATCTGCCTCCCTCTCCAATAAACAAAAACATTGGTGTATGCATGCCTGTTGCGACAAATCTCCTCACCCTCCAAAGGTAGTCCAAGCCTATTAGTTCCAGATCATCCATCATGTAGGCCCTGCGCTTTGCTACCAGCTTGCCTTCCCTGCAGTTGACAGCCTTGAAGAACCTCTCAAAGCACTTCATGCCATTCTCTGTCAGCAGAGAAGGGTCCAACTGCAGAACATTGTTTTCAAAAAAGTCCTTATTTATGTCTGGGTCCAGGTCTGGCTCATCACCCATCAGCTTTGAGTACCTATTGGGTGGCAGCAGAAGTAACAGCAATCAAAACAAATGCTTGCTGATTAACAAATGTAAGAAAATTCATTCATGCCAAAGGCAAAATGAAATTATATCAAACAGTACCATTTGAAGCAGGCCTCACGGTCACAGAGAAACACTGCATTCTCAGCCAGACACTTCCATATCTGCTTGGCCTGGGGGGCACACAACCACAGCTGGCCATCTTTTAGCAGGAATCTGGCAAAAACAAACAAACAAGAAAGAAAATCAACAGAGGACATCGATGGCCTGAAGGTTAGAGAAACGTGATTGTGAAGGTCACATAGTTGGTTCCAGACATGTGACATAATTACTGGTGGGAGTGAAGTCACTGGGTTCCACATGCTCCTCCCTAATTACCCGCTGTTGTCCCTGAACAAGCTACTTCAATTGAGCAGCTTAGTGGCCAACAGACTGTGGATATACCATATTACCACCAGAGGTTGTGTGTGACATTTTTGACATGTACACACTAAAATATATATACATACACATTAACAATACCTCCGATTTTAAAGAACATGTAAAACTGATGATAGTAATTGGATGCATCTTGTAGCAATGCATTGGTAATGTATTATAGCTGATCTGACTTCATGAGATTCATCCTCCACTTAATTCAACGTACACTGAATACGTACAGAATATGCTTTATTATTACGATTTTTATATTTATATTTCTTCCTTTCCTATAACCCTTGCTCATTGGACGTATTTGAAAGTGTGATGCTTAAGGTGATGTTGTACCTCAGGAAGTTGAGTCGTTCCTGCACTTCCTGGACATGGCTGTAGCGGCTTCCTGGCCTGACCGTCTGGGGGTCAAATTCAGCTTGTTCTTCTGTAAAAGCACACATAGTCAGACTGCAGATGTTGCACATCATTGAGCCAACCACTGTACCTATGAAAGTGAAATGTCTGACTAGCACAGGGTTCTATTTCTGGTTGTGATAACATACCTTTTGAGAACTGCCTCATTGTTTCCATGTAGGCTGAGAGGTTCTCAGCCACCAGGGTCACTAGAGCGTGGTTATGCTGCAGCTGATTGATCAGGTCATGGCGGTAAAAAACATGTGGACTTCTCTGGGTTTGACTAAAGAGAAAACAGCAGGAGGAGTGGAGGTTGTAAGGAGGAGAAAAACAGAAATTCAGCAAGGTAACAAGCAAGACTAAAAAACAAAGTGTGAATTAAAATGACATTACATATTGTACTTTTAGTAACATTTTCTGATTAAGAAAACATAGCATGATTGATTTCTCATTTGTTTCTATCGGGGACAAAGAAAGCAGCTTTTGGTGTATAGGTATGTGTGTTTGTGTGTGTGTGTGTCATAGAATAACCAGCAGAAGTCATATCAATGAAGGACATTTCCTGCCTTGTTTTCCACATAAAAGAATGCCAATATTTTTGCTTGAAAACTATAGTCAAGAACCATCATACCACAAAGAGCCAAGTGGGCATTTGCAACATATTAAAATCAGTTTGAACTACAATGTCAAATTGGTTTAAAAAAAAAGATGGCTCAGATGTATTAAAATTCTGCAGTTTCATTATGAATATGGATGGGCATTTTGAGTAATTTCAGATACTTGCATTATATTCTAATTGAATACTTGAGTACTAGCCCTCAATTTCACTGTGCTTTCCTCATACATCTTATCCACTCTCGTAGTAGTTCTTGTCTAAATAGTAGCTCGTATTCCAGCTCAACAAACGGCATCAGAAAGCACAACAGTGCATGCTAACACTGCTTGCAAAGTTATGAGATTGCCTGTTATTTGTCTCAGTTGTTTTCTCCATGTGATTAATGTACAAATGGTTAATCATCAAACAAGTAGTCCTGTGAGACCCAAGTGTAACTTTACATAGATTCCACATTCATTTTGTTTCTTTTTTCTAAAAACTTCCTGAAATACTAAAAACCTAATCCTTATACCTGGCAGGTCGCCATTCTGCGATCAAGTGATGACTAACTGAAAACACTGAATATCACCAAGGGCAGATCTCTCACTTTTGCAATATAGAGCTGTGCAGATATTCAAAGACAGCAGTTACATCACATGCCCAGTTTAAAAGATGTAAACAATATAAACCAGGGCCAATTTACTTACTTAAAAACAATGTGATTACTCAATATGTTGAACAAATACTGACGTCCCAATTCTGTACTAATGCCCATCCCTAACTATGACTTGAGTTTGCTTATTAGTGTGGCTAGGTTACACTGAATACGAACTATTATGAAAACATATTCTATTGTTATTACATTTCTTAAGTAACATATCTGAATGCATATCAAATGCAGGAAAATTTCATGAGCATAAATTTGCATAAGTGGGTCCAAGGCATGAAATACCCCTGATATTTGTAATTTGTGCTGAAAGGAGCTGGCATCAGGAAGAATGGGGCTCCATCTCAAAGGACCTTTTATTTAGTTGTGTAACTGACTACATTTAAGGACTGTTCTGGGTATGCACTATGGCTTGTGTTCAATACTGAGAAACGGCACAGAAACTCCCACCAAATGCCTCTAGAGAAAATATGTTTAACAAATATGTTTGCTTTTCAGTTATAGTAACCACACCTCATAAATGTTTTGAACTTTGCTTGCTTTCAGTAACCTCAATTATAACCCAGTAACCCTAATTATATTGCTTAATAATGAAATCAACAAAACTAACCATCTAACAATAAACATAGCGATAATCAATGACAATCACTATTGATCACTCAATATTAATTAAATCCGACTGTATTATACAGATTTTATATTTCATGATTGTGATAACAATGACTAGTCCCATTGATCTACGTTTCTCTTTAGTTTCTCATTTTCATATGCATATGGGTCTCCAAGCTTTATAACAGCTTGAGCAGAGAAGGTACAATCATTTAATGTTGCTCAGAACCAAAATGGAGAGCTTATTGCTTAACCATTAGTTAAAATACATTTTTTTGTCTCAATCTTGTCGTTTGCTTGATGAACTACAAATGTGCAGCACTTTGAAAAGGAGAATGAATGAGGAAGCAGTCATTTGAGATGAAACCCAAGAAAGCATTGCTTGAGCAAGTTCATGACAGAGATTTACATTGTATATATTACATATCATCAACATGTCAAAGAGAAAGTTAGACTTGACGTAACACAGAAATAGGTAGAACCCTGGAATTAGCTCTCAACTTACCCCACTAAGTTCGTTTGTATGTTAATTGGCATTTTCTTTCTGAAAAACAACAGGCATGTATACTACATGTTTTCTACATTGACTAGCAAAAAATACTACTTTAAAATCAAAATTATTTACGATTAATGGTCAACAATACGACTTCAAATCAATCTTACAATAATTTTACAAATTCACAACTGCAACGTTTAATTAATGCTCATTTTTTAAATCATCGTGCTCCCTAACTACTATAGCTCCCTGAAACTTTAAAGGGGCAATTTGTAAAATATGGCCTGAATCTGAAAGTACCTAAATAAAATATAGGAGGCAGCGCATCTCCACAGTTACCACCTGCTGCTCACTCTACTGTCAGCTGTAGTTATCTTGGACTTTCCATTTATCTTTGCTTGTAGCTGTACAAACTATTAGCTCAGTTAGAGCTGGCCGGTGGAGCTAGCAGCCCTACAGCTGACTGTCTGCCTTGATCACAACCTTGTATAACAGGGGAATCACTGTGGGCAACTGAGACTGGTTTGATAACAGTGTTTTACAATGAGTTAGTTCGAGAAAACCTCAATTAAGAATGTGCACAGTTGTGTTTTTCTGTTTAGTATGGAAAACAGGTGTCAGCATTAAGGTGTAATGTATTAGACTTGGCACTTCTTGACATTTTGTGGGTTTCTTTTGTTTACTTATTACACTAAACTCTAAAGCCGGGCTCAGACTACATGAGTTTTAAAATCCTGACAGATTTTGAAATCGGGTTGCATCACACACAAGGAGAAACTTCAGAGATAATCTTTTCTTTCATCTCAAACATGCTGACACTACAAGATTTGAAAAGAATGGTGCATCACACACTACAGGATATTTACTAAGATTATCTTGCCAGAGGGGGCGACACACAACCTCACGTGATCTCTCTCACCTCAAACAAAATGGAGATCGATGTAATGCAACAAGTTGCTATAGTAATGCTTTACACTGAGCAAAAAAAGAAGGCTACACAAGTCTGAATGAGAAAATGGTCGGGAGATGTGGTCAACATGGGTTGTCTATACTTCAGCGGGAATTGATGGTGAGATTCAGATGCTGTACAAAGTAGTTTAATATACTGGCTAACATTAGCCTCACAGGCTAGAATGTTACCGTTGCCTGGTAGCACCGTCAGCTGATGTCTCTCATTGGCTAGTGTGGTTCAGCTCGGAAAGTACTGATACATCATCCCGATTTAAATCCTAAATATCAAACATGTTTGACATAAATCAGGGTGGCCCCAACGAGTCTGCGAGCAGTTCCGGAGATTTAAGACTGATCTGTAAACCGCTCCCATTACCAGATAATCTGGGCCGAGGTCCCAGAGCAGATTTCTCCTCCGATTGTTGGGAGGGGCGAATTGGGGTTAAATCGGCCCGAAACCCCCGTAGTCTGAGGCCGGCTTGAGAGAGCTTGTGAAACTTGGCGAACTCAACGCTCATATACAGCTACATACTCCTAGCTGAAACTACGGGGGGGCTATCGAACTATCGCCTCTTGAGGTACAAAGTTGTATAATAGACAGGATGAGTTGGGGCTTGCTGATTAGCATGCTAACTTCACCTTTTGAGTGTTTTAAACTAAAATTATGGCCATATCTTACAAATTGCACCCTTATAACATGATTCACTAACAGAAGAGGTTTTTGAATAATGCTGAACTTGTGCTTCTTATCAACATATAGGTCACTCACAGTAGGACATGTTATCACAAGATGCCGAAACAGTGAAAAATCAGGAAATTGAGAGTGAAATTTGGTTTAGTGAGAGATAGAAATTTTGGGTTAACAGTTAGAAATTTGGAGTGCATTGCCCAGCCCTGTTGGATAGCATTGATGGCAATAAGTGCACTGGAATGAGTTGCAGAGGACAATTCTGATGTTATTCTGCAATGATACAGCACTAAACTGCGGGGCCATTTACTCTCTCAGGAACTATGCAAAACAGTTGACATGCCTAGCTAAAAATGTCAGGAATATAAGCTGGTGAAATGTGAGAAAATTAAGGGTCTCAATGCTTATCTTATGGATTTTTATGCATTATGGCCAATTATTATTATTATTATTAATAATTCAGAATAAAATACTTTAAAACTATACCAAATATACACTTCATATCTACCAACATTCAAATCATCCTGTATATGTTCCTGTAACGTAAAATTGATTTTTACAATGGAACTTACCTAAGGTTTTGAGGGGCTTCTCCAAAGAGGCTACATATTTCTCTAATTTGCTTCAGGGCAGGGATCACCCATTTGTCATTGGTTCGTAGCTCCTCTATGAAGCGATCTATCCATTGAATCTTCTGGGTGTCTCTGTCCTGTGAGTGAAAATTAAACATCCAGTATTTTGAGTTAAATGAGCCCTCCATCAGTTACTTTTCATGCCATTCACCTTTAAACATATTTACCAACAAGACCCCAACATGTACCTGGGAGCAACTGTAATCCAATATCTTGATGTGAGCACTAAGAGCCTGGTCCATGATGTCTACGGGCACATCATCGCTGTGTGCCAGGTTCCACAGCAGGTTGAGGACCTTGTGGGCCATCACCCCATCCTTATCATCCTCAGCCAAGCGCCGGATAAGTTCCAGCAGTTTTTCACGCTGCTTCTTACTGGCATTGGTCCAGCTTGCCTGCAGAAGAGAAACAACAAAGCCCAGATGTTAAAGGGATAGTTAGGGTTTTACGAAATGGGGTTATATGCTGATGCCCTCATCCACAGCAGTACATTGCTTAGCTTCTGTGCAGTACTCCTGTCTGCTTCTACAGACTGGGGGTGTGCCAATCGCCATCTACTGTAGGTAATACACTGACTATGGATAAGTACCTCATACAACCCCACCTCAAAAATTAGAACTCTCCAACTCACGTAGCGCATACAACAGTAAACATAACATGACATAGAAATTCAACTGTAATGTGATTAAGCCAGAACCAAATTAAAACATACAGTATAGTGTGTACAAAGAACTCTTACTCACCTTGAAACAGTCAAAAAGGTGATCAAGCTGCTCAGGTGAGAAGTCCCATGCCAGCTTGGCCAGGAGGTCATGGACATTCTTCACAATGGCCTCATGCTTACCAGCCTACAGATAAACAGAGACAAGTGTGTTTGTGTGTTTTTGGCCGACTTTTATAAAGCATTCTTACTGATGAAGAAAGTCAACAGAGCAGACACAGGGAGAGAGAAACAGAAAGAGAGTGGGTGGGGCAAGCTGTTTTTGTGCAGGCAGAGACCAGAGGTCTAGGTGTGTGTGTGTGTGTGTGTGTGTGTGTGTGTGTGTGTATAGGGAAAAGACAACTGAAGAGAAAAGCAAGGTGAGCAGATTTAAGTAGTTAGCTAATAAACACGAAAAAAAAGTGGATTAAGTAGAATATAAATGTTGAAATAAAAAATTCCCTATAGAAATGGGGTAATTATTGCAGCAGCAGCAGTGCCCCCCCCAACTATCACAAAATTTAGTGTGATGAAAAACCTGACCAGACAACTACCTGGATGTTCAAAAGGTGCTCTTATGCCAGTCCAAAACAAACAAGATGAACTAAAATACATAAAGTTTGTCCTTACATTGTAGCACAACAAGAGAACTGCACACTTAAGTCATGTTGTTATGGCATATCACAATTACTTAAATAGCAGTTCTGTATTGTTGTACTTTGAAGAAGATTGTACTTTTGGCCATTTACTTATATTGGGCATGTGTCATAAAAAATAGTTGCAGTGTACCTGTGCAGCCCAGATGTTGTCCAGATCCTGCATTGTAAGAGCTTTCTCCTTGATAACGAAGCGAAGGATCTTTTCCAGTTTCTCTACATACTGTGGCTGGTGCAAACTGTCCCTCAGCACAATGGACAGGATGTGGTTCTGCTGGATCCACTCCTAAGGTGGGACAAAAAGACACAGACAGGAGAAGTGGATTTTAGCTGTAGAGAAATCTTTGACACAAAGTACAAAATTTAAGAGCTGAGCTTAACTTACAGCCATGCGCTCAGCAGTCAGCCATTCCTCCTCCTCAGGGTTATGCCGATGAGTGTAGTAGGACACACTGGAGATCACCTTGTTGACTTCATTTAGTGCATTCATTTTGCCGTTAAAAGAAGAAATTTGCAATAACCTGGTGAAAAAAATGCAGTTTGTTTAATTAACATCAAATATTAAAAATGTATAATGACAATTGTACTTGAAAAGTTTTTACTCTGACAAGATAAGAACTGACAAAGAGTTGATTTTATGACACTCACCTAAGAATCATTTTTAACCTAAAAATCTCTAAATTCTTCACCGTCTCCTCCTGTCCTGGTACACGAGACGCCAGATTCTTCAGAGACTTGATTATCATGGACAGTGCGTCGTTTTTGGCTTCATTCTTGGCCTCTTTCTTCAGCTCCTCATCTGTGAGATTCTCTAGAAACTGGGGAACCATCTCGATGACTGGAAGGAAGTACTTCTTTACCGTGTGCAATGTGAGGAACTCGTAACACTGGCCAAAAGGCCTGTAACAGAGAACACACAGTCAGCTTACACAAACTTGTAAGAACATCAACATTACACAGAGCAATTTGTTAGCCCATAAAAATGTTAAGGAAGGTTCATTGACATGTGAATTTTTATTCAACAACAGCCTCACTTTATAAGTGCAGCGATGATCTGGACGTTCAGTGCTTGGCCGCTCATGAAGCGATCGTGCAACATTTGAAACCCGTTTAACGTGCCAAATTTGTTTATTAAGTCCACCAACCAGCCCTGTAAATGAGAAAAAACACATGATGAAGCTGCCTTTAATCTGTTGACTGAGAAAAGGTTTCACACATTGTCCTCAATGTCCATTAAAAGAGATTTCATGTTAAGATTATTACTGATAGCTGAGCATCGCCAGACCAATTTGCAGAATTGAGAACCTCACACTTCATTTGATTTCCAATAGGTGTTATCTACTGGAGTAGACATAAATGACACCAATCAGGGCAATGAAACATGTGATAGCACGTAACAAATTAATGTGATAGCAAAACATGCACAGCTCAAAGCAAATAAGAAATGTAAAAGAAATATAAGCCTGGTAGCTCCCACTGAATCGCAGTTTAGGGAAGCTAGCTAGTGATTACTAAATATAATACGAAGAGCACTGTGAATCACAGCCTGCTCTTTGGCATTGTTATAATGTCATCATTTAAACACTACAACATCCCTAAAAGGTAACTATGAACGCGTTCTGCCCAAAGTCCCCAGTTAACAGTGTCACTCATTAAAACACCGGGAGCGCATAGTGCTTTTGCCTTACTAAAGTCGACAAAACAAGGTCTTATTGATCTAATATGAGTCAAGATTCAGCAAGCGGGTTGCTCATTTCTCATGTCAATCAAGTCATTCTTCATAAAACAGAACCCTACTACTCATGCTCTGGTTGTGATTGGCCCGTCACAAACCAGGACAAAAAAATCTGTCTGAACGGGAGGGTGGAAAAATCTGATAAGTACGACATATCTCTCTGGTTTGCACAGCTCAATTATACAGTGTCGAAAAGAGTTGAAAATATTTAACAGTTGCGCATGTCGCAGGGCTTTGCAGAATGTTGTGTGGGGAGGACAGAGCTGAGCTGAGCTGAGCTGAGGGACAGTGCTACAGCTCAGCTACTGAAACTCAGGAAGCTCTGAGGGAGAGAGCCAAGGGCAAAGCTGGGGCTTCTGGAGGAATAAACAACCAGATTCAGCTCCCCTCTGGAGCTGTTTACTAGAGGGAGAAAAGCTCAGAATTTACTTTTTTTTTAAACTTTAAAAAGTGGATTATCTTCATTCTCGTTTGTCAACATATCGGCTGCAGCGAATGGTAATGTAATTTAGGCTACAGTAATTAAGTTAGTCTCTCTTCATCCTTGTTGACAGCTGACTGGAGAGGCAGAGAGGAGAGGGGAGAAAGAGACTGGAGGGATTAACTTATTCATTTTCTGTTGAGTGATGAGTTCAGAGAAGATGAACTGAACACAAACACAGACACAAACTCTTGATGCCAGCCATTGCTTGCTTCCTTACGGCTGATGTACAACAAGTTATTCAGGCCGTTTGGCGTACGCAAGTAACGCAAGGCAAAAAATGTGCTTTCCTTTCTGTGTCAACACAAGTAGCATTTGAATTTTATTAAAGTAGTAAGATAGTTGTTTGTTAAATCACATTTACAAATCAACAGAAATTTGATGACTTGGTGATGTACTGCATCAGCGATTTCTGTGAATTGTTGTTCGACACATAATAATTGACTGGAATTTCTATTTTTTCAGGACATTGAAATATTCTAGAGCACACAGACTTTGTGACCATTTATTTCTAATGGTAACTCTGATTCAGGGATGACTGATTAAAAACAAATAGCAAATCTGAATTAATAGTTGGACTGTAGAAACCCTAAGTAGTCCTGGGCCCCTGCCAACAGAGGCAGACAGACGAGCAGTGCTGCAGTATTGTTCATACTGACCCCCTGCCCACACTGTATTCATCATTCTTTTACTGTAAAATTCTTATTCTCTAGTGTACCCACCTTCTCTTTTTCTGACACAAGCACTGAGTGTCTTATGGACTCCAATTTCCATATTTTTTACTATCAGACTACTCTGGAGAGGGATTCCCTTTGTTTCCTAAGGGTCCTTAGGGTAAGACTAAAATGCCATTCTATGGGTTCTGTTTAAAAGGAAGAAAGTTGGACCGACCATCCTGTAGAGGAAGAAAACAGCCTGTTTTCCCCATGACCATTCCTGACTAGATGGATTTTAATTTTCTACAGCCTAAACATTTATCATATACCAGAGATAAATTATTAATATCATGCAAAATTTAGACTGTTAAATTGTAATATAGACATTTGTCTGATCACAGAATGCAGGGCAAATGCAAAAAGGTCTGTTTATAGATAAGTTTAAACCAAGCCAGTTGAAAGGAGGAAAGAGTCTATGGTTGACCTCAAAACTTTTTGAACATTATATTAAGGGTATGATTTTCAGGTTTGGTAAAATTTGGAAGTGATGATTCACCTTAGGAGAGCGAGGGTCTGGTGGTCGGGCGAAGAGCTCATCGTCGGCCAACTGTGCTCCAGCTGGGACAGTCTCGGAGGGCCGTGTCCCATTGTATATGTGGAACTTGCAGTGAGGGTTGGTGGCCATGGCCAGCAGCTCCAGTAGAGGGAACCAGTCCTGAGAGAGCTTGGCCACACACAGCTCCACCAAACGATGTGTGTTATTAATGATGCACCTCTGTGAAACAAGGTTTGTGGATAGAACAAATACAGAGGTATATCAACCGTTTAACTGCATGAGCCTGAGAAAGAAAACAAGAATGGCTGAGAAAAAATATTTCAGGCCATCTGGAAAATTCTTCCTCTGGAATACTGTGATCCACTTCTGGTTTGTAACTATAACCTTGCATTCTGATCTGAAAATCCACACATATCCTATGTATAACTGATACCTTTATTTTAATACACTGCACCTGGAATTATTTCTGGCTTCTGTTCTGTTCTGTTACCTTACAGTAACAGTAAGTGAGCGTTAAATGAGCAGCTGCCAGACTGCTAAATATTACTCACACTTTGGTGCCTGAACTGGAAACTGACATAAACATGTTTGATGTGAAAACTTTATTTCCACAAACAAATAAATAGTATGCCTGCAAATCATATCATTAATAGAATGATACATCGACTGCCCCTTCTGCATATCTGAAGGAACCAGATATGAGTAATCAATATGGGACTGACTCATCACAGCATTCCAAAGATGCTTTCAGAGATGTCAGTCATGTGGTTTACAAGAATCTGGTTGACTCCTAAATATATCTTGAGTGACTAATGAAAATAATCAACACAGATGTGGATCATAAAAATTATTATTATCTCTGAAATTGAAATCTATATGCGTAATAATACTCCAGCCATATTTGTTTTCATAAAGACTGTATAGTACAGTTGTTAATGTATTATGGGTTGATTATTTTATTTGAAACATTTATTTTTTGGCTTAAATAAGCTAATTAGTTTAAAGTACCGAAAGACAAAGCAATAATGAAAACTCACATGAATCTCAAACTTCCAGCCACTGACTGCCTCATCTGTTAGGATCTTTGTGAAGGAGATGGTCAGACCATCTCGGAAAAACCTCTGACATGCCTCACACTTCACATCCAGTCCTGCAAGGAAATAATACCATACATATAAAATTTACAGTGCATTATATTTTATCGTCTTTAATTGCCTTTATATTAAGACTAAATATAAAGGACATTAAAGACAGGGTTTTGGACTTCATTCCTATAAGATTCAGTTTACAAATGGTCTAGTTAAGGGAAATTCTGCTGCGATTTTAAAATTGGTTGAATTAGATGAATATCTGGACTTTAACCTCAATCTCACTGTGGTATTTCATATCTGAAGTAAAGTAGAAAACATGTACTGACGAGATATTATTTTGACTATTGAGTCAATACAGAGAACATTTAATATTTTGTTAGAATCTTCTTCAACAGGTTGAATGTAATAGGCGCTACAATTGAGGCACTGCCCAGAGGAAGGTCATTTGACAAAATATTTATACTCACAATAATGCAATAACATAATTTGTGCAGACAAAGGAAAAGTAAAGGTCTGTATGTCTGGTTCAGTACAGAGGGAAGAATCAGGTGGCAAAAGGCTATATTTTAGAGGTGAAATGTTCAGTCGATTAATATATTAGTCAACTGCCAGAAAATTCTGTTATTTGTTAAACACTAGCAATTACTGTTTCCAGCTTTTCAAATTTGAACACATGCTTTCTGTTTTATTTCATTGTAAACTGAAAATCTTTTGGACTGGTAGTTGAGCAAAACAAGCACAGATTAATCCATAATGGAAATAAAGAATAGAAATAACAGGAATCTTTTCACCAACTACTTTCTATTATTCATTAATCATTTGGGTTATTTAGCAAGCAAAAGGAGTAAACATTTGTTGGTTCCAGTTTATAACATTAGCTTTTGTCAGTTTTATATCATTGTAAATTCCATTTCATTTTTAAATTACACTATTCTGGAGCGATAAATAAATCCTATTTGAAAAAGACAGCTTTGGTCTAGGAACATGTGGTGGTCGATGATTAACATTAATAATTTACCAAAAATGCATGACAAATTAAGAATGAAAATTGTTAGCAGTGGCCCTATTCTCTACACTAAAATTTGTATTGCATGACCAGCCTTTGAGTTGCTTTAAAGGCAACGACTGCAGGCTGTCAATGCCACAAAGCATCGCTGCAGACACAAATGAACGTTCCGTGTACCCCTACCTTTTTTACTCAGGTCTATTGCAGCTTCCAAGAGGACTTCTAGCTCTCCTTTTGGCAAAACTGGAACAACCCAACGAGGCCTGAGAGAAAAACAAATATGAATCAACAGACAAACTATATGCATGTAAAAATAATAGATGTTGCATGTAGTAGATCTACCTGCTCCCCAAAGAGCTCAATTTACCCTGCTGTTAAGCACCTACACTCTTTGTGCTGTGATGCGTTCAGACAAAATGTGAAGCCAATTTTAAAGGGCACATACAAAGTCATTGGAAAGACACATGTAGACAATTACTTTTTTACTTGAGTCAAAAATTTGAGCTCGTCACATTGCTAATTTATATAATTGATATACTATCCATTTGTCACAATAAAATTCAGCCTTCACTCAGTGAGAAAAATTTGCCTTTTCACTCTCACTTAACATGCAAATCTGCAGTAAAACCCACTTAAAAGGTACCCTGTGGAGTTTTAGGACCAACAGTACTGTAAAGCAATATTACCAAGAATGGGTCCACCTTCTGTTTGTGTCTTGTGTGGGGAATTAGGGGTGACTGAGGATGCAGCCTTTATGTCAGCAAGTGAGTAAATACCTGTTGATCATGTCATCCAGCTTGGCTAGGTCAGTATGAGGGAAGGCGGGCTCCTCCTCTTCCAGCTGAGGGGGCCCATCCCCCTGGCCATGCTCATCTGGTGGGCTCACTGGAGAGTTCTCAGATGAGTTTGGAGATGATGTCTAGAAAGAGAATAAAATCATAGAATGCCTATTGACATCTGTGGATGGAAGATTTAACCAAAATCTGACAATACAATATTAGACCAGGTATCAAAAACAAAAGTGCTTCAAAAACCAAATGCCAATAATAACGTTTCAATGATTCAATCCTTCAGAATTCTTACAGTGATATGAAAAGCTTTTGTACATTCTTCATGCAGTATAGATACATTGTCAAATATTAACACCTGCAAAATATTATTTAACTGACACACCTGCACAATGTAATGTAATGTAATAGGAACAACATTTGCCTGTTGCTTTTTATAGCAATAATCTTAAGTCTCTCTTAAGTAACTCATAACTAAACAAAATTATAAGTCTATGGTGGTGGCAGCTTTGATATGATTTGTTTGTTTTTTGGATACAACGACATAAAACACAAAGGGTGAAAGAGAGGGTAATGACATGCAACAAAGGCTCCTGGTTGAATGTCATGGTTACATGGCATGTGTATTGATCTACTAAAACTCCAGGACATCTCACGTGATCTCTTCTGATTTTGTGTCCATTAACATATGGAAACAGATTTTGAACTTAACCATAAAATTTTTTTTAAAAAGACAAAAAATGATTTTGGGCAGCTTTGTCACATCTCCAGCATGACCAGACATCAAGTTCAAATGCAGTTTTCAACTAACATCATAATTTTAATTGTGTGAAGACATGCTGAAATAGCAGCAAAACATTTTTCAAAGACTACAGCTGTGGTCCGGCTGGATGCCCACTGCTGCTATTACTATTATTACATAATTATTACTATTATCATTATTATTATTAATATCTCTTAATATATTTAAGGATGATGGCTCCTACAGCAACTATTTTTAACGTTTCTATATCTTTTGCTGTTGCAGTTGCTTTGCATCTGTGTTTGTGCCCGTCTCCCCCGCTCCCCCCCATGCCCCCCTGTCTTTCTCTCTCTCTCTCTGTCTGTCTGTCTGTCTGTCTCTCTCTGCCTTGCTCTCTCTCTCAGCCCAACCGGTCAAGGCAGATGGCCGCCCACCATAGAGCCGGGGTCTGCTCTGAGGTTTCTGCCTGCTAAAAGGCAGTTTTTCCTCACCACTGTCGCCAAGTGCTTGCTCATGGGGGAAATAGTAAAGAGTGTGGTCTAGACCTACTCTACATGTCAAGTGCCATGAGATAACTTTGTTGTGAATTGGTGCTAAACAAATAAAATGGTGAAACTTTACTTGCTGTTATACTGTATACACCAGAGGTTGAGTTAGCCTTTCTCGTTGTCCGTCATTTTGATGGTCAGGGTTGTAAAAATTCAGTAATAAACTATCATTACCCGTCATTGTAATTTTTTTTAATGATACTGAGAGATAGCCCATTTAAAAACATTTAGTTTTGAACGATCTCGATCACAATAACTTCTATAATCTACAAAACAAACTTACAGATGATGCATTTATAAGGGCATGGTGAAAAAAGATGAACGGACACATGGTCCGTGAGGTAACTTTTCATGTCACACACAAAGCAGATGACGTTTTTTTCCTGCAGTGAGAGAGTGCACTAAAACACTGCAGCCATTGTGCCTAAATAGGCATATATGAACAATGATATTTTACGGAATTAGACGACTACAATAAAAATGAACAAACTGTGGGATTTCCTGATCCTCCAGCACTCTCTTTAGTAGGAGGAAATCCCGTAGCATGCGCTCTGTTTGACCCAGGTGCGCGACTGCACCGTTCTGTGACCCGTAGTGATCACATACGCCCCAAGTCCTCCAGTCTGTAGCTCTTCAATGCCCTGACAGCACCCGTACAATGAGATGCGCTGAATACATTGTCGAAGTCAGCGATGATACCCACAGGCCCAGTGAGGAATTTTTTTTTTGTTGATAGATTTAGTTACCTCCGCAATGAACAGCTGGTCTACATGTGCTTATGGACAGTGTTGTGTATGAAACACTTAAAATTAAAGTATATCGCCCCGATTGTTCTTATTGACCGCTTAAAAAATTCAGTCATTGACGGACAATATTCGGTTAACGCGACCTCTGGTATACACCTGTTTCCATAGTGACATAACAATGGAAAAACAAGGCTAACTTCATGGATGGGATAGGGTTTCTATTATTCTGGTCACTAAGCGCATATGCATGTAGGTATAAAGAAGCAGGTGTCTCTCCTGAAAGGCCTTTAAACAAACCAATTCAAGTCATACTCCACATAGTATTTGGCATACAGAGAAATGCTCTTTTCATCCTTATCTACCTAGAGGAAACAAAAGGTGAGAGCTGACATGGTTGTGTTAGAAGTATAAATGTATTTGAACGTGGGTGTATCTCTTACGGTGCTGTCAAATAGAAATTTTGGAAGAAAGTGTTTCAGAAACAAAGGCTTGTGCATCTATAAATGTGCATTTAAGCACTAACGTGACCATCCCCTTCTTCATTTCTTTCCTCATCTAACGAGGGTGTATGAACACTGGTGGTGTGAGCAGCTGTGTATGAGACAGTAAAAGAGGGATAAACATAATCGAAAGAGATGCACAACTGAGAAATATGAAATGTGGGGGTGTGTGGTAAAGGCTCCTTCTGCTTGGCTGACCTACATAGGCAGCTTGCCTCTCACGTCTTACCAAGGCTCATCTCTAACCAACACAGGCCTGCACATACACACACACATACTCTTTATCCATCACTCAGGAGGCTCTGTTCATTGATGCCTCGCCTTCACTCCCCTTCTCCCTCCTTTCCGCTCCCTTCTCCCCCCCTTTTTGTCCCCTTTGGCATCTGTGTGTCGTTAGGTACGAGCAGTATCTGTTAAAAAAAACTGTGCTGCAATGTCTGGACTAACAAAAAGAGAGATATCAAAACACACTCTGTTCCTTCTCTCTTCACAGGTTAATTTAATTACACAAGTCTACCATTGGAAAGAAGGTGTAATGCACAGCCATTTAAAACAATTACAAGACGACGGAATGGGATGAAAGCAGTAGCCAGTCACAGGGAGACAAGACCAAAAGCATTCAATGTGAAGCTCAAAATATGGTGAGTGCATTGAAAGACAGGACGGAAAGGTCTCTTGTTGAATATTAGCAGGAAAGATGATGCTGACCTGGTTCTGTGGCAGTGGGGGTTGGCTCTGAGCATCAGGTGCCTGGCCCTGGCCCTGACTGTCATTGCCCCCCACCGGAGAGCCACGCGTGGTGGCTGTCATGCTCGCCACAGGGCAGATCTTGGCAATCTTGGCCTCTTAGGGAGCGCTGGCCAGTAGGGAAATCACAGCCACCTCAGCTGTAGAGCAGAGGGAAGAGAGCCCGAACACACGAGAGAGGGACACAAGCTGGAGATCTGGGTGTGCCGCTGAGACCATTGCATAACCTGGAACAGGGAAAAGGGGGTAAAGGTCAGAATTATCAGCAGGCTGGTTAAGTTATTTGTAATACACAAGCAAAATAGTTTAGGTGGTTATAATCATGTACTGCAGAAATTACCATCTAAATTATCTTGTTGTGAACCACTTTCTCTCGAAAGCTACCAAACAAAAGTTCAGTGACCAACTAGATGTGTTATGAATTAGGATGCTCCAGGCAGGCTTTGAAGGACTAATACGCATCAATGATTTACATTAGATACAGAGTATCCAGTACCAAGTGACAACTGCATCATCTTACATTTAGAATTCTTGATATGTTGATTTGTGAATTACCACAGAAAAGCTTCATAAATCAAATAATTTGAATGACTTTACAGCTTTGAAATTTGCCAACCAACCAGTGGCCAGTGTCACTACCAGCCCATCTAGCCTTATAATAATCATGCTGTCCCAAACTTGTTGCCTCTCATGTCCCACTACTTTGTCACAGCAGCTGCATAACTGGAATGTCTTTTAGTACTTTGGACAACTGTAGGGACATATTAAACTCTCATACAGCTCAAAACTAACATTGGCTCTGAAATTCTGTTGCATCTGGCTAACACAGCCCCCCCACCCCCAACGGTCACTATGAACAAGCAGCCAGAGAATACTGCCTGCCTGAATCCATCTCAAGTCCCACCACAGTCAACATCACCATCTCAAATTTGTGCGAGTGCAGACATAAACATACAGCCTTAGATGGATGTGGTGGGAAACGGAAGCATTTTTTTCCAATATTTATGAATTCTAATTATTTGAAACAATTTCAATGCTCCTTTTCTGCACTACTGATACACTGGCATATTTTCTGAATCTGAATTATGAATCATGGAAGATAAGAATCGAGATTCATTGAGTCAATTCATAATTGACTCAAAAATGTCGATTTTCTAAATGTTTCAAACATGATGTTGACAGAGCGAAAAGGTAGAACTCAACTGCGAGGGTACTTAAGTACAGTACTTCGGTAAATATAGTTAGTTACTTTCCACTAGTGATTTCAGAAGCAAGAGACTGAAAATAGTGCCACTTTTCTATTTATTCAATCAGGAATCACTTTTGAATCGAATATCAATTTTGAATCAAGAATAGTTTTGAATCGAAAATCGACTCTGAATCGTATCGGGCCCCCAAGAATCGGAATCAAATCGTGAGATTCACAAAGATTCACACCTCTATTGTATTCCTCAAGCAGACAAAGGTTTTAAGTAGGTGTGAAATTCTGAGTTGGGGGCCCATCACTTTCTGATACCAATACCAGTACCTGGAATTTAGTACTGATAGCAAACTGTACCGTTTTCTGTTCTCTCTCTAATAACAAAAATGGCAATTTCAGTTGTAAAAAATAACTCACTAAATACATTGCAACATTGGCATTGGAGGAGGAAAGGAGAAAGCTTTTCAAAGACCTAGGAGCAGCTGGTGAAACTGTTTTTGCTCTGTGCACTTTACTCACCCTGGGTAACTGGACTAAAATGAAGGAACTGACTGATTTTCAACACAGTTGGACTGTACAGAAAATATAAATAACTGTCATAGGGAACAATGATAAACAGTAGAGGGCAGCAATTCGCCAATGCAGTGTATAATCAGCCTGATCCAAAGAAGAAACATTGGCTGTTTTGTTGTTGTCACTACCATAGTGCTTGCATACTGTAATATTTCCGGGTTACAGACATACTAAAAAATCTCACACTGTTTTAGTGTGCCAAAAAGTATGTTGGCTTTTGCTAGAAAAAAAATACTCAGTCATAAGCCCTCTTTTCCAACCTTTAGGCTACCACTGCCAACAGACGGAGCGGGTTCTCTTCCACAAAGTCTGCCATATTGCAACGCAATGTCTCTACAGTAGCCCAGAACAGACCACTGGCTCTACAGAGGGCCTTCACATTTCACATTTAGCAGCCACTGCAGGCGGAGGATGAGACAAGGGGTGTTCAGTTGGTTCCAATCTGTAAACACACCAACAAATGTCAGTAAATCCTCCACATTGGACCTTCAGTGCGATAAGATTTTACTGTTGTAGTTGGTTGAGTTAATTTTGGGCTTTTTGTATATCTCATTGAGAAATAATCTGCTGCTTTTTTTCCATTAATTGATTTATCAATTGTTAGGCTGGTGGAAATTCAGAAAATAGGGAGAAATGACAAATGACACCTTGACAATGCTTATTTTGTCCAACCAATTGTAAAAACCTAAAACGTATTAAAAAATAAATTTAATTATTAAAGTCAAAGGAAAAACAGCAAATCCTGTGCTGCTTTTCCATGTGACCCCCATTTTGACCCTACCCCTCAAAGAATTGGAATCAAAAATTATTAGATACCAGAATCAATAAGCAGAATTGGAATAATTGTTGAAATCTAAACAATAACCAACCCTACCACATAAACACAACTGGCACGATACGAGCCAAGGAAACTTTGTTGTTGTTAATTATACCCCTGGCTTTCTCTTCCCATGTTTCTTGTCTCTCTCCACATTACTACTGTCAAATAAAGGCAAAAAGCCTTTATTTGACAGTAGTATCGATAAAAGAAAAAACAAACAAAAAAAAACAAAAAACACCTGCATTGTTGTCTGATTGCAGCATTTCTTGCCCTTTTTGGCAATGTCAACACATATCCAGATCTCAGCAATTAACCTGAGTGAGTGCAATGTAATTAATTCAATAGGAATGATGAAAAGAATTATTAAAATAGGACCCACATTTTATGACACCAGAATTTCCATTTAAATATAAGTATGACAATCAATAAAACATGATACAGTCTGCAAATTTAGCACTTGGGAACTGACTGTCTGATCAACAACAAATCCGGAACATAAATATAAGGTAGCTTTATCCTGCATTTAAATCCTTCATTACAGATAAATTTTCAAATACAATTTGATCTCAAGTTGTTTTTTTCACATTTATTTAGCATGCAAAATGGTGCAGAATTAAAACTACGAGACTATGTTAATGCTGTTTTAAAGAGTGGCAGCCTTTGGCCAGAATAAATGTATAATGACTGACATGCAAATTAATTGCTATGACGTTTCGTCGCATATGAGCACAATTTAATTTATCAGCACTAGAATAGCCTAATGCACAAATTAGCCAAATGCAAATTCAATGTCATAGGATAGGATTTAATATGTCAATTGCCTAGTACACACCTATGTAAAGGCAATCAACACTACACCCATCAGTCTTTTGGTCATTAAAAATAACACTTGGGTTACACAAAATGCTGGTTCAGAGTTAATACGGTTTTAAATTTATTTTACAATTCAACAAGGGAAAAGGTTTCCAGACTGGCAATGAACCAGAACCCTATTCCACAGTGATTCCTGTGATCAAAGTAAATGAGGTTCAGGGCATCATGAAGGGAACATTGACTTAGTGGTGTTTAGACAAAACAGAAAAAGTATCAAGACATAATCTATGCTGTTTAACCAGCTGAAAGCTTCAGTGAAGTTGACAACCACATTATCAATCTGTCCCAGCTCTATCGACATGAGTCACTATGATCTCAGCTACTCTTACTTTTCACAAGTCAATTTCCACTGTGTCTTATGCCCAGAAACATCAATAATTTAACCAGATCACCAGATAACTGAAATAAAACTTAAGTAGAATGATTGATGCACATTATACAAAAGGAAATACAAATAAGATAACTCAAAACATGAAAATATAAACATCATTAGGAACCATATTAGCTGCTATTCTGTACTCTTGAAGATAACAAACAGTTTGATTTGCAAGCATGGGTGCACTAAAGTGGCTGATTTTACTTTTGATGAACATAAATTTATTTAGTGAGTTGCCATTCATGTCTTATGAGATACAAATTGGGTAAAACAAACCGTTACAAGGTATATTTGAATTATCAACTTTTTTCTTAGTTAAAGGGTAGTGAAACTACATTATTTCCTATTTGACAGGTGGCCAGTGACATCTGCTTCAGCATCTGCAATTTGGGTTGCAGCTGTTACTACAGAGAGCAAAATACATTACATTGCAGTCATTATAGGCAAAATCAAGCGACTGTCTTTGGCTTACTGTGAACGAAATGTCACATTATGTATCGACAGCTAATATCAGTGAAACCACTCAGTAGCTAACTATTTATTAATGGGGGCTAGGGTGGGTTACTTTCATGACGCACAAAAACATAATGTTAAGCTATGCTAACAGTTTCCCAAAAAAAGACACACGGTAACAACTGACAGGCGTTAAGCTAGGTAAAACTGCGGCCTTTTGGACTGAACCGGCTTTGAAACGTTAACGTTAGTGTTATTAAAAAAAACATCGTGTGGACGGAGAAATCGGTCATGTGTGTTACAATGGAATTGCGTCATAATTAGACAGTCCAGATGCATAGAAAGTTCACGGTGACATTTCGAAATTATAATTACAAAACTAGCGCCGTCAACAACCGTTAACCACTGGTGATTTCGTTAGTTAACGCCTGCTGCTAGCTAGCTGCGGAAACTAACATTAGGTTAGCCTGCAAGGCGATCCGCCCAGACAGCAGAGTAGCGACGGCCTTATCGTCCAAAGCCCATTGCGCTGAGACACGAAGGCCTCATTATTCGGTCAGGCCTGACATTATAACTGCCCAGCAAACCTTTGCTACATAACGTACGAGCTTAAGCACACAGAGAGTTTGATTAATAACTAAATCATTATCGATCTAACATCACTTTCCCCGGCGTTATTGTTGACCAAGCACGATCATGTAACGCCATTTACAATGAGCATCGTTCGTGCTAGTGTGCTAACGAGGACCAATCTAGATAAACACTTCATGTTAGCTAACCGTTAGCTTACGTGCGAGTAAATACCCGAAGGAGCATATAGCTAACGTTAACGTTTGTACTCTGACAAGCGGCTTGCTGATATGGCTCGGCAACTTACTAGTTTTCCCCATCTAACTTCATAGCACGGACACTCAACGATTAAGCTAAACGCCACTTTGCAGCCATTTCAGCGTTCAAAATAACTTCACCTAGCTAGCTAACGTTATCTTAAGATAACGAAAAAAATGTTAGTGACAGGGGAGTCGTCTATTTCCTGAAATTTAGTGAGTGATCTGATCTGTATCGTCTGACGCTAAGTTATAACTTAAAGCTAAAAGAAAATGAAAATAAGCTATTTGAAGCCCAACTGATACAAAATGTTAAAATCAATGTGGTTTTGATAAAGATAGTATTGATGAAACATTAAAAGGGTGTATGGGGAATAATTAAATTTCAGTATCTTGTAAACATGAGACGTTTAAAGGAAATTTCCTTCTCAGTCTGTAGACAGTGTCGAGGACTATTTGCGGGGAACGTTAGCTAACGCTAGCTTGGCGTCAGTGAATCCAGCGGGGTAAGCTAATCAGACTAAACGTACTGTTAAGACCATGCATTGCAGTTTAATCGCATTGACATCGTCAAAGATCACCTAAGCAGTAGCTAACAGAGAGAAAACCACCAGAAATGAATACCAGAAGTAACCCAAATGCAGTAATTTTACCTTGCACCCACCACCAGCTGACGCTAGTACTAGCGGTAGCTAGCTAACAATTACCAGCCATCATACTGAGCTAGTTAGCTAACAACTCACCAGGAATTTGATATGACTTCCCCCTCTATTCACGGGCTAAGGTCCAGCCTTGAATGATGGTATCGTCGTATATTACATAAACGTGGCCTATATCGGTGACAGTTTCGCAGGACACAAACCTGTTACTAGAAAGATCTAATTCCTACGTTTTCTCCTTTGCTTCTGGGTGTTTTTCATGCGTCACCGGCGCGGTAACAGCCCCCTAACTCTATCTCGTCCGATTTCTGGGGCTTGTCACTTCGGTCCCAGCAGTCACTCACAACTTGAATCAGTTCAACATGGCGGAAGCGCAGTTGGACACAAATGTTGCTCAATAAAGCAGGCCAGGGAACTGTGCGAACTCCAACAGTCAGCGTTGTCTATGAGCTAGTTTGCACCGCAACCGAGAACAGCTCAGCAAACACAACACCTGCTGAATGGAAAGGGTATAAAAACCTTCTCAATTCTGATAAATGACTCCGGTTCCAGCAGCCATATCCAAACCATAGTTTGCTTAAAACCAAGCGAAAAAACTGAGCATCCTGACGCATTGGACTATATCGCCCCCTATCGCACGGGGTGGTCATGAATGAATAACCTCTATATATTCTCATTAAAATAAAAAATAAGAGAACGCAGGCTAATTCAAATGTAGACACAAACTTACATTTCAGCACTTATCAGAGGGGGTGTGATTGTAAGGAAATATAGGCCAGAGATAAACTTAATAGAAAACCATTCCCAAGTTTTAGGAATGGAACAATTGGGTTCATAGCAAATAAACTCAGTTAAGGTTAAGCAACTAAAACAGCTTTGTTACTGTAAGGGAAAGATTGTAGTCATGGTCCGATTAAATGATTAAATGAAGGATGCCCAGGGTAGCCTAATCTTTCCTCTTGCTGTGTAAATTTGTAAATAAAAACAGGATGCATAATATCCATATCGTGTTTCACAAAGTGTTGAGCCTCGCCCCATCCTTGTCTGTGAACGACTGAGCCTTTCATACCCAGTCATGATACTATCCCCACTTACCAATTAACTTGTTTACCTGTGGAATGTTTGAAACAGGTGTTGGTTTTTTAAAGAACATTGCACAACTATTCCAGTCTTTTGTTGCCCCTGTCCCAACTTGTTTGAAACATGTTGATGGCATCAAATTCAGAATAAGTACATACTTAAAAACATAAATTAATCTGATGAGGCAAAACATCAAATATACTGTCTTTGTACTGTTTTCAATTGAATATACTGTATGTCAAAGGATTAGCAAATTGTTTTATTTATGTTTGACACAACATCCCAACTTTTTTTTGGAATTGGATTTGTATAACCAATGCGTATCCTATGATATGATATCACCGTGAACAGAAGTATGATTACAGCAGGCAAAACCTGTTTTAATGTTTAAATTGTTGTTTTAAGATAGACTTCATAAAGTGTGTACCTATTCTTTAACCTGTTTGAAGGCATATGGCAAAAATTTGCTGCTGTGCCTATATTAATCCCATGTCCCCCTCCCCTGTTTGTACATTGTGTACATTGCCATGCAATAAACACCATTTAATTTGAAATGTTTGGTTTTAGTTGAATTGGGCCAAATAATGATCCAACAGCATTGGTTTAGGGTAAATTGTTCTAAGACACAACACCACAAACTAAAGCCGCAAACTTTAATGTTGTGCTGAATCAACACAATGCAAACATAAATTAGAGGGATTTTACAAAGGTGGTATTACAGGGTATTTGTAGACCCACTGATTCTATTACAATGTATGGGGTTTAAACATTTTTAGATTCTCTACTTTCCTGCAGCTGCAGTAAATTATGAGCTGGCAGGAATTAGAGCTTGAGGGGGCACATTTAATTTTTAAGCAGTTCACTGAAAGCATTGGAGAACGCTAAAATATTTTCAGCTCACTTTTAATTGAGTCAGTTAAATACTATATTTTTTGTTGCCACACCCAATTTGTTGTGTGTCTCTCTGTACATAAGTGCAAAAATATTCCTCCACCCTTGGCAGCCCGGTGCCTAGAATAGCAATATAAGCCCCTTTCAGACATGAATCTGTAACATTATAGTAGCCTATCTTATTTACAAAAGAAGCAACCTACAAATTTTGAGGTATTTTATCTTTACTTGAGTCTTTTCATGGCATTTTCACATTATATATTTCATAGCTTTAGTTAGCTACTACTTTACAAGTTAAATTAATTTTTGCACACAAAGCAATGATAATGTAGGCCTACAAGTGCAAACTGAAACAATTAGATTGACAGAAAACTATTTTAGATAATCGTTTAAGTCATTTTTCATGCAATAACGTGGTTCTAGGCCAATAACCATAAGGATTTACTGCTTTTAATGGAGAAAATAAACAGCAAATCAATTCGTATTAATGAAAGTAAACATTAGTTTCAGTCCTATATCCTACATAAGTATGGGTTGCATCCCAACGTTACTAAATAGTGCCGTTGTTAAGATTTTGTAATGCAGAAGTTGGTGTGATAGTAATACTTTTTCTATTTTGTTTTGTCATATGTTACCAGGATTACAAAATTTAGATTATAAAACGTTAATAACGCGTAACGTTCATGACTCTCGCTCCTCAAGGCTCCTGTCTGGGTTTTCTTTCCCACCGGACGGTAAGGATTCCCGACAGCAAAGATGGCGGATGAGCGGCATTGAGTCTTCTCCGTAATGAGTTACCAAATTTGGTCTATTTGTTGAGTTTACTACCGAACAAGGAAATTAAGTCCAGGCAAAGAAACTCGTCTCGTGAAAAAAATGTTATGAGACTGCGAATAAAATCTCTTCACAAGGAGTTAGCTACTACAACTCGATAGTTTACCGCTGTAGCGCTGGGTGTGCATCGTCGTAGCTAACTAGGCTGTATCGTCTTTGTAAAATGGCTCCAGTGCAGATTGGGTCAGATGGGCAGCTCGTCCCACTCGGAGGTCCGGTGGTATCGGGTCCACAGCCACCGCCACCGGGGGGAACGGCCACACAGGGGGTCCGACTGAGCCTGCTAATTGAATTTCTTCTACAGAGGACCTACCATGAAATTACCCTGCTGGCAGAACTGTAAGTAACATTTAGCATTGTAGGCCTCAATGCTAATCAGGATAGCCAGTGGGCTAATCAGCTAACGTTAGTAAACTCAGAGGATGCTGTTCTTCCAGGAGCAAAAAACAAACGCTAACGGGCTCATCAAGTAATTGAGAAGTCAGGACATGCAGTTCGTGTTAATGGCAGGGATGAACTCTAATGAAGTGGATAGCAACGCAACTACTGTTATGTGAGGGGGCGTACTGGTAAACAACACATCACATGTCTGAAGATACTACATTTAGTGCTTATGGTTATGGTTATCCAAGATTGTTTCTTGTATGGGGCGATTAATACCGATATGTTACACACCAAGTTGCACCAGTCTGCTTTCCCGAGCCAGTTTCTCCTCGTCTTGGTCCCTTTTCACCCAGGTGCTAACTGAAAAGATAAACACTTTCATTTGCAGACTCTTATATCAGGGATGCACAGAGTTTGGGCGGGTAATATGTTTGACTCCTTACTTTGAGTATAAGGACGATGGCAATAATTAAATTAAATGTATGATGCTTTTTTTTTCTAGACTTCCCAGAAAAACGGACATGGAGAGGTATGTGTCTCTGAATTTCATTCAGAAGTTCTTTATCCCTTCATTCATTTATCACTCACTCTATCAAGCTCTTGTTTAAAGGTTTGTATAACTATTATCGCCTGTTTCTTTTTCAGAAAAATTGAGATTGTCCAGTTTGCCAGCCGTACTAGGCAGCTATTTGTGCGTCTACTAGCCCTAGTGAAGTGGGCAAGCAATGCAGGGAAAGTTGAAAAGTGTGCGGTATGTTGAGTGCAATTTGACTTCCCTAAAATAAATCTGCATAGTTGGATATCGATAGTGCACTACAAATTGCCTTGTGTCCATCAGATGCTAATAAACTTAGATACTCTTTCCTCTCTCCACCATATCCATGATAACAGATGATTTCCAGCTTCTTGGATCAGCAGACCATCCTATTTGTGGATACAGCTGATAGGCTTGCATCTCTAGCCAGAGATGCCCTCGTACATGCTCGTTTGCCCAGCTTTGCCATCCCCTTTGCCATTGATGTTCTCACCACAGGGTCATACCCACGCTTGCCCACATGTATACGAGTAAGTCTGCCTAATCTACAGTATTATATGAAAAAATAAATTCATGATTTTAAATGTTTTATCTTGTATGTTTGGTATGTCAGCACAATTGTGTCTGTGTCCATTTGTGTAGGATAAGATCATTCCTCCCGATCCCATCACTAAGTCGGAGAAGCAGACCACCCTGAACCAACTTAATCAGATCCTACGACACCGCCTTGTCACAACAGACCTACCACCTCAGCTAGCAAACCTCACAGTTGGTAAGCAGCTTGTGTAAACCCTCTATAGTTCTCATAACTTCTGTAGCAGTATATTTTCAGCTGTTTTGGCATTGAGAAAATCTTATGTACCTGTTTCCTTGTGCGTACATTTGTGTAGCCAATGGCCGTGTAAAGTTTCGCGTTGAAGGAGAGTTTGAGGCCACTTTGACCGTGATGGGGGATGACCCTGATATTCCTTGGAGGCTGCTGAAGTTGGAGATTCTGGTAGAGGACAAAGAAACCGGAGGTAAGGCATGCTTTTATCCAGCTCTGGTCTACACCACATTGGGTACCATTGATAAGCGGATTGACAATATACTTCATTGCTAATGTTATATCCCTTTCCCATTCACTCTCAACTGGTTTGTCTGTCACCCCATTCCTACACTCCTTCTATTCCCCCCTTCCCCCTCCTTATTGGCAGATGGCCGAGCCTTGGTCCACAGTTTGCAGGTGAACTTTATCCACGAATTGGTCCAGGCACGTCTGTGTGCAGATGAAAAACCTCTACAGGACATGTACAACTGCTTGCGTATCCTTTTCTTGGTCTTTGTCTATCTGCACAGACACATACATGTCCTGCACAAAACCACTTGGCTTTAGTCCCAGTCTGATGTAAACTACTGCAGTAGGGTGTGAGTGTGTGTCAGAGCATATAGATTATTGAGTGGCCCAGTAGACACATGCAGCATTCCAATGAGAAACGCAGCTGCAGAATTGGATCCTTCTTAACCACCCCTTTTAATTCTAAAAACAACATAAATACCATTTGTTACTGACTTGGAAAGGGCAGCACTGTTCTTGCTTCACCCTGTCACCCAGACAGGTCATGTGAGCAGTGCTGTGAAATATATTGATATTATATCGATATTGTGATACAAGACTAGATGTCATCTTAGATTTTCTTCACATCGTGATATGGCATAAGTGTTTTCCTGGTTTTAAAATTGCATCACAGTAAAGTGATGTAATTTTCTGAACTTACCAGACTGTTCTCGCTTTTCTAAAATTTGCCTTTACCCATGATTACTCTTTATCAAAAATCTCAGTGTTTTTGTGAAAGCATCAAAAGTCATCCCTGCAATATTGATTCGATATCAATATTGACGTAGTTGGTCAAAAATTCTGATGTTTGATTTTGCCTGTGCCAAAGAAGAAGAACAACAACCGAAAATGTTTGCAAAATGGGGAGACAACGTGAGGTGTGGGAGCTCCTTACCTTAGACCAGAGGACGTGATCAATAGCCATATAATAGGGGCGGTAAATGACGTCACGCTAGACACCAATGCTGTTACATATCATGATTCTTTTGCCTGCGGAACGACAACATGCTTTCTAAAATCGCACACTCGCGTGGTGTTATACTGCTGTTGTTTGTGCAGTGTAAAAAACAACAACAAAAAAACGGAAGACGGTGTGAAGAAGAGTCTTCATTGTGGCAAATATTGCATGATCTCTGTGTAAAAAGGACCATAGGAAGGAGAGCATTAATTCTGAATAGCCAGAGGCCCTATCACCCATCAGTCTCTGATTAAAACAGAGCGAGAAACAACAGTTTGTTAGCATTCATGCTAAAACCGAGGACCCTAATCAAGCATGCAAGCTGAGCTCGACTGTGCTTATCACAATGCTAATCAGTACATCTCTGCTCTGCCTTTCCCCCACCAATGCTAGCAGTGCAGCTACTTTGTCAAAGAGCAGTCTGTGTTGGGCACAAATACCCCTTTTACCAACAAAGCGTATGTGTTTTGGGGATATGTTTGAGTGTGTTTTGAATGTTAATGTAAAGATGTGTTTACCGGTAGTACTTTATCTCTGTTCACCTGTACTTTTATATTCCCACACTGTTTCTTCTTTAACCACATCGTTTCCAGACTCCTTCTGTCTGTCACTGCAGCTAGAGGTGCTCCACTCTCAGACACTAATGCTGATTAGAGAGCGATGGGGAGACTTGGTGCAGGAAGAGAGATACGTGCCTGCAAAATACCTTACACTCGTTGTCTGGAAGTAAGATTATGAATTGTCCTCACATATATTGAGAACACTGTGTTCTTAAAAAACTACCAAAATTGAATGATGAGCGAATGCTCAAATGGCGGAATGTATTCTTAGATTTTTCATTTCTTTTCTCTGTTGTCCTTTTTCTTTGTTTCTCCAGCCAACAGGTTTTGGGTAGGAAAACGGGTACAGCATCAGTACATAAAGTCACTATCAAGATTGATGAATCAGATGGATCAAAGCCATTGCAAATATCTCATGAGCCTCCTCTCCCTGCGTGTGACTCTAAATTAATGGAGAGAGCTATGAAGGTAAGGAGGACATATGTTTTCAATAAATGTTTTCAGTGTTGGGCTGAATGGCTTACTGTAGAAATATCTTGCATTCTAATAATGTTTGTTTTCTCTCACTCATTCTTTAGATAGATCATCTGTCAGTGGAGAAACTTTTGATCGACAGTGTGCATGCACGGTCCCACCAAAAGCTACAGGAGCTGAAAGCCATTCTGAAGGCCAGCAATCCCAGTGACAACTGTATGTATATACTCTACTCTCTTATAAACAGTTAAACATTCTTTGGTATATATTGAGCAAATGCACAGAAACCAATGTTTTCTTCAACAGCAGATGCAGCCAATCAGTGACTAAACAGTTGAAAAATTAGGCATTGTTCAGGACACATAAGCATAATTTTAACCCTAAAAAATATCTAATGGAAGGATTTTCTTGGTCTTAATTATGATGAATTGCATGGTTAAAATCCCAATTAGCTCATAAAAATTGTATTCTCTCACGCATCCCTCATTCACCTTCTGTCAATTAATGTGTGTAATCACTGTGTAACAATGGTGTTATTCATACTTGTGTCTTTGTTTATTTCAGCATTCATTGAGACTGCTTTACCCACACTAGTCATTCCAATACTTGAGCCCTGTGGTCGCTCGGAGTGCTTACACATTTTTGTTGACCTGCACTCTGGCATGTTCCAACCCATGTTGTATGGATTAGGTAAGTAATGGCAAACATTAATACGTTTTTGTTTTCTGTTTGTTCATTGTTTTTGTTTGTTTGTTTGGTTTTATATTACAATAAAGAAATTTACAATTCGGCCAGTAATGTAGCTAGAATATATAAAATTCATACTTAATTTCTCTGTGGCAATAATTTTAATGTTTTGTATGTTCAGCACTGTCAACATAAAACCCTGGCTTTTTGTCTCTAGATCAGTCCATGCTGGATGACATTGAAAAGACCATTAACGATGATATGAAGCGCATCATATCTTGGCTTCAGCAACTAAAGTACGTCCACCTCTTGAAGTTTTCAAATAGTTTTGAGCATGAGATGTGTAATCATAGCTGATGGTGTAAAGTATTTTATTGCAAAGTGAAAGATGGCAGATGCAGTTCATAGTCAACAGTAGGAGCCAGAGTCTGACGCCTGCTTCTAGCTTGTCAGAAGTGACTAATTGCAGTTAGTAGCAATAGCTCTCAGTAGCAACACTTGGCTAGGCAGATGGTAGGATGGGTGTTGAGAAGAATTTCCGGGGCTCTCTAGTAAACAGTTTTAATGGCTGTGAGAGTATGGGCTATGCACCCTGGACTTTTTGTAACACCAGGTCTTTCTTTCTGTCTGGCAAGGTTCTGGTTGGGGGAACAGCGCTGTCGACAGTCTGTGAAACACCTTCCCACTGTGTGTACCGATGTCCTTCACCTGTCAAACTCGGCTTCTCACCCCATTGGCAGCTTGTCCAAACACAAACTCTTCATTAAGCTGACACGTCTTCCGCAGTACTACATTGTAAGTTCCTCAATGAATTTGTTGCTGAAAAGGACTAAACCAAAAATGATTTAAGAAATTTCCACTAAGTTCAAAAGTTGTAATCTGCTTTCATCGTTATGTCCTTCCTCAACTTGTCCATGTTAATTTTTTTAAATGCCTCTCTTCTCATCTTTTTTTTCTCTAGGTGGTGGAAATGCTTGAAGTGCCTAGCAGTCCCACAGTGCTGCAATACAAGTACTCTTTCCTGTCTGTGTCTCAGTTGGAAGGAGAGGACGGACCCTTGTGCGCTCAGCTCCTGCAGCATTTCAAACCCAACCTAGAACAACTTGTCCAGGATACCACAACAGGGAGAGGGGCCCGACCTGGGACTAAGAGAAAGGTATTAAGTGTTAGAGTAGTTACACACCAAATGTTCATGTATATAATGAAATGCAGTATATTTTATCATACAAAATAAAGAAATATTATGTTTGTTTGTTTATTTTAATGGATGTGCTGGCCAAGAGGTTAGATTAAAACTAGGCAGTTAGTACTGGATTTGTTTTCGTCACTGTTCTGTAGATGTCTGGGGACCAGGGGGACCCAGAGCCAAAGAAGCCTAAGAGGTCTGGAGAAATGTGTGCCTTCAACAAAGAGCTGGCTCATCTAGTAGCGATGTGCGACACCAACATGCCTTTTATTGGCCTCAGAACAGAGGTAAGTCACAATGCTGAGAAAGTTTGAATCATTCGTTATCACCAGTCAGAAATGTCTTGAAAACATCAAGTGTGGTGATTTCAGTCATGTGTTTTCTTGTCTGTCTTTGAGTAGCTGTCCAACATGGAGATCCCAAACCAGGGTGTCCAAGTGGAGGGAGATGGCAGCAGTCATGCAATACGTCTACTGAAGTAATACGCACAATCACAAATGCATGCATTTACTGTATGCATACACAATGACAGCCAGAGTTTGATAATTTTGCCAAAACCATTCTGACTATTAAACTGTGTAATTGTTTAAACCCGCAGGATTCCTCCCTGTAAAGGTGTAGGAGAGGAGACCAGGAGAGCTTTAGAACGGTCCCTACTGGACTGCACCTTCCGACTGCAGGGCAGGAACAACCGAACCTGGGTAGCTGAACTGGTGCTGGCCAGCTGCCCTCTTAACAGCACACATAGCAAAGAGCAAGGTACACACCACAGACGGAGTGTTTCAAGTTCATCATTTAAAGTTAACATATAATATTACGTTTATTTAGTTACCCAGAAAAATTTCTTTGAGATAAAAAAATCTCATCCATCTGAAAACCCTCACAACCTGAGAGCATGTGTAAAACGAAATATGATAATGTGCTAATCCTTTTTGACATAAACATACCTACAAACTAGTCACTTTTCGGCAACAATCACCATTTTTAGTGTCAATCAGGTTATTCACTTGATTCTCGTAGATCCAAGAGAAACTTGAGTTAAGCTCTAATTTTTGTAGTGAACATTAACATTCATTGTTACTCCTGTCATGTTCAGAGGCATGTCATTTGCTCAGAACAGTACTTTAGTACTTGTCTGGTAGAGCGTGTGCCCCATGTTTCAATGTCTTGCATTTAACTTTATGTACTTTATTGAAAATATGGCCAACATGGTAATATGAAAATGTCTGCATCTGCTACATGGCCCAGTGTCTGAACAAACCTATCTATCTCCTCAATCAGCCTCCACGCGGCATGTGTATCTGACCTATGAAAACCCTCTGTCGGAGCCAGTTGGGGGGCGAAAGGTGGTAGAGATGTTCCTTAATGACTGGAGTGCCATCAGTCAGCTCTACCAGTGTGTCCTCAACTTCTCTCGTGCACTGCCAGGTACATGAATGTTCTTCTGTGAAGAAAAGACTGCACTTGCATATAAACAAATAACTGTGTTGATTTTAGTAGTGTTTGGCAAAGAAACACAGATTTAATACAGCTGCACATTGTGACTGCTCCCTTCTCCCACCAGATATGCCATCTTACCTGAGCCTGTTCTCAGAGGTGCGGCTATATAATTACCGTAAGCTAGTTTTGTGCTACGGCACCACCAAGGGCAGCTCTGTCACCATCCAGTGGAACTCCAGCAGCCAGCGTTTCCACCTTGCCCTGGGCACTGTGGGACCCAACTCTGGCTGCTCCAACTGCCACAATATCATCCTCCATCAGCTACAGGAGATGTTCAACAAGAGTCCAAATGTGATGCAGCTGCTGCAGGTACACAGTAACACAGTCATGAAAATGCAGCCAAACATTCACATGTGCACTTTTTAAGATTTAGATCAAGTCAGAATTTTACGTGACCTTTAAGGTTCCTCTTAAATGTGTTTACTTAATCTTCAATTGTTGAACTACCTGATAAATAGCGCTTACTATCAACTATATTGGCTGAAAGTACAAAGTATATTTCATGCTTTTCCTTTATTTTTTGTTAAAATACTTGCATTACCTTACTTTGTCCTCTGTGCTATTTATTATCTTCCTCAGGTTCTCTCTGACACACAGGCCCCTCTGAATGCAATCAACAAGCTACCAACAGTGCCCATGCTGGGCCTGACCCAGCGCACCAACACTGCCTACCAGTGCTTTTCCATCTTACCCCAGTCAGCCACACACATCCGCCTGGCATTTCGAAACATGTACTGCATTGACATCTACTGCCGCAGTCGTGGTGTGGTAGCCATCAGAGATGGAGCCTACAGTCTTTTTGACAACACTAAGATTGTAGAGGGCTTCTATCCTGCTTCTGGGCTCAAGGTATACTAGACTTCAGGCATTGTAATGGTGTCAACTAACAGACTTTATCTGGGAAAGGGAATAGATTTCTGTCTAAACTGCTGACAAAGAAATGCTACCACAGTTCTTGTGCACATACATATTGAGGGTGTACGTATACTAATCAGGATCAACCCAAAAATGTGACCTGTTATGAGCTAAAGGAATAGTTCCACATCTTTGGGAACTTATTTGCTTTCTTGCAGAGGGTTGGATGAGATACCACTCTGATGTCTGTACAGTAAATATGAAGCTTCTGCCAGCAGCCAGTTAGCTTAGCTCAGCAAAAAAAAAAAACTGGTATTACATTGCAGTTTTTATATGGATTAAAATGATATATGAAGTGTTATTTAGTTAGTGATAAAAGTGTTTGGAGGCAAATTTTATCATTTGGCCCCCGTGGGCTAAATGTTTCCCCTAGTTTCCAGTCTTTAGGCTAAGTTACCTGCATATTTCCCATATCATCAGTCTAGTGAGAAAAGTCTGTGTTGCGAATGTCTTTCCATCACACTCACAATTGTGCATGTAATACAGATTATACAGTTTCATGATCAACAACTTAAATGTTTTTGATCCAGCTTTTTACAAATAACTTCTAAATTCTGTCATTCTCGTGTTTCCCCTGTGTAGACATTCCTGAACATGTTTGTAGACAGTAATCAGGATGCTCGCAGACGCTCCATCAATGAAGATGATAACCCGCCCTCACCGGTGGGCGTAGACGTGATGGACAGTCTGATGAATCAGTTGCAAGCTCAACAGCAGCCACAGACAATGAGGGGGGCTGCGGGAGGGGTCTATCCTCCTCTTACTTCACCACCGCCAAATTACCACACTAATGTAACTCCCTCACCATCCATGATGCCCACCCAGTCACCAGGTAATAGCAAGCTTGGTACTTGGTGTTCGTCCAAGTATGTGAGTGAATGATATCCTGTATTGATTGCGTCATCTGAGCTTGTCGACCTGCCATACAGGACAGATCTTTTTTCTTTTCTTTTTTTTTTATATCACATTGCTGTCATCTGCCTCCCTGTGAGGAAGAAGAGCAACCATGTGTGCCCGTTTTAATTTTGTGAAGCCATGAGATCAGTTGTGTTTTTCATGCAACATACACACACCTCACAGCTAAGAGGGAACAAAGCATGCATTTAGTCCTGCTCCTTCCATTCCTCTCCATCTCAGCCCGCCAGCCAGAGGCTGCAGCCCTCCCGCCCTGCTTTAGCACGTGTACATGAGTGAGTGCGTGTGTGTGTGTGTGTGAGGAGAACTTGTCAAACTCAGAGTCTGACGAGCCATTTGGTGTGTGTGTGTGTGTGTGTGCAGGGAACATCCATACCTCTGGCTCCCCTAGTGGAGCTCTGAGGGCACCCTCTCCTTTTGGGCCCACCCCGTCTCCGTCTTCTCTGGGCATAGCCATGGGCCAGACCAGCTTTGCTAGTCCCCACGGTAAGCAGCAGGGTGGCCCTAATTGCTGGCCTGGTGGTAAATCTGGTCTGCTAGGTAAGGGCAGGAATGGGCTGAACTGAACATCTTCACTAGGCACAAATGGTCTGTGGTTAGTGGGCACACTGGTGTATTCATCTGACTCTGTTTATTGTTGTACATTGAGCATTGTTTGGTTGCTGATGGTCATCTCTCCTTCACCCTAGGTGCTCTGGACCCCAGCTCTCCATACGCCATGGTATCTCCCAGCCATAGGGGCCAGTGGCCAGGCTCACCCCAGTTCTCAGGGCCTTCTCCTGGGGCAAGGATCCATGGCATGTCCCCTGGTAACCCATCGCTGCACTCACCCATCCCCGACCCTCATTCTCCACGTGCTGGGACTAGTGAGTATTGCTATCTTAGTGTTGACTCTTTTTTGTGAGCAAGATATATACTGAGTGGGATATTTTATAGTTGAAAATGAACCTGTCAGCGCTCTCTGGTGGACAACCTATGTAACACAAACAAGGTGTTTCTAACGAATCAATATTAAACTTCTTTCTCTTGCTATCTTTGGTTTAGGTTCACAAGTCATGCCTACCAGTATGCCTCCACCTCGCAAGCTACCTCAGCGCCCCTGGGCTGCCTCCATTCCTACCATCCTCACCCACAATGCCTTGCATGTGCTTCTGCTCCCCTCACCCACTCCCTGCCTGGTCCCAGGCCTGGCAGGAAGCTACCTCTGCTCGCCGCTGGAGCGCTTTCTGGGTTCAGTTATCATGAGACGGCACCTACAAAGGATCATCCAGCAGGAGGCTAATGTAAATGTTGCACAAAACATCCTGAAGGTCCTGGTGTTTTATTATCCCCTCAAATTACATCATATGTTCCTAACTTCTGTCAACTCTCCTCCAGTTATCTATTGTGAACTCTAATGAGCCGGGGGTGATCATGTTCAAGACGGACGTGCTCAAGTGCCGCGTGGCTCTCAATCCAAAGAATTACCAGACGCTGCAGCTCAAAGTCACTCCAGAGAACGCGGGTCCCTGGTCCCAGGAGGAGCTGCAGGTGCTAGAGAAGTTCTTTGAGACACGGGTAAGTATAAGCAGCATCCACTTATACCAGAATTCATACATTTTTCAAGCACATAAATTTGAGGCATTTGTTCTTGCATAGTTGAAGAGTTTGACATGTACTATCATGAATACATTTAAAACTTAATTTTAGTGTAGTGCTTCAATTGAAAGACTTGTCATTCATTTTAAGGATAGCCTTGCTGGCCACTCCTTTTTAATTATTCCACTTATCCATCTTCTGTCCCCTTTCTAGGTTGCCGGTCCTCCCTTCAAATACAACACACTGAATGCGTTCACGAAGCTGCTGGGGGCGCCCACCAATATCCTTCGAGACTGTGTGCGCATCATGAAGCTCGAACTGGTGCGTATCATTTTGTTATCCTAGCTGTCAAATAACAGTGGAAACATTTAACAAGATGCAGAACACCATATGACCTGATAGACCTGCTTTTCTCTCTGCTGTCATTTGTGCCAGTGTGCACACATTACACATGCTTTCATTGTGAAGTGTATGTTGTGTCCTTAATGACAGTTTCAACTAATATATTGATTATTTCCTTTATCTTGTATATAAATAATTGTGTTTGAAAGACATGACATAGCAAAAACTTGCCTTTCTCCTCAGTTCCCTGACCAGGCTGCACAGCTGAAGTGGAATGTCCAGTTCTGTCTCACCATCCCCCCCAGTGCTCCACCAATCGCCCCTCCTGGAACCATCGCTGTAGTGCTCAAGTCCAAGATGCTGTTCTTTGTAAGTCTCGGCAGAGCCTCACCGTTGGCTCTCCACATAGGACACAAATTGTATACCTGAGTAGCATAATTTGATACATGTATACTATCCTTGACCCTGTGTGTTCGGTCTGTTTTGGATCACAGTTGCAGCTGACCCAGCGCATCCCAGTGCCCCAGGATCCAGTGAGCATTATTGTCCCCATAGTGTACGACATGGCCACAGGCCTCACTCAGCAGGCTGACATCCCCAGACAGCACAGCTCCTCTGGGGCCGCAGCGCTCATGGTCTCCAATATCCTTAAGAGGTTCAATGAACTGCACCCCGCCAGACAGGGTGAGACTAGCATACTGAATAATTTACTATACTGGCATTAAATTTGCTTTACTGACACTGGTATCAATAGTTTTGTTATCCGTTTTTTTTTTTTTGCCTTTGCTAACACTGGGACATTTCTGTCTTCCTTTCAGGTGAGTGTACGATATTTGCTTCTGTTCACGAGCTGATGGCCAACCTCACTCTACCCCCCGGCACTCGGCAGTAGAAACCACAAAGCCAGAGCCAGTACTGGAACTCAGCTGGACTCCCTTTGTGACCGAGGATGGGTCCATCCCTGAGCTAAGAAGAAAAAGGAGTAATGTGGTCCCAAGATGTCAAAATCCAGCATGTGTCCTCTCTGCTCCAGCCTCTGGACTATTGACCTGATGTATAATTGCTGATCTGAAAGGAAGTAAAATGTACAGTTGTGGACTACAGTTTTTATTCTTGATAGAAGCTCACAATATATCTTGGACATGGGGTGGCAGTTGATGCAAACTGCTATAAATGTTATTTTCTTTCCTCCAGGTGCACTTGTAAACAAGATTATCTATTGAAATTAAGGTTGTTTACGAAAATATGTACATTGTTGTATATTTGAGTATTGAAAAGAATGAGGTGAGTTAGACTTTTGCAAGAGAATTGTCTTCAGTTTATTTGTTTTTCCTTTTTTTTATAACACCGACTATTATTATAGTATCAGGAGATATATTACTTGGCACACTATTTAAATGTCTTTTTGCCTTTACTTCCTCTGCATTTTTTTTTCTACCTTTCACTTTGGATACTGTACGACTGTGACAAACTTTATAAGCCAGTTTTATTTTATTAAGACCCATTTTGAGTCCTGATTGAAGGATTTGAGACATGCTGTCTTGATTTTGCTATTTAATAAACCAAGCCCAGAGTTGGTTTGTGCTTTGAGGATCTTCCACTGGCAGTGCAGAAATAGTTCATTTTAAGTAAAAGTAGCAATACCACACTGTAAAAATTCAACTAATGCTGGAACTTCAATTACTCAGCACAACCTAATTTGACTCCTCAGCCTCATTCAGTGTTTACATTAAAATTAAACTTTCTGTTCCATTTTATTCCATTTCCATCTTATTCAACATCATTTCAACTGCAAATTTATTAGCAAGTGCATGTCATTTTTCTTTTGACAATGTTTTCCTTTTTAATTATACTACTGATTATTGATGCACCAGCAGTGCTTCAGTGTCGTCGTGGGTTGAGGAGGAGAACATTTTATTTGCTTTATATCATTTTGGGCATGTATTCTCTAACAAGGCCATTCTATCTATAACAATGCATCATATTGTATACATTCATCTTAATTTAAAAGGTGACTGGTAATGGTGACTGCATCAATTAAGTGATTAGTCAACAGAAAATGAGTGCAACTACTCTGATAAGTGACCAATCATTTAATTTTCCAGCAAAAATGTCCAAGTTCCTGCTTCTCATAAGGATTTTCTCATTTTTATCGTCTTTGTGGTTTGGACCGTTGGTAAGATGGTAAAATTTAAATAGTGCAAATGATTAATTGATAAAATAACTGGCAGATTAGACTATAATGAAAATAACCATAGAAAAAAAAATGTAGTGCAGTAAAAAGTACAGTAGTTCCCTTTGAATATTGTGGATTGTAAAGTATAAAATGAAAATACTTGATGAAAGGTGTATTGTGAAAAAAAAGGTGAAGTATTTGAAAATTGTACTAAAATACTGTAAGCGTACCACCACTCAGTCAGGTGTGTGTTTGGTTGTCAGTCCTAGATGAAACCTGCAGAGAACACCTGTGCTTTAAGGCTGCATCCTCTCCCAAGTGATGCTGTGAGCTTCATTCCCAAGAAATGACATCATTCAGTGTGAGGCGAGGTGCGTTCAGAACTGCAAATCACCGACTGAATTCACAGCTGTTGATGAAGAGGGCGTGTGTGCTATATATATGTATATATATATATATATTAATCACTACATCTTGCCTTCAACAGCTACATGGATCCTCCGTGTGTGTGAGCGTCGTCACCTGCGAGGAAACGACGAATTACGGATGAAAGAAAAAAAACATTGTGTCGGCTTTTATTCACCCCGCCTGAACGTTTGACACTCGAACGCACCCCTTACGAAAGATACTTTCGACCAAATGCAATAAAAAAAACAACAACGCATAGACCACTATCTATTGTTCTGTAACCTCAACAAGGCTTTTTCATGAGCCGCATATGGCTCTTAGCAGCGGGACGCATTGAGGAGAGGAGTGAGCTAATCACCGCCCGGTTCTGGTCAGATATGGCAGTCAGCACATCAGAGCCGCTCTGTCAGCCGTGCGCTTACAACGAAGCCTTCAAAGGTAAGTCTCAGCATTACACACTTGTTTGTTTTTGTGTTTTTTTTAATTCAGGTTATGTTGAAAATGTTCTCCTGCTTGAGTTGAATTGCGCCTCGGGAGGTGTGCGCCACTTGGGAAAGGGCTCCGTCTCCAACACACCGGCTGACCACTCCCCTTTAGTCCCCAATCTCCATCATTCCGTGGACCTGAAGGATGGAAGGCATGCACGTTGGTTCACAGGCTGCGGCGGTGTGTTTGTGTTTATTAAGATGTGAAGGAAAGGAGTTGTGGTGTCATGAGGGGCCTACTGATTTGGTTGCTGTGTGGTCAGTGGAGCTACAGGTGAAGAGACCTCTGATGCCTGTCCAGCTGAGTCCAGAGCAAGTGGGCCTGGAGATGTGGTGTCTTTGCGGGCAACTGGACCTCCTCATCAGGGCGCAGATGCAGCAGGTAGGGGTCACTCCCACTGCCACTGCTGACAAAGCATGGGACCATTAAAAATTAATTATCCCCACGTGCATCTCCATCAGCAACACATAGCCATCAGAGCTCCATAATGTCCTCACTAATGCACAAGACACACCCTATAAACAAGAGTCTATTAGCGCTGGGTGCAGCGCATTAATTATATCAGCTAATGTTGGCCATACATCATGTTATATGAAGATGACATAAAGTGCACTTGACAAATGCACAAATTAATGTCCATACAACTACAAGTAGAGCTTGCACATGCATTTACCACCATCTTTAATTTGTTTTTCTGCAGTTTTATTTACTTTTAAACTGAATAAAGCTTATCTTAACATTTGTCGCACCATAATTTACATCATATTGCTTGAATGGAAACCCACTTCAGCACAATAAATAAAGGAAAACTCCTCTACTTGACCAAGGCCAAACACTTTACTTAACACTACCTAACATTAAATCATGAGCAAAAGGCCTTTACACACGTTTTGAGTGAAATTCCCACTTTCCTGGATACGAGCCTGTCCCATATTCTAACTGACATTTACATTAGCACTAAAAAGGCAGCATTTCACCAAGCATTCACCAGCTTAAACATGATAAGACTCCACATCCCAAGATTTATAAATTATAACTGTGCAGTCTGTCCTGTCTGTTAATAAGCGTTTCACATCACGCTGCAGAGACGCTCCTCCTTTTATCCTGTAACATAATTCACATGTTACAGTTCCAGGAGCAGTTAGGACAAGGCTGCAGCCCAGAGGAGTCAGACACTTTCCAGGCCCAAGGTCAGTGTGACAAAGTGTTTAATTTGACCTGATAGCTGCTGTGTGTTTCATGTTTTTGTGCTGTATTCTTGAAGGATCAGACATTCTTGACCAGATGCTGCAGTGCCTTGAACATCTACCAAAGCCTATGCCACAGCTGGAGGTATTTCGTTTTAATAATATCTCCCAAATAAAACAGTGTGTCATGGAATAACGAGGCATTCACTTCACATGCTTCCCTAACAAATAATAAGAAGTCTGTGATTCGAGGTAGCTGCTACATGCTGGAAATCAGTGGGTTTGTGTGTTTCCTCAGGACTATCTGGACATGGTGGGCCTGTCGGCAATGTTTCCTCGTGTAGAGGTGTTCCTCATTCAAGGCAGCCCGGTGGAAATGCTGGAGAGGCCGCCAATGGATGGTAAGAGATCCGGCTGATTAGGATACAAACTGACACCCAGCCAATCCAAGGAAATCCATTCGAAGGAAATGCGAAATAATTTAATTTAAAAATATGCATTTTGTAACATCCTGCCCTGTAATAATGTAAGCATGGACATCCAGCACAGATACTTGTTGTGATTGTTATTGTGTACATTTACTCGAAATTTGTTTGTACTTAACTTCAGCATTTCAATTTTATGCCACTTTATACTTAAACTCCACTACATTTAAAAAGCAAATATCATACTTTTATACTAGTTTCACACTAGTTACTTTGCAGATGAAGATTTTACATACAAAAACATAACATTGGCTTATATAATATGATGCATTGTTATAGATTTCCTTTTCAACGACATTAAATGCTTCTTACATATCAATGCATTATTATTACAGAGGCCATTATTCTGCATAATCAGTACTTTTGATACTTTCAGTACATTTTGCAGGTAATACGGTGAATGTGAAAATGTATGTTCTCTTTTAACTTTTATATTCATATGGATTCCTTGTAATTGAAACAGTGACTAACGTTAACAATGACAAATGAGGGGGCTTTCTAATCAGACCACTCCGTCCACGGTCATGATTAAAGTACAACTAACGCTTGTCGATGCCCCTTGTGCAGAATACTTCTTCCACATTGCCAAACTGAACCAGCTCCTGGTGCTGAGTCAACAGCTAGAAGAAGATATAAGGCACCTCGGAAGTCATAAATACATCGCTCACCAGCTCTCCGTTATTTATGTAAGGAGAATAAACCATTTTTCCATTATGCATCAACCTCTATGCTTTCATTCCACTATAAGCTGTGTGCTTTTTTTTTGCAGCAAGTCATTTGCTCTTTCAGAGGAATTCAGGCTCTCTCTGAAATAAAGAAAGATATTGAGGCCAACTTCAAACAGATGAAACAGTGTCTAGTAGTAGACGAAGGCTGCAGGCATGAACCTCAGCTGGCTGCTCACTACATCAACTGGTGAGTTACGATCCAAGCAATAAGTTGGCGGAGATGATGACTAATGCAGCAGCAATCGCATAACAACCCATATCCTGTTCTCTGTGTAGGATATTAGAAATAACTCAAAGCTTGACATCAGAGGTGTTGTCACTACCGGAGGAGCTGACAGACGACCTTCACCAGGCCGTGACCTTCATGTCACAGTTCCTGTCCTGACGCACCCTACACGACTTTTCTCCACGAGGCTCCTGCTCTGAAATGAACTCATGATGTTATGACTGTGAAAAGGTGCCACACAACTTGACTCAGCTGAATGTGGCACGTTAGTCAGTATGGGTAATCGGTTGTTTGGAATGTAAGATTGTTTTTTACATCAAGTGGAATAATAAAATTGAATAATGCAATAAGGAAATGTGTTTGCTTTCTCCTTGTTATGGCACGGTGTGTGTCTTTACTTCAAACAGGTTTGATAGATGTGATCATCATATCCAAGAATAGACCTTTAAGGCAGACATTTTGACTTGTCATGGCAGGTATTCAAAGAAGTATGAACTAGTTGTCAACAAAACAAAGTATCATCAGGCTCCAGGTTCATTCCTTAACAATTAGTTTGTGGTAGTTTAACTGCACAGATTAAACTGAAGTAATTCACCAACTTTTTCCAATCTTCAGGTTCTACCATGTAGAGGTGCCCCAAGTTAAAAAAGAAAGAAAGAAAGGTTTTATGCCCTTTTTTGTCTTTATGGTGCATATTCCCAAATAGATTAATGCTTAATCAAATTACCACAAATCAATGATTAAGTACAAATATACAAATATATATATACAGAAAAATAAGAAAATATATTTTAAAAAATATGTATGATACAGTATATGCAACAGTGTAAATAAGTGTTATTGCACCATGGAATTATTGCACAGAAATATTAGTTATAACTGGTAGTCAGTAGTGCAGGGCTGAAGATAAATTATCTTTTTATATTATTATTATTATTATTTTATATTGTCGTATATTTAATTATACTAGCCTAATTTTTAGGATTTGAATACTTCTACACTGCACCCAGTCTTGCTGTGAAACTGGTTAAAATACAGATATCTGCCCGCCTATGGTTAGTAAATTGCGCCCCCTGCTGTTCAATTTCTGCAACATGTTAAACCAGACAGCTCCCTCCTGAATTGACGACTGGAGTTAAAATACACAAGAGACACAAACAGGGCAAGGTTAAGACATTTCACACCAAACTAACAGCAGGAAGTAAGCTATATAATACAGTGTATTCTATGGTTGACTGTTTATAAAAGCATATTATACATTATAATGCCCCATGTGACGGTTCAGCTCATGTCTGGTGCGTCAGAACTGTCTCTTCCTAAAGAAGTGTATGCTGAGGTATGCTGAAAACATAACCGCACCGCGTCTGTCACAGCCGCCAGGGGCGGGACAAATGTGTGAGTGACGTCGTAGATAAACCAATCACCATCGTTCATTTTGGTTTGTGACCCAATGGGGATGAGTTAGGCTGTCCGGCAACTTGACTATGAGAGCTGGGGGAAAGAAGCAGGATATTCGTGGAAATGTTTGAATTTTATGAAACTGACAGCCTTCGGATTTAAATTTTTACCTCAGTGAACATCAAGGAAGGATGAGTCACTATAAAGAGGGTAAGTTTAAAAAGTTTAGGAGCCACTCAAGCTGTCCTTTTTTACCCGTGAGTCAGTTTTATCTTTGTTAAATTGTACACACAACAGGACTACTTTAGGAAATTATGACTGATATTTTAGTTTTTCTTAGAAAAATACGCGTTAGCTAACTGAAACGGAGGATAGCAGAATGTTGTCTTTCATTTTTGTCCCCACCGTTCAAGTCTCATGGGGCCAATAATCGACTCTGCCGAAGAGTCCTTGAGCAACCCTTTAAATCCCTCCCAGAAGATCATTTGCATTCCCCCCTCTCACTGGAGATAGGGTCCTTATTGGCCAGATTATGGCAACCTCCTCTCTCTATGTTGTTTTTACTGTTTTTTACCCTTCTTCTCAGACCTAACACGGATCATACTTTTATTTCCAGATGTAGAGAAACACACCTGAGCCCTGCATATATAAAGATCTGAGGAGGAGATGATACCAGAGCCTACAGCTGCAGCTGCATCCAGGTCCTCAGAGCAGAAGTAAGAGTGTGCATCCTTCAATAATAATTTATTTTTTAATGTTCAAATGTCACCTAATTCAATGTTTCTGACTTTCCAGGAAGAACTCTCACGATGAGGCAAACTCCTCTGGTGCTGTCAACCATTCAGAGGATGAATCTGGGAATGAGAATAGACGAAAGAGTGTGGTAAGTGTTGCCTGATAGCATCTGTTTACAAGAAGAGTAGAAGCAGAGGAGTATGATGATGTCTCCATTGTGAAATTTCATGTTTTATTATCTCAGTTGGAAGATATTTTGACATGTCACAGTGTGAGAAGTGTAAATAATTAGATTAATAATGGCTTCATTCAATTTCGGTGCTTCATTTTCAGGGTTCACACTCTCAGGTTATGAGTAACACCTGTGCTTTTTCTACAATGACAAGTCAAACTGTCTGCTGTGAAAAAAGGGGTTGATGGGAGCTGAAAGGATTGGTTAATTTTAATTTAGTCAATCGGTAAAAAAAATATTCAACTATTTTTGGTAATCAATTCATCATTTCAGTTTTCAAACAAAAATGCCAAATGTGAAAAATCTTTTTTGTCATATATGATAGTAAACTTAATAGCTTTGGGTTTTATTAGAATTATAAATCTTTGTTTTTATCACTATTTTCTGACATTTAACATGTTCATTTAAGTACTTGAGAGAGGATAATTGGATGTTTATTTTTGTCAGTGATAAAGCTAAATCTTCCATTAAATCATGTGTTGAAAGCTATATCACTAAATGCTACTGAAGTGTGATGAAGCTTGTAAGAGCCCAGGTGGAGGAGTCGTGTCTGTGTCCGTTACCTGACTGAATCTCTAGAATTTGCACCTTGATCATCAAGGTACTGTGGTGCTAAAACAGAAGAGTTTATCATTCAGAAATTTGCGTTTGGCCTGTTTGGGATACAACAAACTGTAATCTTATTTATGTGTTGATCATTTCAAGCGCCCTTGCCCTATCTGTCAAACCCGCAGAGACGAAGGAAGAGAGCGCACAAGGGCTCAGAGAATGTCAAGCGCAAAAGTGCCAAAGCCGGCCACAGCGGTGTTAGCAGAGCAGGAGGCAGCCATGGTAAACAGAGACATGTGGAGGCCGTCACCCTGTTCGAGGTGGTCACCATGGGCAGGAGCGCGATGCAGGTAAAATAAGCCAACCCTTAACTGTGGCGTATTTGCTTCTACTCTAGATTGTCCTATTTTATGTAATTTGAAAGTCAAAACTGTTTCAGCGTCTATCAAACCTCTTTCAAATTACACTGATCTGTGTTTTGTTTTTCTCAACAGTGCACAGAAAACATTAGTTTACTACTAGCTTAGCACTTGATCATTCTGTTGGTAGGTTTACATGCACATTAATATTCCATTTCATTTATACTCATGATGATATGTTCTGCTAATGAGCAGCTGCATGCATACAACATTTACAAAATAAGAAGGAGCCCGTATGCTGATTGTATAAACACCTGAATATACAACCTGGGACGAGTTGATCTTATCTGGTATATCCTGACATGGAAAGGTGATATGTCCCGCCTCGGACGTTACCCAGGATACGTCTTATTAACAGAATATTGATACCAATTGACTTTTCTGTGATGTCTGAGCAGGCGGTGATTGATGACTGGATTGAGGCTTATGCGACGGACAGAGACTCTTCTCTCCTCGATCTCATTAGTTTCTTCATCCAGTGCTCTGGGTGCAAAGGCAAGCAGACACCACACACACACACACACACACACACACACACACACACACACACACACACACACACACACGCACACGCACATGCACACACACACATTACACACAATCAGGTCTGTGTTTCCTTCCTGTCTTCCCCAGGTGTGGTCACTGCAGAGATGTGTCAGAGCAAAGAGGACAGTGACATCATGAGTAAGATGGTGGAGGAGCTGGACGAGGTCAGAGTCTCTTCCTGTGTCTTTCACTGCTGCATCAGTTTTAACACTTTGAGCTGAAAACTGCATGACGGTGTGTGTGTTTCAGGTCGCTGGTCTGCAGTATAAGAAGTTTCTGGCCTTTCCGTGGATCCTCACAGTCACGTGGCCCATGGATACAGTCAGTAGTGCCTCCCTGCTAAATGGATTTATATCTTTCACCTTCCTGCATTCGACAGTGTCATTAAATCACTCAATCAAAATCACTCCCTCATTCACGTATTCTAAGTTCTATTCCCTTCATAAGTAAGAACCAATAGTGAGTAGTAATGAGATATTGGACACTTATAATTATTGTCGGCATGTGTAGTGTGTTGTGACACATAACTGTAATCTCCTCTAGAGGAGTGTACATGCTCGGGACAGTGGATTCTTCATTGTGTTTTTTATTTGGGGTGACACAAGTGTATACATATTATGCTTTGAATTCAGACCCTTTAGTGACAGAAAAAATGGAGGAAAGTAAATATAAGCAGCAAATGGGGGAAGTGATTTGGGATTCAGCTCCGATTACTTAAAATTAGGGTTCCAATACCTTTATTTATCCAGGGTAGGTTCTCAGAGCGTGAATCCTGTTTTGTCACAACGTCCTTTTATTCTCCTGCTCAGTACTGCATTTGGAGAGAAATTCTCCCATGATCTTTAAAGATGACCAACTTCTTTTTCTTCAATTCTTACTGAACTGATATCCAGGTGGTTTAAACCCCCGAGTGATCCCCCATTTAGTCACGTCCCATCCCAACGTAATCCTTCACATCAGGAAAGTAAATTTACCAAATAATTGAGCCTGTGTCTCTCCAGCCTTCAACTCATTGCTGCCCTTTAAAGTGTTTTCTCTCCTCTGTAGGACAGTGTGGAGTATCCTCTGATACAATCTGGACCGTATGGTCGCTGGTTCCACTCCGAGTTCTGCGACTTTGTGTCGGTGCTGGTGGCTCAGTGTCAGCACAGCATCATATTTGACAGTTACCTGATGAACACCCTCATCTCACTGCTCACTGAGCTGTCCAACTCTTATGTGCGGGCCTTTAGACACACCTGCACGCTAGCAGGTAAGGGTGAAAACACACACACACACACACCAGCATATACGTAAACACATTCAATAAACTAATCTGCACCTTTTGGCCTGGACATCCCTGATAAGCGGTGAAGCTGCTGAGCTCTCTGGCGGGCGTGGCTCTGAGCCTGAGCGTCAGTATTGAAAACAGTCAGAAATTGTATGAGGTGCAGAAGACAAAGATGCTGAGACAGAAGAGCACACTGCAACAGGAGAGAATACAGAAGAAGATCACAGAGGTAAGGCCAGTGCCACGTCAGCGGTGTAGAGAGGAAGCTAGTGTGAATGTGTCATGTCTGACTTGTTGTGTGGCCTCTGCATGCCTTTCCTCATGCTCTTCAAGCTGCAGGAGAAGAGGGCGGAGATAGAGAGCATGATGGACGTCATCTTTAAAGGAGTTTTTCTGAAAAGATATCGGTAAGTGTGTCTCCGACACTGGCTCAGCGTAGCTTTCAACATGTGTTTGAGTGTTACTTAACTTGGTGCTGATGTTGTGTGTTCCCATGCAGCGATGTGCTCCCAGAAATCCGCTCTATCTGTATGGAGGAGTTGGGTTTGTGGATGAAGCTCTACAGTTCTGGATTTCTCAATGATAGCTACCTCAAATACATGGGCTGGATGATGCACGACAAGGTAAACAACAGCAAACGCATAATGTAGCATAATGTGTAATGCAAAGATTTAAAAAAAAAAGAAGCTATAGTAGATACTGTACACACTCTGCATTGTCTCTGCACTGACATGCATATCACCTTTCAGATATCAGATGTGCGTCTCAAGTGTGTGTTAGGTCTTCAGGGTTTGTATGGAGATCCTCTGCTCCTCCCTAAACTAGACCTGTTCACTAGCCGCTTCAAGGTAAACACTTCTGCTTAAAGCTGCATCAATGGAGTATGGGCACTAGGGGGCAGAAAAACACCAAAACAAGACAGGTTCACTGCAGCCAACACAGAGCAACAATAGGGCATCTGAATTCATGTTTCTAGTAAATGGAAGTCCAATTTTTACTCTCTTTTTAAACTCTGTTTTGGTCTCAAACAATTCCTAATACAAATATCTGACTCTTTAGCTGCTAAAAACTTTCTTGATTTTCTTGAAGTGAGTGTTAGGGTTAGCAATGCAACAAGAAACAAGGGATCGTTCGTAGTGATAAACCTACAGAGAGTTATCACCTGAGTCTGCAGCTTTATTCAGCTCATTGTTTGGTTGTCCGCCGCTCAAATTTACTGTTTTGATTCACTCTCACTGATCTCGTAGTGTTGTTTCCAGCCAAAACATGCAGCTGTTTTCAGTGAAAAAGCTCTAAAGACCCACTATACACTACCTGCTCAGCACTTAACAACAGACAACGTTAATTACTAGCTAGATATTTCCCTCAGGAGTTGGTAGAGGCCAAAAATAGAGCTAAAACAAAGTGAAAATTTGACAGTTTACTGATAAAGCTGTATTTTTGCCATTAGAAATAATACTACAAACAACTTTTTTCACATTCCACATCAGATGATTCAATGTTAGTATCCAGAATAGGATTTATGCATGCAGACAGACGTGTTCATGTAAGTGTGCACTCATGCATGTTTGTGTTCCAGGACCGGATGATCTCCATGACCCTGGATAAGGACAATGAAGTGGCAGTGCAGACCATGAAACTACTGCTAATAATTTCCAAGTGAGTCACCAGCCTGTTTGTCATTATTATAATTTTCAAAGCGTCCTTCATATTTTCCTTTGCATCAAACTACTTCTGACTCCTCAGATCATCTGATGATGTGCTCAGTCCAGATGACTACAAGCAGCTCCTCCAGTTTGTTTACTCCTCACAGCGCCCTCTTGCGGCCACTGCAGGAGAGTTGCTCTTCTTGAGGTGCGTTGATCTCCATCACTTGGAACAAACAAACAAAAAAGTAAAAGCAAACAAACAGTATGTTAGTGTTTGCCTGGATATTGATGGTCTTTTTCAGACTTCTCAACACTGTAGCCCCTGCATCTGATACTCAGGATGAAATGAATGACGAAGAGGCACATAAACAGCAAACATTTGCCAGACTGAAGGCTCTGCTGCTGTTCTACCAGCAGTCTGAGGTAAGAACACACTAACTGCTTCAATTCAAGGCTCTTATTTTACTGAGAAAATGATCTGGACTCACTTTACATACATATCATGTTGCTGTGTGTGGTCTTCCATGACATGGATGGACTAACATGCCCTGTCTGTTTTACATTTCCAGCTGCACAAGCATGTGGTGTACCTAGTGGACAGTCTGTGGGACTGTGGTGGAGCCCTGCTGAAGGACTGGCCTGCACTCACATCTGTACTGCTGCAGGACCCTTCCTCACACAGTCCAGGTAGCTGTGATGTGTGTGTGTTTGTATATTTGTGGTGGCGTAGGCAGAAGTGTGGTGAAGGGTCCCTAAACTTCACCACTAAAGGAGTAGTTTCACAAATCATTTGTTGCTTTGATTGAAATAATTTCTCTTTTATTACTGACAGAGGTGGATCTAGGATTTTTCTAAATCAGGGGCCACAAAGGGGCCATGCTTTACAGAATGTGCTCAGCATTATGTGGGGGGTTTGGGGAAAGTTTGAGTATTAAACGCTTAATTTCCCATATTCTAGTGACTTTGTAGGTATGTAAATAACCACAAAACCTACCTAACATTTATTAAATAACGTTTCTGTATACAGTATCTGCTTCTCATTAATTCTCAGCTTCTAACAGCCTCATATGCTTCATTTGCAATAAAGTACATTTCCACCATAAAATACTATCCCTAAATATTATATTCTAAACACCTAGCAGTCACCCTCTCGTGTGTGTGTGTGTGTGTATGTGTGTGTGCAGGTCTTACTCAGGCAGAACAAGCTGTGCTCGTGGAGGTCCTGGTAGCGTCTGTGCGTCAGGCCTCAGAGGGACCAGTACTGGCAGGAAGGAGTGGAGCCAAGAAGGTCAGTGGACGTCCATCTTCATCTATGAGACAGTTCTGGTGAAAGAGTTTCTAACTCTCGTCTTCTCATATTGCATTATATATTTTTTTAAAAACAAGTTTTTGGGTCTTAATGTTTCAGGTGATGAATGCCAGGGAAAAGAAAATTCTGATTGATGACTGTACTAAGCTCACTGATCATCTCCTCCCGGTGCTTCCTAAGCTTCTGTCCAAGGTACTTATTCCACACGTAACTGTAAATATAGTTTGCATTAAAAACATTCAGATCTCTGTGCTGCACAATTAGATTCTGGACATTACACTGATGCTGTTGTTTGTGTAGTTCTCACGTAGTTGTGAAATTGTTGCCTCCCTGATGAAGATTCCACAGTACTTCCTCCCCGAATGTCCCGAGGCTGGAAACACGCAGGTCTGCATCTCTGCCTTTCAGTGTACACAAACAATATCATGATGAATTTAAAGAAAAATAAATGGGGTGACACAGTTGCTTCATCTTAATAGTTTTATTAATATTTTTTGTTATTATTAATACCGGACATTTTGAGCAAAGTATGTCTGGAGCTATGAAATGAAACTTAAAAGTGATTTTTTTTAAATTGAGAAATTATTATCAATATAATTAATTAAACTGAATGGTGAATTATAGATGTATTATGAAAATCAAGGTAAAATTCTGACAACATCCCTCATGTCTCAAAATTGCACTGGGCAGAATTTTAATGGTGAAATTCCACAAATTTTGCTGAAATCACAAAGTTTTGGATTACTCATTCATCTACAAATTATTTTCACATTAGATTATTTGTCATGTAGCCTTAAAAATGTTGAAATACAATGATATTGAAGTCCAAAAATATTCATTTTGTAACTTTTAATCAGTTGTTAAAATAATCTTAAATTAATTATGTCACCAACTGACCCCTCAATCAACTAATTATTCTAGTGCTGTCAAGATGGTGTATATTGTCTTTATTTGCCTTAGTTGCTATTAGCTGTTGGCTTTTTGAAATGAATCCGTCTTGTTCTCGTCCTCTTCCTCAGTCAGTGTCCAGCCTGTTGGCAGAGATGGGAGCTGTTTTGGAGCTCCACTCGAGCTCTGCTGTTGTGGAGGCTGCAGCCCGCACGTTCCTCAGTCTGTGTGGGGAGGAGACAGCCGGGTGCTCCGTTGCCTGGGCTGCCAGAGACTCTCTGGTTCAGCGCTGGGTGGACCAACTGACAGCACTGCTGGGGGACTCACTCGAGGTAAGGGGCACTGATAGACTCTATGTATACCCCTTTTGGGGTCATCGGATACTTCCGATACCCAAAACATTTCTATTTTTGGCTTTTTATTGTATGAAATATTGTGTACTTTCACTTCTGCGGACCTCTGAAAATCCTTCAAATTAAAGAGAAGAAAAGAAAAAATACTTTTAGATTGAACTGTTGGGACCACTAGTAGATATTATTTTATTGTAAGAGGTCACACATCTGTATATGCAAAGAATAAAGAGCCTTACTTGACAAGATGACTTATTATTTCCTATTTCTCTGTTGTAGGGTGACTGTTTTTCTGCTGACGAGGAGAAAACTGGAGATATTTTAGCCACACTGAAGAAACTCAGAGCTTTCAACAGGTGAGATTTAAGAACCAGTTCACAATGAAGTTTGAGCTGCACAATAATCTGCCAGTGATGTATATTTATGGGTTGTACGTATCTGTTTCTCTTCATATGTTGTTAGCTGTCATGACCTCTTCCAGTGGAACCTGTTTGAGCTGTTGTCGCCTCTCCTGTCAGTGGAGAGCAGCCGGGGAGCAGCACCGCCTGAGGTACCAACACTGAGAATCTAGTTTTAAAATCAAGTGTGTGCATGTTTATTTTGATGTATTCATCCCCCTCTCTCTCTCTATTATAAGTGTCCTCAGTGTTTTTCTCTTCTCTTCATTTTTGTCTGGAGGTGCTGCTGGAAGTTCTGCAGTGTCTGTGTTACTCCATGCTCTGGTCTCTCAACACGAGTAGTGACACTCTAACCTCCAGAGTGAGTTACATCTGCTGATGCTTTTAACTGATACGCATAAAGATTGAGAAATAGGACAATAGGAAATACAGAATTGAAGGAAAATGCACCATTGACTGTATATAAAGATGGACGACATGAGAGCTCCCCAAAAGTGAAGCCAGAACATCTTGATCGCCCCCTGGTGGTGGGCTGCAGTATAGGTCATAAAGTCCTCCCCCTCAATGATATCAGGTAGGACATGGGCCAAACTAAAAACTCAAAGTACACCTCAAATACATTTTCCCCCAAAGATGGTTTCTGTCGTTTTAGGTAGTTCTTATCACGCTGATGTATGTTCAAGTGTTCATTTTTCTGATCAGTTTGGTTTTAATTAGTCATTTGATGCTATAAAAAGAGGGTGAAACATCATGATTGACAGCTGAGCCCTGCTCGCGATTGGGTGGGCATGTGTATGGGCGGGATGTCGCTACTGCACAGACTCTGGCTCCAAATGACTTCACCAGCGCAAGATGGCAGCGCTCGTATCCCGGATATTTTGGCTTCATTTTTGTACAATAGGAGGAAGTGGAGACTCGGCGTCCATCTTCATTTATGTAAATGAAATGCACAACATAATATTTTGGGAATATACACTAATGTATGTACTGTATGTATGTCCATGTTCACATATTGTGGTGTTTGCACCATCAGTGGGGAAACAGTCATTGTTAGTTGCCGCCCTGCAGATAATGGGTGAAAAAGTGTTAAGTAAACAACAACATGGGTGATGCAGATGACAAACAATCACATGAAGAGATGAGTAATGAACAATGTGTGTCGATATGCAAAGTGGAGCAACAGACACAAAGTTTTTAAGTGGGGTTGGACTTATTGAGGCCATTTTTAAGTGATGTTTTTGAAGAATTTCCGCCCAATTTCGCCCCCCTTCTAAAAGCTTATATGTTAACAAAATGTACAAAGTTATAAGTGTGCCTTATTATGAAGTGTGTGTCTGTGTGTGTTTTAGGAGAAAGCTGTGGCCCAGAGACTCCAGCTGCGTCTCTTCTGTGAGAGGGGTCATCGCTGTCTCTCCCACTCGGACCCCAGCGTGCGGCAGCAGGTAGGGTGGACAGGAAGGATAAACTGATGTTGACTCTTTCTGCTAGCATTTCTAATTTCCTGTCATTTCTCTGTATTAGGCTTTTCTGGGTGTATGTGACGTTCTGACGGCTCATTCCTACCAGCTACACCTGTGGGATCCCATCTCCTTTGGTCCACTGCTTTACACTCCCAGTCCCAAACTGCAGAGGGCGCTGTTGACCTTCGTTTGCATGCATGTCTTTGTTGGACCAGACTGTGACCGCCAGTGCAGTGGTGAGACCTCAACTTGTTTACATGAATCCATTTGTTACTTGACCTAAGTGCAAATATGTTGCTTCACTTTGATACTTGAGCTTCACTGTGCTGAATGATGTATTTGCAGAATCTGACACTATTAGACTGTTTTCACATTTTATCTGCTAAAGGGGAAAGTTTCTCTGTTCAATTTAAATCTGAGTTTAAGACATGTACGGACAAGTTGACATAACAGTGAGTTTGTAGACAACTATGGTCCAATATGTAACTTACGCAAGTGTGATGTGGAAACTCGATACCTTGATAGTGCTTATATACCGAGAAAGGACTTTTCAGTGAAGTAGGAAGCATATTCTGTTGAAATGAAAGGAAAGATATTTGCATATTCAGAAATTCTGGATTTGTGAATGAGGACAAGGAGTAAATGTAATTTTAGGAATTTTCAACAAGGTAATTTAACTTTTTTTGTGAGAAAAACCACTTCAGACACAAATTATTCTTCCATCTGAGCATTTTTAACATGTCTGGAGGGTATCTTCAAGAATAACTGTACATGTATTTTCCTTTTTTTTGCCTTTATTTGAAAGTAGAGAGGTGACAAGAAACAAAGGGAGAGCGAAGGGGAGGCCTAGTATTGCAACAAGTACTCATAATCTAGAATACAAGTAACAAAATGATAAGGCTCCGTGGTTTAATTTTTAGCCACACATTTTATTTTAGAAGCTGATATTTTTCATGTAAAATCTCAATCTGACCAATAATAAGTAAGTACTGTATATCTATCAAATAAATGTTGTGTGGTAAAAGATGCAATATTTCCTTCTAAAATGTTGTGGTGTTGAAGTATAAAGTAGCATAAAATAAAAACAAAATCAAAAGATCTCAGGTTAGAATCAAACCAAGCTATATGTTACCCATTTTAAAACCTGGACCACCAGGAACCCCCCAAGCTGATGATAAATTTGAATTTTGTTTTCCCTATCTTGGTTGTACTCATACCGCTTCAGATGAGCTCTGCTACTCAGTTAAGATGTTTTCCTGTTCAGGTAAACGTATCGAACTGACATTTACAGTCTCACACAGCTTCCTCGTAGCGGTGTGTCGGACAAACGCATATCCGGGCAGTGTGTGGGACACCCAGGACTCAACACACTGCAGGATTACACAGTAGATGGCACTCTCACTCTGTCGGAGCACAGCATCTTTTCTCGCGCCTCCGGTTCTCTGAGTGAAGCATTGATTCAGTGCAGCGGCTCACTGTGGTTAAAACATGCAGATATTAAATGCATGGCCACACATTTGGCTTAATAACTCTCTGCAGAGCTGCCCACTGACTGTAAATTGGGTCTGATTTCCAACCTGGTCTGAAAAATTTACCCCCAATTACAAAGGAAGGCCTGTTAATATCCTCAGACTGAAACTGGCTGGACTAATTTGTATGAAAGGATGTTGGACTTTAGTATGCAAAGTGATGCAGCTTGTAAATTTATGATGGCAGTATGTTCCTGTCTGTTTTTAAATGACAAAAACAAGATTGACATGTTGGGAATACATAGTGTTTTTTTTGTGAAACCCTGCAGGTAAACTTATGAATTCATTCATGGCTGTCTGTAACTACAACGTTTTATTACCTTTACACTGGCTCCTACTTTTAGAGACATATTGCATCCAAATATGGGATAGTCCAGAGAAGTCAATAGCTGTCCTGGTGGGAATCCCTTAAATGTTCAACCAAGTACGATACAGGTTTATTGGTTTTTGAACATGTAATAAAAAGCTATTGTTTTATTGGATTTGCCTGGTAATGGTTTTGTTATATAGACAGTGTTTTCTATTAGCTGCTGGATCAGAGATCACTCAGAGGGCAAGGGCACCGAGTTAAATTATAAAATCAGGGCAATCTCTTTCCGTGAGAAAATTCCATTAACTCTGGCTCACCTCCGAGCCTATTTTATTAGCCTTGTGAAAGATTGAAGCCACATGGTGTCACAACCATAACTCTAGTCTTATGTTATCTTTGATTTCCACCTGCTAAAGCCATTGTCCTGGAACAAACTGAAACACTCTTTCCCGCCTCTGCTTTGTTCTTTTCTTTCTGTTATATGATTTCTCATGATTAATCACTCCCCTTACTTCAACCCCTTCCCATTCCCTCGCTCTCGAACACTTCACATCCACCACGCGCTTCAACTCCATCTGGCTCCCTCAGTCGGTGAAAACTCTGAGGTGGAGAGGCTCGAGGACCTTCACAAGCGAAGAAATGTGCTCGCGGCCTACTGCAAACTGATAGTACATGGAGTGTTGGAGATGAGCATGGCAGCTGAGGTCTTCATGTACTACATGAAGGTAGAGGTTAACTCCTTAAAGCAATAGTTTGACATTATGGATTAAATGAGAAGACTGATACCACTCACATGTCTGTATGGTAAATATGAAGCATCAGCAAATTCTGTTAATTCTCCCTACATAAATCATATTCTTTCAACTTAGTTTAACTCCATATTTCCCCCCCTGGTCATCCACAGCCCCCCACTGCAGTGGTGCTGTGGAGGGAGGGGCGCCTCCCCTCAGTTTGAGAACCACTAGCTTAGCACAAAGATTGATTCTGTCCAAATGTTACCTGTCAAGGTGTGTTGTTGGTTGCTGAGCAGCCAATAAACTGTAAACAATAAACTGTCTCTAAAATTTGCCTTGTCTGAACACACTAAAGCTCTAAATTCACTTGCATTTTTTTTTTTTAAATTTAATACACTCAAAAGCCAAAATGTATAAAGGACAGTTTCTGCTTTTACATGGAGTTTTGTGCTGGACTACTTCTTGAATGGTGGAGACTGCAGAAAGTCACTGCGCCTGCCAAAGAAATAGGCTGTGATAAAACTGCAACATGTTGTTTTTACACTTTTTGTACAAATTTAAAAAGATGTTAATTTGTGAGCAGGTGCTTGTCGGTGGTTTTTGTTTCCTTTTGACAGAACCAGATCCTCCCAATTCCTGTCTTTATACTAAACTAAGCTAACCAACCACTGGCCGTAGCTTCATATTTAACAGACAGACAATGGAGTGGTATAGATCTTCTCATCTAACTCAGCAAGAAATATAATGAGCGTATTTTCCAAAATTTCAACTGATTCCTGAAATTCTAGTATGTACTACTGACATCTGGTTGGAGCGTACTACATGTTCTGCATATTAATTTCTCCCTTTGTCCTCAGTACTACAACGACTTTGGAGACATCATCAAGGAGACGATGTACAGGATCAGACAGATAGATAAAATACAGAGTGCTCGTACGCTGGTGCTCTGCTTGCAGCAGGTATAGTTGCTCCATACACAATAAGCATCAGCTACACTCTGGAAGTTGCGAGCTGCAAGATGCTGAGTTTTTCTTCGCTTTCCCCAGCTGTTTACTCGCCTTAAGCGAGAGCAGGAGAGTGGCGGCCGGGCTCACCCAGGAGTCCAGACTTTCACCAGCATCAAAGAGCTCGCCAGGCGGTTCGCCCTTACTTTCGGGGACCTCGTCAAGTTTCGTGAGTGCGTCGTCATGATCCACAGGTCAGCACAGGCTTGTTTCTCATTACTTGGATATTTTTGTTTTTCAAGGTTTTGTGCCTCAAACTTTGAGTGTGTGTGCGTACTTCATGTGTTAATATGTGCAGGAACGGCATAGAGTTTGTGTTCCAAGAGTTTAGTCAGACCCCAGAAACACCTACGCCACCGTACCTCTCCTACCTGACTATCCTCAGCGAGTTCTCCAGCAAGCTGCTCAAACCAGACAAGAAAACAGTGTAAGTGTTGGTACCCAACATACAGATTTACAAACAGGTTTTTAAATATCCTGTCCTCGGCTTTTTGTAAGTCTGTTCTTGTCTGTGCAGGTTCTCCTACTTGCAGAAGCACACAACAGAGCACATTATTGACCTCCGGGAGGAGTGCTGGCAGCCACTTATCTACTATCGTGCTTCTCTATTGGCTGTAGCTGAAGGGGAGGACGCCGTGTCCTACGTTAACTCTGACAGGAAGCTGTACATGCCCATTCGCTCTCCTTTCTCCAAACAAAAACTGGAAGGTACTATGTTAAACAACAGAAGAAAGCACAGCATTTTTATGCCCTTACTGTCACCAAGAACAACTGTACCAGCTGCACCTTGTGTGTTTCTTTTTTTGACTTTTTAGGAAGCAAGTCTCCCTGCCCGTTCAGCCCCGCTGACTCCAAAGTCGGTAAAGGTCACAGGTCCAGCTTCAGTCCAAGGTGAGGCTCAGGAATATTCTCACATTCAGATTTATTACACAGCGAATCTTTTTCTTGCTCATATGAATTACTGTAACATCATCTTACCCCTCAGCCATCAGGAAAAGACAACTGATATGGATCCATTTTCTGTCGCCATGGAACCTCCTGCGAAAAGATCGAACACCGAAGCATCTGTCCTCAGCGCAGGCAATGAGGCGGACGAGGACACTGTGGAAATCGAAATGTAACAATTCAGGGGTTGGGGAGAATCGGTGTGTCTCTCTAGACATTCCAAACTTTGAGATATGTTTTCCTTTTTTGTGTCCTCTAAGTTCTGATGTGCAGACATCCTAGTATCCATTTTTCTTTACAGTTTAGATTGTACAGGTCTGTCGAAAATGTGGTATATTATGTTTTGTATGAGGACATAATTTTAAAGGATCAAGTCTGTGATATTTAACTTTTCTTACTGTCAACAAAAAAACCCCAAATCATTAAGAATTTATCCAACTAATTATACTGCTATATTCCTTTGTGCCATAAACCTCAATTGTTGCCCAGCAAGTGTTCAGTACGCAGAATTAGTTGGTTGCTGTTTGTCAACACGCCATTTAAAGTTGTTCCCTCCTCCCCGGTTCAATGAGTGAGACAGAAAGAGAGAGAGTGACAGTGTAAGAGTAAGCTAGAGTCAATGAAGAGTGAGAACAAATCAGTGAATCTAAGAAATAAAACGCTCTCTGCTCTGTGTGTAGCTCAGCCCCGCCCTCGGTCGAACAGACCCACAGACCTGCAGCTCTTTATATGTCTATAACAGACGAGAGCAGAAATGTCTCGAACACAGCAAAGTTATTATTAGTATTACTATCCTTTAATGAAACTTGAAGATCATTGACGGCAGACCCTCATTTACGATGTCGAGTATCGGTTTAAAACGACATAATGACATAAAACTAAAAAAAAAAGGGCAGGGTCTCTGCAGATACAGACACCACTGCACACTTCTAGTGGGTCATAAGTGATGTTTGACAGGAATTATTTTTGTCTGAATCTATACATTGGCTAAATCTAAATCACATACTTTTTCTTTTAGTATATACTGCAGCTGCTCTTACAAAGTACTTACTGTTGCATGCAGTATGTATACAATTGGGACATACTACTTCATCATAACATTGTGCCTTGAACTTTGACCCTCTTGCTCGTACATCCGGTGCAGTCTGTATATAGTTTGTATTTAAATGTAATAATTATACACATACTGTAAGTCTAAAAAAAATGTGATACTGAGCTGTTACTGGAGTAGCTTCCGCTGCGCTGAGGATTGTGGGTCACCAGCCAGAAAAGCATGCTGGTTTGCATAAAATGCAACCTGTGACATCCTGGTATTTATGGCATACTGCATTTGACATACTATGTATTGGGACATGGCAAATCTTTTCCTGGCATACTAAATAGTTTGGTAGTATGGGTATGGGAACGCAGGGATTGTTTTTAAGAAAATCCTGCATAGTGTACCTAAAACATGTAAATCAGCCAGGGTCTGTACTTTATTTTGAATTAATCCCACATTCATTGTCCTGTTGCTTTAAATACTGACCAGAGCACCACAATGTATTAATTCGCAGCTGAAAATAGACCCCAAGAAATGCACTTTTATTGTTGAGTAACCTTTCATAGGTGCCCAGCTGTTTTAGTAAGTTAATGAGCCTATTTATTTAAATTATGTAAGTACACTATACATAGTTGTGGTCATTTTGTTAGGATTTAACATTTTCAGTGGAAGCTAATAGTCTTGGGGCCACATACAGGGTAGGGAAGTCGATGGGACTGAGTCTTTTCCTAGGATGTTAACAGTGAGACAGATATAGAATAATACTGGCCTTATTCTTCAAATGATCTCAGACTACATCAAGTATATTTTACTTACTGACAACTTCCATTTGAGGACCAAGTGTGTCAGCATGTGTAAAGGTGTTTATGTGTCTATACTGCACTTTAATGTTACAAGTGACACTAAAAGTCTTTTAATTTACTTTCAATCACAAACAGATCCATGACGTCTAATTATGTCAGAGTACATGGAAAAATTTGCTTTATTGCCCTGCCAAAAACTACTTATGTATTACTGTAAATACATTTGAATAAAACTTTGAACAAACAAGTACATTTCCCCAGACTGTCATATTCTTAACATGTTCATTCCTATAAATACATTAACACCTTGTTCCTCTTAATAACTATGAAGACATGTTACAAGAGGGATAACGTTTTAAAGTATTTTTTAACATCTGCATTTATGTTTGCGTGCAGCAGCAGTATAATGACAGACTAGCATCAATCTCCAACAAAGTGCTTTTTGTGTTCTAGAAATATTGTGTTCCTGTAGTATTCAGCTGACACAACTATAGTAAGCATATTAAAACCAGTTTTTACTACATGGATTAAATTAAACTAAACAGTGCATTTTCATTACCCTTCCATTTACCAAGACTTTATTATTAATTTAAAGAAAAAAAGCAAAACATTTTAAAATTGGTTCCTTTTGTTCTGTCAAAGTACATTCAAATTAAGTACTTTATAACATAGAAAAAAGAATCTGTCTAAAACACTTGCCCACATCATTTACAACACAGCAAGCACCAAATAAATATTTACAATTATTTATAAATTCATCTCTAATAACTTATAACCCCATCTCACACATACATTAAATCTAAGTCATAATGAATACAGACCTGTACAATATACGCCGCATATGGCAGCATGAACTGTGTGCTTGTGAGTGTACAGCAGGCTTCAACAGTGGCTTTGTTTGGCATTTACAGTAACTTCTCATTTCAACAAACAACCATTAATTCATTTACACTCTTATAGAAAACCCTCAGTTGTGATCACTGGAATGTAACATTAGCCAATGACTTCAGAGGACAATTAGTTCAAAACCTGAAAAAAAAAAAAGAACATGGTTTCTGCAGTGCACCAGAGTGTAAAGAATGTGATTTAGTGATGTTCAGATGAAAGAACACTTGTCCCAAACATTATTTGTACAAAGCATGACACAAACATAATTTTCCCTTTGTCAGCAAGTGGGGATGGAGCTAAGGTCTAAACGTGCCGTTAGTGGCATCAGAAAGTCAGCCGTGGTGACGTGTCATAGGTGAAAATATTAAAACATCTGGTATAATACAGTATTGTGAAGAACCACCTTCTGATCAGACCACACTCACTCCTGTGAGTGAAATGTGTGATACTGTGTCCATTTCTCCAGCACATCCGACCCAATCAGTGTCTTCTGGTTTTGCGTTCACTCCCTGTTTATTGAAGTGTGCCCCGTTACGCAGGATGGGAACCGGGCCTGTGAATCATCAACCAACATTGCTGGTTGAGCTCTGTGTCTGGGGGGCGCACAGTGCTCAGCAGGCTTGTCAGAAGCCACAAGATCGAGGGTCATTCAAAGTCTTCTTCATATTCATATTCATCCAGGTCCAGGTTGCAGTGAGGACTGGGGATCTCAAAGAAGTGTCTCTTTGTCACACCCAGCTCACTAGAGATGTGCTGCCCTAAAGGGCTCAAAGGGTTATCATACCTAAACAGACAGAGAATAATTAACAATAATTAAATTAATGAAATAAAATTGGGAAATTTGCACATTTGCTTTCTTCTCATGAGTTAGAGTTAAAGTTAAATACAACTCATTTTTATATGGTAAATATAAAACTAAGTTGGTTATCTTAGCGTCGCACAGAGACTGGAAGCGGGGGGGGTTAACAGCTAGCCTAGCTTTGTCTTAAGGTAACAAAATCCCAGCACCTATAAAATGCACTGACTATACATGTAAATCTTGTTTGTTTAATCTGTACAAAAACCAAAGTGTAAACACGAGTCTCCGCTCGTTCCATGGCATCTTCACGCCAACGGCAAGACTGCAGGAACTTGCGCCTGGTCACGAAATAGTTAGGCACAAAGCCCCCATAAAACCATGACTTGTTTTGTTGACACTTTAATCTTTAGTGAATAAATAAATAATATATAACATGTTAATAAGAGCGTTTTAGAGGTGCTGGCAAATTTTGTTGGCAGGCGAGCAATTCTCATTAGACTGAATAGGTGTCACATTCGGGTCTGGTGTGTAGTTCTATAATACACCGGAATTTTGGACAGAGCCAAGATAACTGTTTCCCCATTTCCAGTCTTTATACTAAACTAAGCCAACTAGCTGCTGGTGGTAACTTTATTTTTATCCTAAAGGTATAAGAGTGGTATTGATTATTTCATTTAACTCTTGTCAAGAAAGCAAGGGCTTTCCCCAAACCATCAAACTATTCCTCTAAAAAGACAGGAGAACAGTGTGACTGGAAAGGACAAAGGAGAGACACATAAAGGCATGGACATAGATTGTGCAGGAGCAGAGTTTTTTCTTTGTTTTTTTTTTGGATAAAAACGGAAACGGTCTGGTTCAAAAACAGACTCCCAGCTCTAACACATGGCTACATACACAGGATACTGTGCTGTCTGACAAAACAAATATCTGCTGTCAACAGTATGGTCAGACGGGTGGGGTGAGGGTAGAAGCTAGGAGTGGGTTTCGGACTAGAGCCACCCAGAGAGAGGGAGGAGGAGAACACTTTGTCCCTGCTGTTACCCTGAGTGTCTTACCTGCTCTGGTTAGAAGCCTGTCTTTAGAAGTCGGTGGTGTTCCTAAAACCGCCACACAACATACCTGTCAACAGCCTCGTCTATTGCTGACTCACTCTCAGACAATGTCCAGTCTTAGCGAGGAGGAGTAAAGCTCTGTTAATCTGCTATGTATAGTACATTACCCATTTAAACAGAAGATTGTTTGAAATCAACTTGCCCTTGGCTCATCTTACAACCACCTCAAAAGCAGTATCAGCATTGCCTTACCTTTAAGTAGATGAACTTTGTACTAAACCATCACTGTCTGACTGCACAATATAATTTCTACTATACTATTTCTTTCTATAAACTACTGTATATAGGAAACTAAACTATAAAGTAAAACATACCTTGCTGTAACAGAAGAATAAGACACATTTACCAGATGTTAAAGGATTTAACCTACTATCCGTAATATTGTTCGTTTCTTTTAAAAAATCCTTACATTTTATTCAATAATATGATTTTCTGTGAAGGCGCATGTAATTGTGTTCTTTTATTTTATTTGTGTAAAATCCTTCTCACCCTCAGGAGCAATTAACATGTGAAATGCTCTAAAATATTTAGTTTTACAAATAGGGATGAAATTGGTGGAAATTGAAACGAAAAGAAAAGTGTAGCAGGAAATAAATTCTGCTGCAGGCAGATGCACACAACGTTTCATCACTGCAGTCATTTTAAATCATAAGAAATATAATAAATAGCATTCTTAAGGTTGCGACTGAGAGTCAAAGTGAAGGATTTTTACTTGTATCTCTCACTGAAGTCAAAAGCAGTTTGATAAATCTGGGACCCGGCTTGCAGCCATATCCAACAGACCCATGTGTAAAGTTAGGACTTACACATCGTTGCACTGATCGCTGGCAGCTTCCTCAGCCACTAGAATGTCATATTCCTCTGCAGCATATTTCTCCCAGTCTGAGACCTCCTGGCCATCTGTCTCCACCTCCTGAAAAACATGACAAGTTACGTGAGACACTTGACCTCTAACGGGAAAGTCGTGATACTATCTCACATCCTATCAGTTTAAACTTACCCTTATAACAGAGAATGGGTCCTTCTGCTCGTGGTCCAGGTACTTTTCAATGTTGAAGAAAGTGTCGAAGAAGATGTGGGACAACTTGCACCTTTTAAGGTCCCGCAGAGTGATCTTACCTGGACAGGATAAAATAAACACTTTAGACAGGTTCTCAAACACAAATGTACCCAGTGACAGATGATGCTGCATGTGTATTATTACTAATATCATATTAACCCTCCCCCTATTTAAGAAGGCTCACTGCAAGCTTTTTTTTTTGCCATTGAATCTAGCTTTTAAAGTTGGCCTAAGATTTAGCTGAATCAGTAAATGTGGAGTTTCCGGCACTGACACACACACTTGCTCATCTTGCAGAGTGTCAGAGGTTAATGATGTAAAACTTTTGCCTACTGCTCAAACTATGGCTGGGCCACAATATTTCACACTTGGGCTGAAACTAATTTTTGCTTTTATTATTCATTAATCAGTCATTTTTTCCCAATTAACTAAATAATTATCAAGTCTCTAGGATGTAAAATAATGTGTGTCATGTCCTTAAATAGTTTTGGCTAAAAAGCCAAAGAATTTATGAAGATGTGAAATCAGAAAAGCAGCAAATTCTCAAATTTGAGAATCTGTTGACAACAAATGTTTGGATTATTTACTGGATCAATGGTATAAAATGGTATAAAACAGCCAATCGAACGTGTGTGTCAAATCTGAATACACTGAAAGCCTCATTTTAAACTTTACACACCGATTTTGCCAGCCTAACCTTCTCATGCAGCTGCTTAGAAACCTTAGGTGATGCCTGAAATGGAGTGATGTGGTTTAAAAAAAAAAATCATATCTTTGTAGCAGTCAAAAATCCAATTTTTTGCTTTTGAAAGAGCAGAAAGTGTCTTTGGGGTGATGAGAATTAAATTGTGTATTCCTTGACATTTTAGATATTCTCCATGGGTTGTTTATAAAAAACTCCATCAGACTCGTTTGATCTGCATGTTATGTCAAGCTCCTTGTCATCACATTTACCATCTCTACACAGCTAGTTTACAGTCTGTGCCGCAGACCAGAACTCTCCTAAAGAATGTCACGTTAATGTCAAATTTTAACAGACTTTTAAAACTCGTAAAACTGTAGAAGTTGTGCTGTAGGAGGCATAACTGTGGAGGGAAACATCTGCCTCAAATACTTTGTCAAGAAGTTGCTACATCTCATATTACATGTTATATTCCACAGCGCCACTAGTACAGCATACCACAAGGTTGACTAAGGGTCACATTCTTGCTGTGGCTATCAATACTAAACATGCATACCCTCACCATGCACTAGTGTCTTCTAAATGGCATGGCGGTAAAGCTAAGTGCAGGAGGGAATTTGTTGAGCACTGTGGATGACACCAACAGCTGGCAACAGGCAGTCCAGATCAGTCTCTCATCTATAACTGTTCCCTCTGCTAATGATCACCGCCCTGGGCCTGAAAGTGTGTACGTGTGTCTGCGACTGTCACTGTTAAAAAGATGGAACCTGTCTAAATGAGAATGTGTCTAAATGTAAATGTCTGACCTTCGACCTCAGGCTTGACAAGGTCAAGCATTTGGCAGAGGCAGTCCTCAAAGGGAAGGGGCTCAATAGCCATGGTCTCCAGCTTCTGACACTGCTCCTCGTAGAAGTACTCCAGCTCGTACATGCTGAGCACCCCGTCTCCATCAAGGTCCATACAGCGGAACCAGTACTCTATACTGGACACAGACAAAGGGAAGGAGCAGTGAACGGGGTTGCATATGAGAAAAGAAATGAAACAGAAGATGCAACCAGTGTGCCTGACAGTCGGCGTACCTGGTGTCTGTCTTCTTGTCCTCCTCAGAGATGAGGAACCAGACAAAATCAGCATAACTCAGCCGTCCTTCCTTATACACCCGTCTGTCTCTGATGGAATAAACCACAAAATCAATATTGAGACCCAAAGTGAAATTGAAAATATGTTTTAAACACATATATAAATGTATATGGTATGATAAGCATCCTTTAAACTCTATTGCATATTTCTCTTACCTTGTTACTGTTCCTGAGAATATTCTCTCAATCATCTTATGGGAAATGGCTGGGAAAAATACAGCAAAGAGATTATTTACAATCCATACTGTTGGGGTGGGGGGTGGGGGGGTTCTCTTGCATAACAGCTCTCTCAGTTAATGCATAACTTTTTCACAACACATGTAATCCATTCTCACAGACTGTAAATCCAGACTGGCTCGTGTAGCTCTTTAAAAAAAAAATCTTGACAGTGCTATAAATCCTCTGGTCATCATTTTGACCATATAGTGGTCAAAATTGTTCCAGACATGGCGTCATTTGAGCAGTGTATTTGCTGCTCTCTTATTGATCTTGTGTCTCATTTCCCCTGCCTCACTCACAGACCGTCAACCAAGAACATGTGGTGTTGAGTGTGTGGGGAGGACACGTCAAAGGCAAGTCTTTTTCCCCCTGAGTAAGTCTTTGTATGTGAGAAGTAAACCTGGACCAAATGACACTTTTGTTACATGTAGTTTCAGCCTGCTGACAGTGCCAACAAATGCCAGGAAAGTTATGTAAAAGAAAGATCTTTTGTGTTCTCACAAGGCATCAGCACTTGTCTTTTGTCATTTGTATTTTAAACTGTGTATGTGATTCCAAGATATACAATTTATCCAAATACAACAAATAGTGCAACATATTTAAAAACTAATTCAAAATTTGATTCTAGTCTGGAGCGACGACACTGAAGAGTGCTTGTGCACCTTGGTCATTGTGTTGTGCCAGGTCCTTCTGGTCTATGTAGAGGTCATGGTCTGTGTCCAGCTCCCAGAACTTGCAGTAGATAACATAAAAATGTTCGTAGGAGAAGAACTCTGTCAGCTGGTTCACGTCCTCTTCTTGCTCCAGTAACGCCACATTCTGGGACAGAAGAAAAAGAAATTACAGTCAGAATTTCAATTTAATTTTTTTAAATTAATTACTAATATACTGTCAATATTAGCCAAACATCCAGTACAGTTCATAGATTGACGTTCTTGTTCAGACAACTGTACTAGGTGCATTGCAATGAGGAGTTATAGAGACATTACGGGTGCTCTCATTCTTGCCTGTATCTCCAAATATATGGGTTCGTATAATCTGATCAAATTATTGACATGTTTACAACCTCCAGTCTCGTTATCTGATTATCCGTGCATGTGCTTTGCCCAGTTGGACGTCATTTTGGTGATGTTACAGTGTTCCCAGATTCCAGCCATTACTTTAGTGAGAACAATGTTATCAGAACAAATTGAAACGATGGCCAAAACTACAAAAAGAATACCTAAACTGTTTAAATAAATTTTTCCTTTAATAAAATTACATTAACAGGTTTTGTTGATCAAGAAAAGTGATTGGTGTAAAACAATCAAGTGTAAGATCTATAATTATACATTACAATATAAATATATCAGGTTCCTTCAAGCTATTAAAAAAGCTGTGACTATGCAACTGAAAATAAATTTAAAGTCTGGTGTATTTTTGTTGTTTTTATGTTTGTAGATGCGTTTGCTGGTCCTTTGAACATCTACCCTTGTAACACAAAATAGAGAAAAAAAAAGAAACAGAAAAATGCAATTTTAGAGTCATATACCTGAAGAAAGTTACTTTTCCTGAGCTCAGAACATGTTATCTTTCCAGTCCATGACCGATTCACATTGTAGAATATCCTCTGAATTACCTAAAAAACAGTTGACAGTGTTATCATTTATGACCAAACAATGTATGATGAAAACTTAATCGATGCAGCGCTGTTTTAATGTTTAACTACTTGCAATGTTGCAGTAGTTATGCACTATGCTATGTGCTATGGTTGCATACCGTGGTGATGTATCGTGAGTGAAAGTCCGGTGCTTCCTTTAGAAAGGCCAGGCCTGCGTGTGAGTTCACCACATCCTGAAAACATAAAGTAAAATCAGCTCACTTTGTCTCTCCTGCATGTCTGCCTCATTTCCAAAACAAATCCAACAAAACTAACAAACACAAATGCAAAAGAACAACTCCATGACACACTGTGCCTACTACAATAACAAAAACACACATACGTATGTTCAGTTAAATTCTGCAGTCACTATCAGAGATGAGTTTAATGGCAAACCACATGTGTCTTTCTTTTATGGTGGACAGAGCACATGACATTTAAACATAAATGCATACTTATTAAGTGTCTATCTACATCACTCTGCCATGCCATATGCTTTATAAATTGTGCAGGCCATCAAATTTAAATGTTTCTTTGAAGTCAGAAAACACTGGGTCAACCGGTTTTTGGATGAGCTTAAGACTTTCTGACTTGACAGCAATGTGGTGAGAAGGCCAGACAAAAGACGTTTGCTAGTGACTGCTTAACCTTTTCTTCCTCATGCCATAAAGTCACAGGGGGTGTGCTGCATTTCAAATAAACTGCAGATATATTCTTGCCATAAAACTCCCACATGTCTTTTCGTTATTCTACCACCTTCCCTTCTGCTGTGGGGAAAGAATTGTTGACATAAATGTGAAGGCGGCAATGAAATTAAAAGGCCTTATTTCAGGGCAGCCGTCGTGCCTCTTTGACTCTTACTGTGAGAAATTAAATCATAGAGAAACACATAAATCACTGGGCACAGGAAACAGGCGGGGACAGTCAAATCTACTCCACTGCAATCCGCCTTTCATTCATCAAAACAGTCAAAGGCGATTCGCTGAACGGGACAATACAAATTAAACAGCGTGTGCCACAAGGCATCACTGCTGGTATGCTAACGGGTGTTCGGTGCAGCCCAGTCGCTCCCGCTAGCATGAAAATGAATCAGGTGTAGGGCGGGGCTGGTGTGGAGCACCAAATGCTTGTCAGGGGGAATGAAAATACAAAAAGCTAGCACAGCAGGTCCACATTGTAAGACTGACTGAACAGTCAATTACACTATTCCTATGAAACAATTTGATAAATCTGCATCTGTTTTCTGGGATTATTTTAGTGCTAAAATGTGTATAATGTACTGAGCTTGAGTCCTGTACGAGAGGAGTCTCCCTTCAGCAAACTCCCCTCCAATACATTACTGGCTTACAGTAACGTCCCTGAATTAGTCTTCCGCCACATGAAAAAGCACTGCCTCAGCAGGGCAGTCCTAAAGTCCAGTTTGCACCACCCAAGCCAGTGCAATTTTGCCATCCCACATTGCCAAGTCCAGCCCTCTCACTGGGTGTGCTGCAGTCAGTACCTGCAGGAATGGAATAAAGTCGTCTTGTTCCAGGTAATTACAGCCAGGCTTGGCCAAGAGGTGCACAAATTTAGAAGCGTCATCGTGACAGGTCTGCAGAGTTCTGGATAAGAAAAGAGAGAACAGATGGTTGCAAGGTTACTCCCTTATGTTCTCTCCATCCTTTTTTATCATTCTTCCAAGAGCACAAGTTTGTAACCGTTCCCCTCAAGAAAGCAAATGTGTGTGTGTAATACATTCTGAAATTAGGATTCTGAATGGCTGCCTGGTGATTATAAGTGTTAAATGTTATGGTAGCAATGGGGAAATAATGCAAGTGTCTACTGCGGCCTCTCATCCAAGAATGGTTCAGTCATGAGCTCAAGTCAAAGGTCTGTCCGTTCCTCTGGAGGCTCATGCATTAACACAAAAGCATGCCTGTTGCATACAACAGCATTCAGCACACAGCTAAGTGTGCCGCCAGTATTACAAAACCCCAATGGTATTCCTTTCAATTTCACGCAGAAGGACACTGAATGGATGTTTTCGTTCAAATACTGTATATGCACAGCAACTATTCCCTTGTGGGCATTTGTCAGGCCTTTGTGATCAATGATTTCTGTTTAGAATTGAAAAGGAAAGTGTCATGACAGTAGAGAGCTGCATGCAGCGTCTGTAATCTCAGCGAGTGGTCATCATTGTTCTGAAGAGATTGTATGAGCCATTTGGCTGCGAGTATACCAGTGGTCCAGTGAGAATAAGAGGGGCCATTGTCTTACTTTCTCCACATCGCGACGAACTTGTGAACGGACACGAAGCCGGTCCTGTCGCCTCCAGCCAAGCAGAACAATGGCATTTTCCAGTAAAGAGGGCACTCACAGGCCTAAGGAGACAAAGAAGAAGGAGAGATGGGGCAGTGTGTGGTGTGGATACAAAGAAACGTGATGGGGAAAATAATAAGCTCTTAAAACTCCTACATACAAATGTGATCTTCAATGCATAAAAGAACAAATAACAGAATGACACGACACTACTGGGTTGACAAGCAGTGTTGCATCACTTTAAGACTTCCCTGAGGAAACCTAGCTGTCATTTCTCTCTTCACTCAGGTTTCCCTCAGGCCATTTACCACATTCCTCAGGGAGACAGAGCTAATATTTTCCGAGAGGTTTAAAATCAGCAAACATTTGTAAAGTCAGGAGCAAAATGGCACCAATGAAAATAATTTGCTGGGTGGCAGCTGAACCTCCATGCTACAAATTACATTCTCACCTTGGCAACCTGCCCCATTTCCTCAATGGTGGCCCTTTCATTTGGGAATTGGGAAAATATTTTCTCTATTTTGGAAATGAGGCCGTCGATGTTGAGGTTGGCTTGGGGCCGGCCCAGTGGGAAGTGAAACTTTGGAATGCTTTCACTCAGCGCTGTGGTGACGGGCTCCTCCGTCCTCACCTGGGCCTGAAACAAACATAGAAATAAACTGTTAGCCAATGATGCTAGCAAATGCTAACACCTCACAGCTCAGGCATTCCGGCATGTGCTAACACAAACTCTAGATTACCAGCACTATAACCACACCTCTAAGCAAACCCTGAGCCCATCAGGGAAGAGTTGTGAATACTTAGCAACTATAATTATTACCATCTATCTGTAATAGACATGGCTGTGATAGACATCCCCCTCTAATAGATTGTCACTCGGTAACAGATTTAAATTAAGAGGTCTCAGCTGACATTAATATGTGTAGAATGTTTGACTGAAAATCATTTTAGTCTATTGCTAAAAACCATGCAATGGTCAGCAATGTTTGCCCCATGTTAAATATCTAGTTATCAAATTATGTCTGAAAGAGCCAATAATTAATTGAATTGAATTGAATTAAATGAATAGTAGTCCTCAGTCATTACTGGAAAATAATCATTGCATCACTATGTTCACAAATATATTTTGGTCTTTAAACAGCATAATCTAAGATCTAACTGTTAACAAAAGAGTAGCTCTAAACAACAAGAGATGGCGACACAAGACAACCACAAGATTTGGCTTACTCATGTTTAGTGATGCTGTTAAATATTCTTTTAATCAGTTATGTTTAAAAATAATAATATTTCCAAACGCCAGTTGAGGAAAACACAGAATGCTTAGAATTAATTTCTGAGCCAAATCCTTCATGTTATGATCCATGTTACTATATTTGTAAATTAAATACTGGCCTGCTAACTAAAAATAATAACGCAGCAGACATTTTGACAACATAGAAGGAAATGCACGTTTTAAATTACATTACTAATGGCTCAATCAGGTGTTCCAGTAAGCTGTGACTGTGAGCCAGCATGCACAATATCTTGTGTTAATATCTGCTGTGGAACTGGCATACCTGAATGGAATACAGGCATTCTTAATGTTATTAATTTAAACTGTGATTTATCTGCTTTGGCATGTCAACATGCCTGCTGTGAACTGTAATTAAAAACTAAAGACTAAGCTTTTCTCAAGTGGACAGCCCCAGTAAAGGTCTAGACGACTGCAATGTCATTAGGCATAAATGTGTGTTCCTTTAAAAAGAAAGACGAAGCCAGCCACCTTGGCTAGATATAAACAGCATACCAGAGGCTTGGACTATAAAGCAAGTTCAACATACCCAGGATATCTTTCCGTTATCTGGCTTCACTAACAATCACAATCTTGCTCAGCAGTCACACAAAGGTGGTTATCAACTCGATAAGTTCTCAATGTATCCATGAGCAAGAATTGAAGACTGGGTGAATACCTACATTAATAAGCTTATAATATCACTGCCCCATTAGGGCACATGTAGATCTGATTAGAATCACATTTGGGTATTCATTAAATTAATGTGTTGCTTGGCTGTATATATTCTTATGGAATGTGTTTTACAGTTTCAGCCTTATTCTTTCAGCTGAAACCCTGGCGGTGTCAAACGGACTTGGGAGCAAATAAAAAACAAATATAAAATCGTAATTCAAAGTGGTACTTTCATATCTTACAAGTGCAACTAGTACAAGGCTTTAGTGCTTCAATTGGTCTCTGTTGTAGGATGACATCGATATACAATGGCTTTTACAGGAAAGAAACTAAAAGTTAAGAAGACAGGAGGGGGCCCTCATTCACAGGAGTACACCTCCAACGATCCGCACACCGAGCTCCAGGATCTTCCATGACTGATAATGCCATTTTCCAGAGAACTGATTGGTCAGTATGCAGTGCTTTTGCATGCGTTTTTCTGTTACCTCAAACAGAACATGCTCTGGAGCAGGTTAGGTGTGCAGCATAAGTTACTATGGCAATGGACCCTAGTAAAAAAGAAGTGTCTTAACATTAAAAACCCAGGGTTAACCCTGAAGTCGCCTCGCTAACCTCAAATCCTACTTCGTAGTACAGGCCTCCGATTGCAGGTAAACAGTAGTTGTCAATGACCGCCCTGGAAACAGTAGCAGGGCTGGTATGTGATGCATGTGTGTGTGTGTGTGTGTGTGTGGAACAAGTGAAACAAGGCTGAGCTTCATTTTTTAAAATATCTGTACTTGACCAACTACATTTTTCTAACAAACTCCAGCATGCCATTTCAAAGTGCTACACTTCTCATAGAAACTTTTCTTTTTTAGACTTTTCAAAGAAACTAGGGATGCACAATATGTACTTTTTCCACCCGATGCGATAAATACCTGCTTCTCATGGCCGATACTGATAAGATAACCAACAATTTCACATTTTTGTATTTTAAAAAGAAGTTCATGACCTGTCGTTTATGCACACTTATAAGAAGGTAAGAGAGGCTAAGATGTAGTGAGCAAAGATTGATGATTTAATATTCCATGGCTCTAATAAGATTTGTTGTGTTAAAACTCTTTCCCTCCTCTCTGAATCCTTGTGGAACATGTATTGCAAAATACAGTCACATCGTCTTCCTTTGAATCTGTAAAAAAAAAAAACGTCCACACTGATGACATATTTGGCTCTGTAGTCTACATTGAGTGGCTCTACCTAGATGCAGCATTTTGACATCATGAGCACAACAACAACTTGCTGTGCTTCTTCTTCTCTGTTTATTGATGGATTACAAGTTGCATCTTGCCAACTACTGTATCGTAGTGTGTAGATGCTGTGCTTGTTAACTGATAATATAAAATTTGTCATTATTGGGCTGATAATTTAGCGGTCCGATAAATGTTGTGCATCCCTAACAGAAACCTTACAATATGTCAGAGCTTGGACATCTCTGTGTGTTTCATATGAACTAAATCTGCTTAGGATCCAAAATAATAGCTTTGTGTGTGAGGGCTTTGCAGAATAAGCTACTACGTTCTATAATCATGACAGAAATCAGTGTACTCTTTTATGTCTAATAGCAATGACATCATGCAACGTTGGGCCTGCGTCTTTATGTAGTGATAGGTTTGATTCCAAACCAGCATGCATAGCTGACATATTGTGAGAAGATCATACTGTTTTACAGAGGATTATGCTGTAGAAGACAACAATCAGTAAAGATATTTTCATGGCCAAACACTTAAAAAGCCAAAATGCATTAGGTGTGTAAAGTTGCACAAATTAAAACAGCTTGAGCAGAGCATGCTTCACTCTCAATTGTCATCTCATACCCAAAAACTATTATTTACACGACTCAAGAATTTGCTAACGGGATAAATCTATATGGCCTTTAATAATCACATAAACAGACTCACAGCCTTAAGATAGGAAATAAAAATACATTCTGGTTTGATTTTGGTCCAATACATTCTACACGGAGCCTACAAAGGTCAACAACAATAAAAATTTGGACATTAATGAAAAACTTTAAAATTGTAGAGAACTTAAGGGGTCTTAATCTAGCCATGTCCATTTCAATATCTTTCATTGTTTTGCTGTATTCTATGAGTGGTAATCTGCTCAATTTGACCTGATAAAAGATAAATGCTGCTGATCCTCTGCTCTTCTCTGTCCTGTGTGTTGGTGTCAGCCATGGCTATAAAAGGACATAAACATCTCCTGTTGCCCTGTACTGGGGGG
>JBBPCS010000001.1:12190407-12203803 GCA_037974645.1 Hollardia meadi
CCCCCCCCCCCCCCCCCCCCCCCCCCCCCCCCCCCCGAGGTCAAATTCAAAGAATGATGACCGAACCAGTCTGCGCCTATTAAAAGCACTAGCAAGCACTGTTTGGGCAATCCAAGAAACTAGATCTGGAGAAACAAGGATGTATCTTTAGTCCTCGAACAAACATCCGCTTCCGGTTGCGGCTGTCCTGAACTGATGGCAATTACATCAATTCACCATAAGTATGCTGATCTAACAGCTCTGGGGTTGCCTTCTCTGCACTGACTATACACAGGGAAAGCCCTTTATGCCAACTGATGTACATGTTAATTAAACAGAAATGATATGGACTTGTCCACATCAGTAGACTATGTAAATAGACCTATATTTGTTCAATTTATTATTATTTTACACGGAAAATGAAAGCACACCCACATTATTTTTAGATGACAGGATCACAAAGTACACAGTTTTCCAGTGGTTTTGGCTCAAACCCAGTTCCTGTTATCCCTCACACAGGACACTGCACATGCTTGATAAGCTGTTTGCATGATGGCTTTTCACACTGGCTGTCTTTTTGTTCGTGCTCATCAATTCAAACCAAATACGGGAAGGAAAGAACCGAGGCCAAAATGAAACCCGGTAGATCAGATGAAACTGTCAACTCGCATGGAACACTGTTCTGCCCGTTTTTGTGTTTGAGCAAACAAACTCTGAAGTGTTTCATAAACAGAGGTATCACAACACAGCAGGGGTAATGATGTGTTGGTTTACATATGTAGCAACAGGCCTGTTAGTGTGAACAGCAACAACACAGATGCAAAAACAGACAGGTTCTGAATCTAAACTTCCTCCAGGATTGGATGAAAAACGTGCCTCTGAAATGACCAGACTGGACAAGCAATATCACTAACTAGATCATTTTAGGGCCATTGTAGGCAGGTTGTCCAAACAACATCACCCTCTGAGGCAACTATCAGACAGACAGGCTGCTAAAGTATTATGTCCACACTCTAATGGGGCACTGTGACAAACAGAAAACACGAGAAGTCAGGATGACCCCACAACATGTCTCATCTGTAAACTGTTAAATCTGATCTGTACAGAAACATGTGTTCATTCATGTTCATTTCATAACATAACAGATGAGATTATGAAACACACCGTCTGGAGTTAGTGAATATTGGCAGGTCTAAATGTTAGAACACCCGTCAGTCAGACGACTATTCACAGGTTCATGAGGTTGTATTTTAGTTGAGCTAAAATCAAAATATCATTCAACACTCTTGCTTTAAAGCTCTGATATTCAATAGACAACATGCAGGGCAGACAGGCAGCCACAACAGAGAGAAATGGATTGTAGAAGGGTAGGGAAAAACGGATCAAAACCCCCCAGAGGGCTTCTCTCTCAAACTGTCAATACAAGCATACATGGTGTCCCACAAATATTACGTTCAGCTGACCTCAGTATCTGTATTACTAACAACCACTGAACCAGTGACACGTGACAGTGAATCAAACCATCTCATGACAGTAGGGTAAAGCCACAACTGGTTCACAGCATGGCTGCAGACCCGGTGCTGCTCTGAAATCCAGAAAGTTCCAGCTCAATCCACCACAATCACATGTCTGAGACAGGGATTTGGGATACATGTGAATGTGGGCCAAAAATAGGCCTGATTTACTGACAACATGGTGGGCTCGGGGAAGGCTAACAAGTAGAACATGATGTGAGCAGTAATAATACAAAAGCACAGAGGGACAGTCATCACAGAGGTTTGAATCTGTGTAGTCTGCATGGCACCAGAAGTGGAGCAAAGGGTCAGAAGAACACTAAAAAAAACCCCACTGCAGATAAGGAGTAACAGTACATAAGGCCCCCCACACTTACACAATAGTATTGCAGTAACTACTATTTAAACAAAGTTTATAGAATAGAATATCAAGTGAATTTTACCTATTCTTTTATTGCATTTTCAATATTTTTTTATATACATTTAAGTTTACAAAGATGATATTTAACACTGTAATTTAACATTATAATGACTTGAGCCCAAAGGATGTGGATCTGCATACTGAACTTTGATCTGCATACTGAACTTTGATCTGCATACTGAACTTGCTGTATGTGTTTGGAGTTTATACATATTTACTTAATTAAATTTCAAGGCTATAATGGAATGAAGCTCCAAATACAACAGGTTAGTTGAGACTAGGTTAAGGAAATTAACATCTAAAATATTAGGTTCCCTTTCAGAAAGTTAAAACAAAACTGGAATTTGGCTCAGATGTAAAAGGTGGCATGGTGCTCAAGAAATGCATAAAGCATATGTTGACAGATACTTCACATTATTTGTGCTAGTTCACATAAGGCCTAGCCCTAGATCAGTTAAGTCCTAGCCAAAACCCAAAGTCTGTGATCGTTGACTTCACACTCACAAGTCACCACCATGACTCCAAAATAAAAGGACTTGCTGGAAACAGTTTAACACCTGGTTCTCTCTGACAAGTCAGCCAACTGATAACGTGACCCTAGACCCCTGCTTCAAATAGCTTTAATGTTGCTGAGCCCAACAAAGCATGTTATAAAAATATACCTTGGGGAAAAATAACCTAAGATCCTAAATGCAGACACTGAGAAGAGAAGAAAAAGTAAAACCTCAAACTAAATTTGTTTCTACTGTTCTATATTACAAAAACTATTGAGGTCTGTGTGACCTATTGCACCCATATAACACAAATGAAAATGTAGGTGTTTCACAGCAGAACTGAAATCCAAGCCATCATGGGGACTGGGGAGTTGATATTTACTCTACAGAGTGTAAATAAAAGATATAAACCACATATTCTGACGACGAGCAGCATCTAATAGAAGTTGTTTCGGAGTTACTGTAATTACGCAGGATGAATGTGCCGCCACACCTCATTTCACTGGCAGAGCTCTAGGTATCTAATGCCAACAGAGGGGAACCAAGGCTATCTATATCAGTGTGTGATGTCAAGTCAGACCAGCTGTTTCAGGCTGCATCAACGTGACATAAATTAAATTTTTGAGTAATCCTTTGAAGAATGCATCTGTACGCAGGAATTCATTTTGTTTTCTTAAAATAAAAGTATTACTTTATACAACCTCACAATACCTTTAATATTGGGGGATATTGGGTGTGGCCACATGCCGTGACACATCACAGCAGAATACACAAACTGTCCAGCAGTTACTTTTAATATTAATCTGGGGTCAGGGGGTGACATTGGGGACCAAAGTTCACTGGGAGGAAAGAAACATTGATGTAAAAAGCAAAAAAAAAAAAAACAAAAACAAAAAATCAAATCCATCAGCCAGACCTCTTACTGTTCTATCATTAGGGCTCAAGTTAAATGGACAAGACAGAAAGACATGGGAATAATTTAAAAGCCAAACGAACACTCTTGTGGGAAACACTGAATTCTGAAACACACAAAGGAGACAGCAGAAGCTTTTCTCTTTTTGCATCCTCTTCCTTAGTAATAAATAATTTCTTACTGGTCAAAAAAAAGCCTTGGTAAGACTATTTTTGTATCATCACCTAGACCTGAGATATTGTGGTGTACAGAGGATCAAAAACTGTGATGTATGTTTAATTTTGATGTGTTTTAGTCAGCTACATTAGTCTGAAAAGAAAGCATGATGGACTTTTTAATTAGTCTTTATTTCCATTGATCTAGTTGGTGAAAATTATATATGCTTCATGAATAATCTATGAAATTTGCTTTAATGAAGGTCTAAAAACCTGATAATGTTAATTAAGTGAACTGGTGCTCTTTATTTTTGGACTCTTGGTATTAGTAGTGTTTGAATCTTTCATTGATTTGTGGTAAGTTGTCGGCCCCTCCACACTCATCATAATCTTCTAGACACAATTGCCTTGCATAAGTCTAGCTCTCCACCTCTGGTGTTTCAGTCAGAGTGAGAACAGATGTTGCACCACTGACCACTTGAACGCCTCCTTGTGCCGGCCTTTAGCATGTCAACAACATATAGAAGGCAGAGTTTTTAAGAGCATGTGCCTCCAGCTGTTTGGCTGTCTCACTGTCATCACTCAATCTGTTCACAATTTCTCATCTTGACCGAGTGGGAGTCCTTGAACAAACATAAACATGTTGAGCCTTTTAACCTTTTTATGCAGTTTGATTTCTTCTATTATCAAAGCAGCCTAAAGCAAAAAATTCTTTTTAATTTTGGAGATCTGCAATGTACAAGCTGAAAGGAGTAACCAGAGTGCCAGGGATAGGCTAGGCCAAGACACTCCCACCTCTCATACCACACTAATTCAAGGGTGAGGCCTGAACATTTGGAAAGTATTTGACTAATAATCACTACATATGCCTACAGACATGGAGGCTCCACTATGATAGTCCAGATTGGACAGCCCTTCAAGCCCTTTAATCCTGTAGACTACTCAGCAGCCTCTTGTGGTCAGGCTGGGAAAATAAAGATCCCAGAGGATATATTGGATCCAACATTGAGAAACTAGGAATTGAAATTCATCAACAGTCCGGATGTATTAAATAAATTGATTAAAGTCCCTGTGTGTAGAATTTAAAAAGGTCAAAAAATTGGAGACTTCTAGCATTAGTGGTAAAGAAAGACAGCAATTGTCTTTACTACCAACTCGACAGATGCCAAAACCACATGGATATTCTGCAAACTAGAGGTTAAAACAAAAAAGATCAACCACAAACTCAGTTAATTTACAACTGTATATGTATACCATGTCCGATGAGGTGCAACTTTTGGCTATACTACAGGTGCAGGATCCACTTGTTAGCAAAGCCATGATGCATAATTATCATCAACATAATCTGAAACAGGGACTACATTTTTAGGCTTTTTTCGATTTTGACCTGTCATCAGGATATTCATACCTTCTTAAAAATCAAGTCCAATCACTGTTCAAGGGCTTTTCGTGGACTTTCTAGGCCTAACATGGCATAGTTTGAGACACGGATCAAGGTTAATTACAACGCTGAGAATTATTATGAGAACTAGCAGGCTTTACAGAAACTCACAGACAACACATAAACAGAGAGAGAGGCTTAAATGTGTGAACATTTCTCATTTGTGCTGTTTCACAGACAAACTAGAGTCTGAAAATGTCTTTGGTCAGCCACAAGTCCTGGAATTAGGCTAACATTTTCCTGGCATAGCTGAAGGTTCACTTAACATTACCTTTCTTGCCATGACCTGTATCATTTGTCTTCAATCACTCAAGCATGCATATGACCGTTGTACTTTTCTCGAGGCAGGTCGTGTGTGAAACAATGACGCAACTGTGAGAGACACACAGTCAGACAGCAGAACATATCCTATTTACTGATGTCAAGTTAAAAAAAAAAACCCTTCAATTTCTATTCTTGCACAAAATATATAAATTCAAGCCTGTTCAATGACCCATGTCTATTTTCAAAAACTCTTAAGGTCTTGATTTGTTTCCATACATTAATGTTGGTTCCATTCAAGTGTTCCACTAAGCCACGACAGTATAACAGTGAGCCATCATGCACAATACCAATAACCCTGAACTTGAAGCAGTGAAATAGAATTCAGCCATTATTACTACTTACACATGTGCTTTTTCTACTGTAACATGTTAAAATGTCTTCTGTGAAAAAAGGCCTATTGACACATTTTAGGCACATTCTTTCTGCAAAGGTGACAAATGCTTACTTCTCTATATGAACTTAATAAGCAAGTTAACAAGCTTGTTGTTAAAGCGTTTATTGACTTTCCAGTACTGGAATGCATCAGATTGTACAGGTGTACAGAGTAAACTGGTAACTGTACACATTCAACTAAAACGCAGTATAACCATTAAAATCTATGTGATGGATATGGATTTCAATTCTATTCAACATACATTGCAAAATAATTGTATATCCTCCATCTCTAAGTGAACCTCAGATTTTACTGCAAATATCTGCTGCAAAATAGAGACGGGGCTTAATAACACGATTATTTTACAATACACCCTTAAGTCAAGGGTACCTCAGGTGGCTATAGGAAGAAGGCTGAAACACAAGACACACCTTGTTTTATGTTATTCACAGCAACCTTAGACTAAAGGCCTGTGGCATATCTTAAGAACTTCTAAATCTTGTTCAAACCTGTTAAACTGTTTCATAACAGTTTGTATAAGGACATGAATGATGACAATGAGTGATGAGCTTACATGCCGACGGAAATCTAATGTCTACCATATAAATGTTGTTCAGTCTATACATTTACTTTTTCAATAGATAATTTACCTTTTTTGTACTGACAGACCTCCGGTGTAATCTGCCATTGGGTCCAGTCACTCTGGTGTTACTGCTACTGCCAGAGGGCAAGGCACTGGTAGATGGGGGGCTGGAGGGAGTACTGAGGGTACCGCGCTTTTTCTCTGCCAGGTTTTTTTGGGATGCCACATTGTTGTTCTCATTGAAAGTCAACGACCTTTTGTCCTGGGCGCCCCCACTGCTCAAATCAATGCGTTGTCCACTTTTGATCAGGTCAAGATAATCTTTGAGTAGTGACTGGGTTGCAGGATCACTCAACCAGTTGAGAAAGAGCTCGTCCACCTTCATCTTAAGGACCGGCTGGAGGACTTGTGGTGACGGCATTTTGCTTGTTACTTGGTGGCTTCTCTGACAAACGTGCCTGTGTAAAAAATAACAGTAAGGTTAACGTCAAAATACACCACTCTGGTCCAGTATTTCCAGCACATCATCAATGAGGAGACACCATGGCACGGCAAAACAGAGGAGCATAATGGAATAATTTATATTGACTGAAAATAACACAAGTACTAGCTTGGTGTTTGCGTCTTGCTTTGAGTACACACCAAACACTCACTAATGTTATTGAATTATAGCGCGAACCGTCAATGAGTGCTTATAGCTCACAGGCAAAAGTAAACTTAGTAAACCCATATTGACCCCAGTAACGTTAGCTATGTATAACTCCATTGTCGGGAATACAGCTGCTCACAGTGGCGTCAGTTAAAACTGCCAGACAGTTACTCTCAACAGAGTTGGTAAAGTTGGTGTTAGCTAGCTAAATAAAAACTAAGAGCAGCAACAACAGTTTGTTAGCGACGATAGCATTAGCAAGCTAACGATAGCAAGCTAACTAAGGTATCCAACCTTAAAGTGAACGTACAGTAATACCAATTGCGTTGATATGACTCTACGTTACTTCTACCATGCGCGAAGCATCTGCTTGTATGTCTGTTTACCTGTGATTACTCCAAATGTAATGTTGTATCTCCGGTTTTCATAACGATGAGCAAAAAAACAGAGCAGACAGCGGCAACTTCTGAGGTTCACGTTCCCCTGGTAACCACAACGTGCTACTAACGCGAGATCTTCTGCAGGGCGAGGGTTCATCCCACCTCCTGCTCATTTCTCCTCTAGAAAGAAGTACTTTCACCGCCCGCCTGCTTTCTCCACTCCATCACAACTTATACTGGAAAGTATCGTACTGCACTTCCCTCATTATAAGCCATAATACACAAGTGATTGAAGAAGTATTGAGAGCGTTTACTTAGGCCAAAATGAAAGTAGCAATTCTGCAAAATAATCTGTTTCAAGTCATGCATCTGAAATCTTCCCTAAGTAAAAGTGGGTAAGTATTATCAGCAAAATGTTTTAAAAGAATGTAAAATAAAGTAAAATTTACCTGTAGAATGGCCCTTGTAATAACTGGATTAGTATTTTGATGCTTTAACAAATAAATAGCATTTTAATGTCTGTTGGATGTAACGTTTGCTTAGAGCTAAATTTAAGGTTTAGGCCTACTTTAAGTACTGTTGGGGAATTTAATCTGAAACAAACATTTTATTATGTTATTTATTTTTATTATGTTTTATGTAAAGTTGTAACTTTGGCTTTTAAATAAATGTGGTGGACTAAATAGTACAATATTTCCCTAAAAAGTGAAATACTCAAGTAAATAGGCCTTAACCTCAAAGTTGTACTCAAGCACAGCACACTAAATGTATTTACTTGCATTACATCTTACATCAACACTGTCTATAAGGCACTGGTAAAATATGACGTGGGTATTCTTGAATCCTGTCAGTTGAGAAACATAATTGTTTAACACAATTATATTCATACATTGTTTTCATCACATTTAAAATTACCATCTACATTATTTTTGTTAATTTATGATTGTGTGATATTTGCAGGGCCTAGTCCAAATGTGAATTGGTCATTATTGCAGTGCTCATTTCCAGGAAACTAGTTCTGTGTGTTCACTTTAGTCTCTTATAAATTTGATCACGATTCTCTATTCTGCATGAATACCAATGAATCCACTCTTCTTTCTCTTCTCGTACCCTTACTCCTCGAAGCAGCCGGGCTGAGCACCTAGTGCATATGGAGCTGGACATCCTTATTGATTACTGTAGGGAGGTGTGGTCCCAGACATTGTGGCTCCCTCACTGCATGCAGCGCAGAAAGCAAGCAACACAAGAAAAAGGTCAGTAAAATAATGGGCACCATATTTGACACCTGCGGCAAAACACTGAGTGGATTGTTTTTTAGCAGGGCGGGACTTTCCAGCTCTGTATCTAATACCAAATCAAACAACAGGCTTCATCCCCCAGCATATTAATTTAATTAATATTTAAGAGTCAAAGAAACACACTTTTTGGTTTCACTTGAGTGGCTTACATGTGAAAAATTACTGAAACCTATTTAATGACTGCAGGGTCAGGCATTAATGGTACAATAACAATTTCACTTGGAATGTTTTTACTTACACAAGCCATGCAACCAAAAACAACAACTTAATTACTCAACGTCTCTGTGAATACACTGTTGTTGGGTAATTATTCTTGTTATGCAGGCAACATAACAAATGTTGTTGTCTAGATTAATCTGTCCTGGCAAGCACAAATTATAGCCCTAAACACTATTTTTTTTTCCAATCAAGATTTTTTTTATTTAATTTTTTTGTCACCAATTTAGTTTTAAATCTGTACTATTACTGAAATCTGACATGACGGATGGTGCTGCGTGCATTTTTGAAGATAGTTTGGAAGCAAAGAATGAAAATGTTGTTTTTTGATGAAGACCATCCCACAGTTGTGTATTAAGTCACCTGACATGTGATGTTTCTTTGTATTTTCAGCATGAAAGACCTTAGGGACACCTATAACCACAAACCTCTATCTCATTAATGACCACATTGGAAGTGCCTCTAGCCTTTTTGTTTAAAGCAAATTAATGTTGGTTGCACGGTCGTGAAACTTATTGACTGAATTCTCCTGATTGCTTCCCTTGATAACACCAGTAAATCAAATCTGATACGTTAACAGTTGTCTGCACATAATGTGAAACCTCTTTGTTCTTTAGATCGGCGTGTGTGTTAGAAACATGTGTTTTAGAGCCTAATCAATATCAGAAATGAGGAGAGAAAAAGTGAAGGTCTTGAAACTTTAAACTTTGCAACTTTTCAAAGTGTAATTACAGTGTACAAATAGGATTTTACCCAAAGCAGCGTGCATGTTGTTTTTTCACGCCTTGAAGGACATTTCAAAGGTTTGGCCGAGGCTGAAACCACAGGGGGACAGCTGGTTAGCGTAGGAAAGTGTTAGTGAGGAGTTCATATGTGCAGCTCTCCCTAACTGCTGTCAGCTATGCTATATGGGTGCTTTGTGAAGTAGGCGATAAGCAATCTGCTCTAATAAGGAGAGTGAATAAAGTTGAAAGTGTTGTGTTGTAGCTATGCGCTGTAGAGTTATTTGGACAGAACCGTAGTCTGTGCATAGTAGAACAGACACAGACCACGATTATTTTAAGGTTTAAATTTGTTTCAGAGTGTAGATACAACTTTGTTCTCTTTGTTTCTTGAAAAATGTTCCAGATTGATTGACTGAAGTGCAACATAAATTAATGAAACAAAATAATTTAAGAAGTCTACTGATTTTCCTAAAACTTTTGGCTTTTTCAACTGTAATAACAAAATTAATTTGGACATAAACGGGTGGTTCAAATGGTACTTTGGCAAGTACTTTTTCCGATTACTTTTTATGGTTACATTGAAACATTCAAGCAACAATTGGTGTCTTTTCCATTAAAATCTTTAAATTGGGCATAAAGATCACACAGTGACATACGTTTAAACTTGCTTTGCCACTTCTGTCTCAACTGTTGTTCAGCAGTTAGTTTCATCTAGCTGACGTTACAATTTGTGTGAGCAAGAGACAAGACAGACCACAGTAATAGGAACATTTAAATTTTTCTATCTATTCCAAATATTCCAACATTATTGTAGTAGTTTGTACAGATTTCCCCCAATTTTTTATAAAAACTGTAGGGATGGATAAATATTTAAAATGCATACAGAATAAATATCAAAAGTACACATGGCTTTGACATCTAGTCTTTTGGGGGATGATTTTGGGTTTCAGATCTTTGTACTGGATATACAGTTGTGTATGCGAGACCTCGGAGATGGTGGTGGTTGGAAAAAGGCTGAGAAATTATTTAAATGAGGCAAAACAGAAACAGGCTATGTGTTGTTATTATAGTTAAAACCAATAGAATAGTTTGTATGAAAATCTGAAGTTCTGTGAATAATTCATGCTTTCCTAAACCGACCTGGCACATACTGCTAGGTAAACCATTCATTTTAAAACTAGATTGGATAAGCGTTTTGGTACATGTAGAGCGGGATTATTCCTCTTTAATTGAAACACAAAGACAGATAGGAACTACACACATCGCCCTGTGAAGTAGTCTGAGGTGTATTTATACCTCATCGTTTTAAATCTTTGGTTAAATATTCAAACACCTCCCCACAGCAAAGCACAAATTTCCTTTCTTGTACAAGATCATTGTTCGGTAGAAAACAGTGACATCTACAACAGCAAATTACAATAATAGTTGTTTTTTTTTAACATTGTATGTATTGGACCTTAGATTATATGTGCTGAAAACTTGTATCAGAACTTACTGTGAATGTAAAAGTAATATCGCCTTATCTTTCCTCAACAAGTTACAGTCGTGAGTGAGTATTTAGTGCTACATGCCTGTTTTCATCTACCTCAGTCATCTTCTCTTATCCAGACTGCACGGAGAAAATGTCTATTGATCGTCCTGATACAGTTTTAACTGGATATTATGTTTACTTGCATGCAAAACCGTGCCATTTTGCAATAAAACGTCAAAATGTGATTATTGAATATATACAAAAAATATATTTTTTTAAGTGTGCTGATATAAGAAAATGTAAATATATAAACACTTGTTGTAATTGTTCAAATAGAAACTTATTAGACAAAGAATAATGATATCCCTAGTACTAATTTGTAAATGACATTGGATACAAAATCATCTAAGATGTCCCAAAAGCAAATGTTTTATATATTCTAAATATATAAAAACAGAAAACATTAATTTCCCTTCAAAGATTATGTTTAAGGATATTTATTTTTTGTTGCACAAAAGTAAAATGATTGCATGTTGTTGGCTGTTACAGGCTGATCTAAGCTTCACTTTAGGTTGCTTTGCCAGTGCCCATTGTGCATATTGCACACCACTACGTTAAGTTAAGAAGCAGGATACATTTGTAAATATTGCTCTGTCTGTCTGATTTCCAATAATAGTCAGACACTGTTGAAATAACTGCTAGCATAAAATACATTTTTTTACAAGAACACAGCTGGTCTAGTGATATTTTTCGACCAGAAATTGCTTTGATCTTGGTCTTAAACATTCTCTGTTTGATATGGCTTTCAAATGAACTGTGGTATGAACCTCACTTTCCGTCTCCCAAAATGGCATCGGGTAGTGATGAGCCTTCTCATAGCTCTTTTATGGCTACACTGTAAACACGCTACACTGTTTTTATTCCTTAAGAAAATCACAGACAGAGAATCAAACTGTCTTCAGTCAACATTTAGATTCCTAATACGCTGCGCGAAATGGAGCCGCAGAGGAGGAGACTTCTTTCATTAGACACTTCACCAACGCTCTGAAGTTTGCTCCTTCCATCTGAAATGACTTTAAAAGAGAAACAATGCCTCTCCATATTGGGGTCTTTTGAGATTTTCTCTCTCATCACATATTAATGAAAGAGGTGGCATATATGGAGTTGGAGAGCTTACGAAGTAAAACCTGGTTGTGAGCATGCCAAAATAGAGCTGCCTTTAGATTTGCAGCTATATGATGGACTCATATGTGATGTATGTGTGATATGTATGTATGGTATATGTCATTTCTCAATAAATCTTAACTTTAGCTTTGATGCAATTTGCAGAATCTGCACATTTTTCTTATACACACATGCAGTAGATATACAAGAATATATAGAAGGTATAATAGCTGCCTGTAGAGGGCAGACTTCACCTGGGATGCTTCAGGGCTACACCTTTCCCAGTCTCTCTCTGCTCTTTCTCCACACAGACATACAAGCACACAGACATAAACCATATTCATTTGAGCACAATCAACTCATATGAGGGCATAGAGACAGTATGAATTAGACGTGAGTTAATGCCAGTTATTCTGATGAATGTACTGTACATCACTTTCCCACATTGGCCCCCATTTCTCCTTTAACGAGACAGGCCCATCATCAAGGAGCTTTTTGATATTCTCAGAGGGGGCATGGCTCGCAGAAACATTAATGCTCATAATTCATAGCAATTCAAGAGAGATTTTGTTGGAAGAGAGGATCACACCAATTACCAGTTGTTTATTGTTTGCTATTGTTGTGTTTACTGCAGTCTAATCATATTTGGAGGTCAGCCACAGCACTACACCAGCTCCAAGTGGAAAAGCTCTTTTGAAGCCTTTCATTTCGTTGTGCCATATTAGCTGCACGGAGCAGCCCTAGACAACATGCTGCCTTTGTATCAAGATAAAAAAGAAACCAGCATTACATCACATTCTAAATAACTTCAGGAATTAAGGAAATTGCACCTAAATTGGTCACCTAAAAAAAAAAGGGGGGCCAGTCCATTAAGAAAAATGTGTTTCATGTATTAATTTGCCTCGAGATAATAATCATTTACATAATGACTTGAACATGGGAACAAGAGTTTATGTTCGATTCTGAGCAAATGTTTTTTGGCTGCTCATGTTTGGCCAGACAAAGCTCCCACTTTTTCCTTCTTGCCCCTTCCTATGGAAGGGATCCGTGGCATGAAAGCAAGAAAATCATGGAAATCAGCAAGGCCTTATTATACCAAGGTCATTACAGCTGGCTTTTATCCTCCTCTGTACTTATAGGAGGTATGGGAATCCTGTTCTCTCCATCACCCAAGGCCTCACCTTTGAACACACACACCCAAGCTCACACCAAATGGGCCAGCATTTACACACACACACACACACACACACACACACACACACACACACACACACACACACACACACACACACACAC
>JBBPCS010000001.1:12220771-12231820 GCA_037974645.1 Hollardia meadi
TCTCTCTCTCTCTCTCTCTCTCTCTCTCTCTCTCTCTCTCTCTCTCTCTCTCTCTCTCTCTCTCTCTCTCTCTCCCCGCTCCCTGCGCCGCTTCTCTCCATCCAGCCATTAGGATTCAGCCAGCGGAGAGATGGAGCGATGGAGCTGGCGATTGGCCTGCTTAGGATTCACACTCTGGGCAAGAAAATAACACGCCCTGTTTCACAAGTGATTACCTTTTCCCTGTAAACTGCAATTAAGGCTAAAAAAGAAAAGCAGCAACGAGGTCGTGGAGAAACAAAACGTCTGATCGCAAAGTGAAGAGGAAAACCTTGAGCATTTTCCCTCGCTGGTTTATGGCTGCTTGTTTGCCTAATTTCTGTCAGCAACTTTTCTGTGGTGTTTTTTTTTTTTTTTAAGTTGTTTTGGTTTCTGTTTGGTTGTATAACATCCACAGATTTCAGCCAATTAATTAACATATTGCATGATGGCTCTGGATAGTCCCCCTTGCGAAATCCTTTCTGGCTCTCTGTGTATTTATATTGGCCAGGATAATAACAGAATTTTAGCAATTGTCTAATTTTTGAGGAGCACAGACAAACCATATTGTAAATGTTTATTTGGTTTTCCACAATTCTTAACAAGTTGTGGATTTGAGGATAAAACTGTGCATGTGCATGAGTTTTTCAGAATGAGACAGACGCTGTCTGCTTATCTGAAACAATAGCCAAACCTGAGACGCCTGACCTGTGTTGACCTCTACTAAAGGTCAAAGGTGAAAGGGGCCACAGATGGCTGGAGACTGCTGGCCAGTACAGAGAGGACCGAGGGACAGAGTGCAGATATTTCACAATGTCACAATAGGAGAGACTGGGGGTTATATGAGCCTGAAACATAGATCCGTAAAAATATACATTTGGCTTCAGTTTATGTGACGGTATTCCTACAATATGTCGCTGCAATATGTTGCGCACCCCTGGTTTCTCGCCTCTCTAACAAGGCAGTGATGGATGACCAGAGATTTTGCTGCCTAATGTGCAGAGTGTAAAGACAGATGGTTCATTTTGGGCTGTCCTTGTGAGCTCTCTTTAAACATGAGCAGCACAGCGCTGCACACAGCAGAACACCACAACTGCTTCAAAATAGAAGTTGGCGTGGTTTTATATGAGTCATCAGGCTTGAGAAGATGGCAGTAGCAGAAATTAACCTGGCCGTTTCCCTTGCTTTAGCTTTTAATGAACATTAATTAGATTCGGTCTGCCTTATGCATGTTTTGGCTCAGCCTCATATCCTCTTCGGCCACATTAGGGTGTGCTCGCAGACGCTGATTGCAGCTCGCACAAGGCTTCAGCTGTATGAGGAAAAACACATTCACTTCACAGCATTAGCAGTGGAAACAAGTCAAAAAACAAGGAATGTTTGTGTGTGATTTAGGTGATAGATGATAGGCGTTTCTCTGAAGTATTTCTTTGGTATACCTTTTGGCTACAGCTCAGTCATCGGCAGACTGAAGGAGGGGGACTGGACTGGTTTTGGGGCTTGGGCTGGTTACCATTATCTGTAACTGGCCAAGTGTCTGGTCCAAACCTTTATGCCTACATTTCTCAGTGTACATCTAACACAAAACTGTAGAAAATCTGCACAGATTTGTTATAAAATCTATTTATAATATTGGAAATTTCATGTCTTCATCCGAAGACTAAAAGTTAAATGTTAAAAAGATTTGTCTGAGTCGCTAAAAAAAATAATTTTCTTTTAGAAAATAGACCAAGAGTGAATTTCTATGCAAATGGAGGAAGTTATAAACCATTGCAACAAAAGGGATATTATAGGCACATTCCTTATTTTTATTATAGTGTCCATTGGACTCCACAATTCCCAAATAAGTAAGTAAGTAAATAAATAAAATTGGACATGTGCATGTAATTTGTATTTTGTTTCCTGTTTACTTTTCCATTTTCCAACTCTACTATCTTGTATGTGGCCTTGTTGAATTCTCATTGGTGATTATTTACCTGGTTAGGACCATACTCCCATTAAGTCAACCACTCCAATTTCCTCTCATGATGAGAAAATGAGTGGACATACTCAGCAAGGTAGAAAACAGGGTGCAGCAAGAAAGACTGAATAGGGTAAAGATGTACACATCTATATTGCAGTTGAGTGATACATTGGACCACTCTTACCTCACCCTCGATTTACAGTGATCTCTGATTGTTCAACTAATCTTGTGAAAAGAGCAACATGTGTCTCTGAACAGAACGACTGCGCTTTGCATTTTCATATAATCACTCTAAGGCTTCTGCTTGTCTGCAACTGCCAAGCTATTTTAGGCTTTTCCACAACCCATGTGTGCAAAACAAAAAGGGTGATTTGAAGCCATATGGTGAGTAATGAATAATGTTCCAAGAATATAACAAAAAACTCCTGACAAAGTGCACTTGTAGTAAAGTAAAACCAGGAAATTGTGAACATTTAACTCCCTCCTGACCCCCAACATATGGAGAAGCTTCTTCACAATAAGGTTTCTTACTAAAGTAACAACAAAGAAAGGTGTAAGACATCATTTGTATTAAAGGCATACCGTGGAGTTTTTTAACCACTAGTAGACTAGTAGACATGAAGCAATATTTTTATCTTTGGGATCCTGTTTTGATCTACAGGTGGCAGTAACATGCCCAGAAACGCAGTAATACACAGCAAAGTCAGGGGGAAAAGATTTGCAGGATTTAAAATCAACTTTGCACAAGTTTTATGAGGAAATACATGCAATTAGCATGTAGGATACAGACAATGCTCAGACATAAACTTTGCATGTTTACAGGAAAAACTCCACAGTGCACCTTTAGAATAGAGGAATAATAATGATAAGAGAACTGTCATATTGAGTTGTGCCATCACAGTTTTTGCTTGTGCAAAAAAACGTTGCAAAATTACATTTAAGAAAAACCCAAATGCAATGTCTCTTTCAAGAAACAACATCCCAGTTACCTCTGGTTACAAACTAGCACAAGGGAAATTTTTTTGTTTTAAAAAAATAATATTAATGAACTGACACTTTAATACAATAAATAAGCATTTGGGACAGATATAACATGCACAGTATCACTGGGAAGAGTTGTTGTGGCAACAAGGCGCCACTAACCCATGCAGTTATTATTTCCAGTTTGTGGTTAACTTCCTGTCTAAAGGGTGGAGATGGATGGCTACCCAGAGTGCTCCTGTGTGTCTGCAAGGGAACTATTGATTGCTGTTGCCGTTGGTTTCAGCCTCCATTTGTTGATCTGCCCATGAAAGCCCAACTGCATGGATCATAGAAAATGACCCCAGCTCTTTTTAATGATGTTTGAGCCTAAGAGAAAAAACCTGCTTCACTCACTAACAGTCAGGCCAGCCACGTTGCACTTTATCTCCAGATGGATATGATAAGTTTGTTTTCAATAAGTTATAGTGGATGCTGGCGGGTAGTGATGCCAAGAAATTGGGAAACTATTATGTATTCACAGACGTCTGAATGCACAACAATTGCAGCAATTTTGATAATGATGCTGTCTGAATTATGACACTTCGGCTCTCCGTTCGTTCGCTAAATTGTGTTTAGTGTCGTTTTTATTGCAATTTTCATCAGCGCTTTTTTTCTTCACTTTAAGAAGAGAGGGGATCATTAGCCCAGGACTGTTCAACCATGCACAGAGGAAAAATGCCATCAAAGTTGACACAGAAAATGTCCTTGTTCTCTAATTTATAAACAAAAAAACACAGATTTTCCCTTTCATGTGGCTTCTTGGAGATAATTATGACAAGATGAAAGCAGTTAAATTCCTCCCTCTGTTCTCTGCTCTTCAGATGGTTCCCCCATTGTCAAAAATGGAGAGGAGATTTCATGTGCCTGTCATTGCCTGTGTCCTTGTCTCTCTCTGTCTCCCTCTCTCTTGCTCTCCTGTCTCTTATCCTCCTTCTTCCTGTCTCTCTCTCCCTGTCTGGCTCACTGTTTCACTCTTCTTTGTCAGTTTTTTATTGAACTCTGATATCCGAATCTGTAATGTTTTCAGAACTGCCAATCAATCAGTCACTATCTGTCTCAGAGGTTGCTGTCCCCTAATGGAAGAGAATGATTAGTTTTTATCAGCTCACTGATTTATATAGTTTAAAGCTCTTGAGCACAATCAAAGGGACGAATAACTCTTCTTCTTGCACGCATATGTTTCTGTGCACACACACACACACACACACACACCGTGTTGATTGGATGTCGACAGACCCCTCCCTCCTCCCCTCCCTCCATCACACACTCTGAGGCGATGGGCTGGTGCACTTGCGAGTGTGTCGTGCCATGCTGTGGTGTCTGCTTGTGTGTGTGTGTGTGTGTGTGTGTGTGTGTGTGTGTGTGTATGCCCTCCTGGGAGGTAATTACCAGAATAAATACAGTAAAGGCCACAGCTGCTAATTTATGCCTGATTGTTGACAGTCAGAGTATTGTTTAACATGCACAGAGAGGGCCCTTGGTGTTGTGTTTCAGGATCCTCCTTGTGTGCGTGCTGCTATGAGTATGTGTGTGTGTGAAAGAGAAAGGGAACAAGTTTGTGTATGATTGTTTTCTGTGATTGTCCTCTTACTCCTCTCTGTGTCTATGACCCTACTGGTTAAGCAACGACGCACACATTTATGTTAATTCTGTCTGAAGTGTGTGTGTGTGTGTGTGTCTGAGCTTTATCTGCTGTCTTTTCTCACTGATAACCGTTGGTCATTCACAACTCAGCTTGACTCAACTCAACTCAGCTCAGCGTATGTAACACCTTTCATACAAACAAGCAGCCCAATATGCTTCACATAGCAAAATTGAAACAACACAGATGAAACACTGAAAAAACAAAACTAAACACATTTTGATAAAACTATGAAGGACTAAAAATTTCAAAAAATAAAGCTATAAAATGTTTAACATCAATAAATAAAAGCCAATAAAATAAAATAAACACCAGGGATAAAATATCATGTGAAAAACAATGATTAAAACTTCAAAACGTAAAAAATAAAGTTATATCATTACTCCAAATTAAAAGCCAGATTAAAAAGATGGATTCTTATTTCCTTTAAAAAAAAATACTGAGAGAGCTATCCAGAGGCGAGTGAGTCCCACAATTTAGGGGCACAAAAACAGAAGGCACTCTCACCAGTGCTTTGATGGGAGGCATAAGCAACATTTAAAAGAAAAGCATAAGAGGACCTCAGTGATCTCGCTGGAACATTAAATGAAAGGAAAAACTTTTATGTAGGGAGGAGCAAGGTCATTTAAAGCCTTATAAACAGACAAAATAACTGTTTGTTTGCCCCACCTTACAGGACACTTTGACACTAAAGACTTGGTTTCAGGGTTAGGGTTAGAATTAGAAATGAAGGGGTTGGGGTAATTGTTGGGTTAGACATGTAGTTGTGATGATTTAGGCTGTGTTTAGACCAAAAAAAAAAAAAAAATGCAACCCCCTCATTCATCAAAATCAGGTCAGGGTGCCAACGCAAAGGTCGTCTGGCAAATATACACAGTTGAACCTGGCTCAGTGTGGCATTCAAACATACAGTATAAGGGCAAATACCTGGTTGATAAACCTTCAAACTCATGGATCTATTACTCTAATGGGACTTCTTGGATCATATTCAATCATCTCACAATACCTGATGCAATACAGCCTTGCCATAGCCAATTCAACTGTTTCAGTATTATCAAAGGATAAAACTTCCATTAACAACAATGCATTAGTCCGTCTTTTAGTACCTTCCGATTTCCCAACTCTCTCGAAAGACATAAATCTTTAAGAACAGATCACAGTTAAATATTAAAAAAAAAAATATGTTCACAATTTTTTTTTTTAACTGTCTTAAAACAATAGTCAGGTGCCCACATGAAAATTGCTGTGATCATTCCAACTCTTCATTAAAAGATTGCGTCCTAAGGTGCTGTCATTATAAGCTCTCATATGTTACAAACTGTTTCAACTTACAGGTACCTGGCTATTGTTTTAAGACAATTGAAAAAAGGTGAACCTATACTTTAGTTTTAGTGGCCTTCTAAAACAGGTTGACACTGTAGCTTTTAGCGAATGTTCCGCAAACGGGACTAAATTGTGCAGTTAGTGAGTATTTACAGCAGCAGGACTTAATGTGACAAAACCGGTAAACTGGTTTACACCTTGAGTGACTAAATAGAAATCCTCTTCAACTCACCATTCCCTGCATTCCCCCACAACCACTTTCTATTGACTTTTCCTCTGTTCCTGAACCGCACCGTTGTTATCAAATAGGCCAGCTGTGGCTGTGTGGTTGAGGGGCTTTAAACGCCTCATAGACACCTCATGAGTTTTATGAGGGAACAGAGGAATCACAGCGCTGCAACCGAGGCTGCGTAGCCCAAATTATCTGCAAAACCCCCCCAAAAAAAAGTCACTTGTGGAAGTTCAGACGCTGCCACCCAAATGAGGTTCGAATGAAGTTAACTCTTGGTCCAGAACTTTTAAGGATAGCCTAGGTCTATCAAAGATATTGGATATTAATTCATTAATAATAGATACTAATGAGCTTTGAAGTGGGTGTACTGTTGGACTTAAGAAGTCCCCAGTGACTAATGAAGCCTGTGAAAACACCTTTGAGGTGCTGGGAGCCGGGGGGCCTGGCTGGAGGAAACACTACAAGTCTTTGTATTAGAGCTGATTGAGCTGGTCTGTGCCCCAGCTTCGTTACAGCCGACCACTTACACGCCCCGAATTCTACTGAGGAGATCGCTGATGAATTTGTTTAATTGAACGTAAATAATGAATTCCCAAGGAAGAGATTTGGCCCAGTTGTAATTGCCAGAGATCAGACGGCACAATACCAAACTTCAAAACGCCCGAGCCAGGCGGTCGTAAGAGCCATAACGATGGCTTCGAAGAAAAAAGAAAGGAGATATATAGGAATGGGGGGGGGGCAACAGAGGAGGGGTAACAGAGACGGAGAAAAGACGATGAACTAATGAGGAACAAAGACCTAACGAGTTTTGCAAGGAAAATGAAGTGTTTCCAAAGTCGTCTTTAAACTTGGTGAGATGAAACGCGGGAGCGGCAGTTGTTTTTGACAGCTTGGGACGAGATGGGCCACAGCTCAGAGAGAGAGGGGTAATTCCCTATTCCTTTATATTACCCACTCCCTCTCTCTCTCTCTCTCTCTGCTGGGAGCCCCCTCATCCCTCTCTTCGCTTCTCTACATTGATTCTTGAATTAGACTGTTTTATTGAATAATTAATAGGCCTTTTCCCATGATTGATGATTTGCATGGCTTGAATATTAGCTTTTCAATCAAACGCAGCTTGTTCTAATGTAACCATATTGAAAACATGTCAAACACTGTTTACCCACTTTGTGCGCGATGTTGTCTTAAGTTCCGGCTGCCGAGGCCTCAGCGGTGGGGAATGGCCTCGTCAGGCTGATTACAAGGCCCTTGAGTTCTGACACTCATGCATAGACAAAGTTAAGCATGCTAACGCGCAAGTGCACACACAGAAATGCCGAAAATTCTAGTCATAGTGTACATAGTGTATGAGTACCTGTATACACACACACACACACCCATATATGCACAGACACACACACCCATGCGCAAAGACATACACAAAAGAGCCCTGATGGTTTCCTTTCCGCTGAAAAGATATCAGTTCCCCAAAAGAGCTTGTCTAATAGCTACAGTAGCGTTCTGCTTAGTTTGAGTGGCAGCGAGACCAGTCTGGGAATAGATTGTCAGGCATATTGCCTCGACCATCTCAGCGCCATATCACAGAGAGAGAACACATCAATGCTGGAAGAGACACATGCATTAAGATTCCCTTTTAATTTGACTGGGATTGAAGTCAAGCGCTAAATTACGCCATCATCCCCCCTTGCTCAGGCTCCCCCTCCCCTCTCCACCCCGTCGAAGCTTGTTTTTTGTTTGTTTCGCTTATTTATTTATTTCCCGCCTTACTTATTCATTCATTCCAAGAGTCCGATTTTCTGAGAGTGTGTCAGCGCGTCGCTCGGCGCATGAAAGCACTTTGCGTGGCGTTGTGTCTGGTGTGTTTAGACGCTTCCAAACATGTGCATGGTTAAATAATTTACAGAGTAACTGACTAATGACAGGCAGTGATCATGTCGAGACGAAGAGGCCTGGGTGACTGCTGATCAGGGACAGAGCCTGTCTCTTCCCCTCACGTTCGCTGCTTGTGGTTTGTGTGTGTGTGTGTGTTTGTGTGTGAGGCTGTGGTTTTGGCTATGTATGTTGTGGGTGTGGGAAGGGAATATGTTTGTGTTAGTCACTTAGTACTGCAGGAAGCTGCACAGACTACAGTTCAGTCTGCTATATATGGAGAGGATGGATCCCTCCCAAGACATTTGTAGAAGATTGATTTTGAGTTCCATTCATCACTTGGGTTTTGTGTGTGACAGTTCATTCACTGTGTATACAACAGAAGCTACTGTATGAGCTCTGCATACTTTCCCAAGGTCCCAAGACATTTCACTGAGAAATGCATCTGAACCTGAGTGCTCTGAATAAACTTATCTCTTATGATATGGCTATTTATGACAGAGGTTTGTGTTACATTACCTGTTAATGCAAACAAACAATGCTTACCCTAACTATTGCTAACACCCTGCCTGCTTAAGCGAACTACTGTTTTTTTTTACTATAGCTAAAAGTTAGGTTTTATAAAAGACTTGTATGCAAGACCAGTCTTTATTTTGAATATGTGAAGACAAAGAACAGAAGAACATCAATCATATAAAATCTCCAGTGTTGTAAAAAGTATGCAAAAGTCATATTTGAATAAAATTACAGATATTGTGCCAAAATATTACTTTGATAAAAGTGAAAGTCACCTATATGAGTGGTCCTTGAGTAGCATTATTAGTATCAAAAATTGTCTGTCAATAAATGTACTTGAGTATCAAAGTAAAAGTAAATTACACGTGTGTGTACAGGGATTATACCGTGTGATTATATCACATCTAAGGTGCGAAGCGAAAGAGTCGACCGATTATGGGCCTGGCTGATTATTGGATCTGATATTCAGAATTTTCCTGACAATCCAAACCAGTGTTTTTTTTTAAAATCTGATTGAACCATAAAATAAATTCCTTCAAAAACGTGCTGCTTTGACTCTGAGGCAGCATGCAATCTGCAAAGTAACTAGTAATTAGAGTTATAAAATAAATGTAGTGGAGTAAAATGTACAATCCAAAATATATTATAGTGGAAGTCTAAAGTAGCAGAAAATGGAAATACTCATGAAAATTACTGAAAGTACCTCAAAATTGTACTTAAGTACAGTACTTGAGGAATTGTACTTAGTTACATTCCATTACTGAAAATCTCATACAAAGGCTAAGACTAGCAATATTTATTATGCCTCTGCACTGGCCATAGTCGTGGCCGGATATGATTTTGGGTTGTCTGTTCGTCTGTCCCATTCTTGTGAGCGTGATATGAGGTCAAGGTCACTGACCTTTTTAGTCATATCTCAAGAATTCATACGCTAATTATGACAAAATTTCAAACAAATGTCTAACAGGATAATAAAGATGAATTCATCACATTTTATATCCAAAAGGTCAAAGGTCAACTTCACTGTGACATCATAATATTCTGCAAAAACGGGTTGTGGATGTGTGTGAGGCGTTCATGTTTTAGAATTTGGAGCTTCTTTGCAGCAACATCCATGTTTGAAGCATTGTAGTCCACCACAAGCTCTTTGGTTCTGCTGATACTGAGCTTCAGGTGATTGTCGTTGCACCATGTGACCAACCTCTCTATCAGTCAGTACATATATTACATGAGTCTGGACAGACATGGATGGAAATTGCAACTTGATTGGTGTGCGGAGGCGTACAACCGTGAAGCGGTAATTCTACTTTATATTTTTTATTATTGTTAACAAATCACATTTGTGACACTGTCTCAATACCACTTGTTTCTACTGAAGGTATATATCTTGTCATCAAAAAAAAGGAAGTGCAACCCCAAATAAACAGCTAAAAGTGTGTTAGAGAGCTTTAGTGCTTTTTTTTTTTTTTTATGGGTCTACGTTACGAGTCACGTTTTACCAAAAAAATCCCATGAAAAGACCAAAACCAACAATTAATTTATTCTCCTTTCTACTGTTGCCTGTGTAGCCAACAGTATTAAGTGCCACAGAGCTCTATTAAAAACCAATAAAAGCACATCAGTGAGCAACATTCACAGATGCTAAATTTAATGGCATCTGCCTTCATTAAGATTGTAGTTTACTGTGAGTTGGTCTCATACATTGTGCACAAAATCTACCAGAAACAGTCCCCAGTAAATACACTATTTACTCCTGTTTGAGTAATGTTTGCTAGTAGCTACAGTGTCTAGCTGTTTGAGGAAATTGCTTAGACTTAAAAAATTTAACTATAGGCCTATATTTTATGTCCAATTATACATAACAATATATGGAGTATGAGGATAATGTAAGGTTAATGCCCTTGAAAGATTTTGTCTGAATGTTTTCAGCTACCAATAATTAGGTGGTATATTTTAATAGGATAGTTCAGTCTGGCTGAAGGGAAATGAGAGTTAAAGAGGGCTCTGGTTTTTCACAAACATGATCATTTATGAACAAAGATATTTAATAAGAAGCTAACCAGCTGAATAAAAAACAACAACACACGAATTAAACACAAACATGTATGGCACAATAACAACCTCCCAAACCTCCACTCCTCTCACTATAAAGGCACCTTGAAGAGGAGGGCTGCTCCCTGGGGCTTACCGAGTATCTGATCTATTATGCAAAAAATCATTAGGCTAAATTAAAAAGCTGTTTGAGGGTAACCAGATCCTTTAATGAGGTCAGCGAGCACAGGAGCGACATTAAAACACAACCCTGGAACAGAAACACGAGCCAAGAGGAGAGGGAGGCCATCGATTATCAATCACGTAGGTCATTATCTCGCTGCCTCTCTCTCTGTCACGCACACACGCACACACACACACACACACACACACACACACACACACACACACACACACACACACACACACACA
>JBBPCS010000001.1:12231920-12245778 GCA_037974645.1 Hollardia meadi
ATTATCAATCTCTTATGTCTTTATCTCGCTGTCTCTCTCTCTGTCACTCACACACACACACACACACACACACACACACACACACACACACACACGCTCAATTACAAACGCATTCCCTTCCTTTCACTTTTTCCCTCTGTTTCTATCAGACAGGTAAACTTTTTATTGTTTCAATAATCATGCCTTTAAGCTTCCACACAACTTCACTGGTCAGCCTGTGACAATTGCGGTAATAAGGATGGATTCTGCATCTCTTCCTGGCTGGATCGTTTGTTTTGAAGTGTGTCTGTGTGTGTGTGTGTGTGTGTCTGTGTGTGTGTGTGTGTGTGTGGGTGTGTGTGTTTAGGTTCATCTGACAGCCTTCGTAGAGTTCCTGGGAAAAGACATCAGTTTATTTGGCATGGTGAGCGCCTCTGTCTATTTAATTAGTGGTGTTGAATCTCAAGCAGGCTGCAGATCTAAAAATACAACCAAAATGATGTTAAAGAGACAAGATACAGTAAAAGCTGACAATTATGATAATACAGCTCTGTTCTGATAAAGATATATAGTGAGATGTGTCCAACCTGCCTCCTGGAAGAATGCAATACTGGATGAAGTGTGTGCGTGTGCTTCTATTTGTTGAAAGAGCTGCAACAAAAGCCTGCCTTCTGTACATTAACTGCATTGATTTTTAAACAACGCATATGCTCCTGATTATATTTACATCTCATAACCTTAAAACAAACACACTTTCTGAATCTTAATTGGATGACAGTCAAAGCTTTAAAGCTCATATTAATTTATCAAACGGGACGGTTGGCCTCATCAAGTTACGCAGAAAGCCATTTGACTAAAGGCTAACACGATGACCTCTTTTAACTTTGAATGTACTTTAAATTTCTTTCTGCTGCTGGGATTAGTTGTATTATCTGATGCACTGCAAAAACATATTTCAGTCTTATTTGATATATTTTTCAGCCGGAGTTGACAAGAAACAAATCTGAAAAGAGGACAGCATGATTGTCACACTCATATACCAAAACACTGAAGTGAAACTATTTAGTTTTCCAGATTTTAGGAATAAGACCAATTGTAAAACTTGCAAAGACAAAAACAACACGTGAGTGTCTTCTGTTTCTTTTTATTCAAGTTTTTAAAGTTTTATTTAGGTCTTTTTATTCAAGTTATTAAAATATAATAATTTTATATTTAGATTTAAACTAATCGGACCCAAGGTTGTTTTCTAGTATTCAAAATAAGACTACTGGTACGTAGCGTTAGCGTCTCTGTGGGGCTATGTTTTAGAATGACAAATGAATGAACCTTGAGCTGCATGCTAACATCAGCATGCTAACAACAACATTACTACTATGCTAATGTTGAAAAGGTGTGATGTTTACAGTTCGACCATACCTACAGCCCCCTGCTAGCATGGCCAAAATTGAGACTTTGTTCGAGAATTATATTTCTTGAAAATAAGTATCTTGTGTTGTGTTTATATGTTTATTATTTTTAATTTTCAATAAAATCGTAGTTAATGTGCTGTTAGTGTTTCCTGATCTTTTAGGTTTTGCCATAGTGTTGGTTCAGTAGTAGTAGCATCGACATATTAAGGGAGGTATTGTATCGAAGTCATAATTTTGGTATGGTAACAACACTATCTCAGAATTCTTTAGTTTCATTCCTTAATTCAAGTTTTAATGTAAAACAATATTTTTACATTAAGAATGAATTAAATGACTATATGTAGCATGAAAGCTTATAGTGACATGCCCAATAAGAATTTTCACCCAACTCTACAGTTCACCTATTTGCGAAGCGTTTTAGCATCTTTCAGCTCTTTGTTTTGGTCTCACAGCCCAACACTGTTATGGTTCACTCACAGCTCTCTCATTTCTAGACGCAACAAGCAGCTGATTTTAATGATGAAGCTCCGATAAACCCACTGTACACTACCTACCCAGCAACAAACAAGCAAGCTAGCAGCTAAAGAGCAAGATATTTCCCTCAGGAGTTGGTGGAGACCAAAAGAAAGGTACAAAGAGAGTGAATATTGTGTTTACTTTCATGCTGAGGCCAGAAACACAACTAGTGGTGATATGTCAATGTTGTGTTTATGCTGCACCAGGTGGGCCCAAAGAAATTAGCTAATGCAGTTTATGGTCAGGTAAGATAAATATACTAGTTTCAAGAAATCTTTTCAAGACATTATTGCTTACTCCAATAGCAGATTACACAATATTTTTGTTTGCAGAGGGGAAATTGTTTTGCAGTGTGGCATTGTCTGCACTAACACTCTCAGATCCAAACATAGCTAAAAGGAATTCTTGGTCCTCTCACTTGTGTGTGTACATACCTCTTTTTGCTTGTGCATGTGTGCGGTGTTTAGAGGGTTGATTAAAACCTAAAATAGCTACCTGGTGATGTATCCAATCAATCACTCTCACCCTCTCCGACCTTGTTGACCTGTCCTCTCTCCATTCCTGTCTGAAACTCTCCCTCTCTTCTCCCCCACCTTCTGACTGAATGTCTACACCCATTTTCTCATCTGGCATCATCTCTCTGTCACCTGCCCATGCCCCGGGGACGGTTTGTGCGAGTCTGTCTGCGTCAGCTGACCCCTTGACCTCTGGGGAGCTAAGTGAGAGGTCTCAGTCTGGGCCTGTATCAAACGGGACATTTGGCATGGCTCAATCAGATGCAATTACGGCGGCTGTGATTAGCACTGTCAGTGCATGAAGCAGGGCCATGAGAAGAGGCGAATAATGTGAATAATGGAGGAGTTAGCGGCTCACCGGAGAGCAGCAGCCTTCAAACATGTAGCCGCGCTAATGCTCTGGCCCTGGGCGTTGTGTTTTTTAGCAGGCTGTTATTTATGTTACTCACAGTCTTCTATTGCTGGCAACTGTCAGCTGCAGAGGCCGTGAGACGGAGATGATGGCTGGAATATTCAAAAAGACACACAGCATTTATCTCACAGGCTGCAGTGAGCAACAGTTGTCAGCTCATCTGAGGACAATTGTTGGAACACCTGCTCAACGCTTTTAGTAACATGCGGCCCCCTCTCTGTCTCCTGATCACTCTCAAAAGCATGTACAGAGTATGACACATATACTCACACTAGCACACACACACTAACACACTCACACCACTCTTCCTGTGCTTTTAAACACAGCAGGTTCTTGCACGCTTTTCCACATACATATGTTTTTAAAATCTTTTCGATATTGCCTTTGTGCGGCTTTTTTGGGCTATATTGACTGTGGCCCAATTAAGGAAATCCCTGACATAGTTTCCACTGTGGCAGAGGGTTAAATGTCAATCCACCAACCTCAGCCTTTGATTTTGTCTTCACTATGTAGTTCAATTCTGATCTGTCAGATGTGTGATGATGATGGCAGATAATAGCAAGGTGTGTGTGTGTGTTTGTGATTAGGGGTTTGTGTGAGGGAGAGCCTCATATACTTTAAAAGTATGATTGCACCTGCACACATGCTTCATGCTAACATGCTATCTCTGTTCCTCCTTTTTAGTGTGATCGAGCAGTTCACTGTGACCTTTAGGTGGTAAGCCTGCAGCTTCATGATTAGAGGGTTACTCGCTCAAACTCACTCCAGCTGTTCCCCTTCAATCCCTGTACAGTCCCAGTCACAAATGGGAACAGTTTGATGACATCACCAGTGGGAAGCCCACCCTGCCCCTTCCCCTAACCTCTGGGATAGTGCTAATGAGGCGTGCCGCGCCGAGCTCTCTCCTACTCTCACCCTCTTCCTCTCTGTCTTGTTTCCATCTGCTGTACTTCAATGGTCGTGCTCTGTTTCAAAGTCATTGTTGGATCGCCCTGTAGACCAGGGACACCCTACAGTTCCCGCTGCTGCAGCTCTCTAATGACTCGCGCACAGGAGACTGAAAACTCCAAACCAGCCATCCAGCTCCATGCTTGTCCCACAGATCTGAGGGACAAGCAGTAGGAGGTAACCTTCACACACTGTGATCTGAATAACTGGCTCACATGCGCACTGATTTGTCAGCCAAATCACTCAAACAGCAGCGTTTTTTTGGGTTTTTTTTGATACAGGCCAAATGTATTGGTTCATTGTGTGAAAGCAGCATGTCCCTCTTTATTGTCTAGGGGTGAAACATAATTTAGAGTCGAGTAGTAATTAGTCACAAGGGAGAGTCCATAGTAAAAATAAAATGACTTGTTTGGTATTGAATTAACATGAACAGTGGCATGTGAAGGCAGAAGCATCAGCAGGAAAACAACAAAAGCAAAAAAAAAAAAAAAGAAAAAAGTTATCAATATGCAAAATTGACTGATGTGTATTATTCCGGGCCTGTTTTGTTTAGTTTAAAGTAGAACTTATTGCTTTTTTTTTTTTTTTGGTTAGATACAACGAGGCTATTGGGATAGTCATTAGAAATTCACAAACAAAATAATGATTGTACCATATTTATCAGATGTTGCTATTTATTGCGAGCAAGCTGTATTTCTTTTTTCTTCCCACTCTGGCAGATCCATGGAGATTAGGCCAAGCTGCTCTCTCTTCACATCTGCTTGTGTGCACCCTGTGTAGCGAATTCACTTTGCCACGATCGAAGAAGCTGCAAGGTTTTGAACTCCGACCACAGTTGAAAGACAATGCAGTTGCGGTTGCATGTGACTTTGAAATCTTAAATCTTTTTCTGTTTCTGAAGGAGTGTACTGTCAAGACAGAGAACGAGGCTCTCTTTGTTTCAGTTTTGTTTTTTCGGTTAAAATCAAAAGGCGTAGCTCACTTTATTTGCCCCTAATCAGCATGCAGCTGCTTTGGTGGTGGATTGCAGAGGTGTAAACCATGCTCTTCTTCTGTATGGTGTTGCACATGTTTCACAGGAAGGCATCTGTGCTGTACATCATTCCAAAAAAAGAAAAAAGAGCACACGTCTTACAAAACAACAGTTCATTTTACACCTATGTTTTGTTCTTCTGATATCAAATATTTGTTGTGCATTTGCTCAGCTCTGATGCTGGTAAAACACTGAATTCCCATACACCTCATATTAAAGGCGGGACTGTGGGTGGAGATTTGTAATAGTTGCTGAACGCGGTGACTACAGGCCAACTGAATCGGTTGTAGCATTTTTGTCCTAATCATTTTGATAAAGTGATGGCATGTTGTACCAGGATTTTTATCGCTGTGTTGAGCATGACTTCACTTGACGTAACTGATGTAATCAGGATATGAGGATGAGCTCAAAGCAAATGTTATTTTGGCCTTCTTCAAACCATCTCTCTAACATGACTCATTTGGCAAATAATTTTATTAATAACCAGCTTCTTCTCCTCCTCCTCCTCCTCCTTCCCAGCTCTGTGTCACTGTAAAACATTAGAACGCCTTGTCTTGATAAATATAGAACTGCACTATGTCTTTAGCAATGCAGCTGGACAGAAGAGTGAAGCCAGAAATCCGAGGTGCCCCAGTTGATGTTAAACCCAGAAAAAGTCTCAGTGAATGAATGAAGCTATTCATCATAAAGTTTGGATGCTCTTGCAGTATATTAGTGGTGACTGTGATCTGTAGTTAGTAGTAAAATAATGTGGCATTGCTGGTGGCTTTTATCTGTTTATGGTCAAAAGTTGGGGTGTATTTTAAGCACACTGTGCCTGTACCCTTTAGCAAACACACTAGCCCTCACTGAAACATGTCTAACGTGTGAGAGTGATGATTGGAGGGAGAGAATGAAAGAGAGGGAGAAACAGTGAGAGAGGCGTGAAGGCTTTTTGCTCTGGAGCTCCAACAGCACCGCACATTTTTCATTTCCCACCGAGTTGAAAAGATCAGGTAATTGAAAAGGAGACAATCCAGCAGCCAAGGCTCCACAGATGCCAATGAAAAGCTTCAGAGATATTAGAGTATTACACTTTGGGCCCTGCCTTTGTATTTCTTTCACATGGGGCCTATGGAGAGAAAGAAAAGGCTTTATAATGACAACACCTGAAAAGTGTTTCCCCATCAGGCTCATGCATCATTGTCAGCGCCGAGATGAAACCGTATTGTTTCTCTTTGGATGGGTGATGTCAATGGAGAGACAGCAGGCTGAAGAGAGAAAGAAAGAGAGGGATCGAGAGAGAGAGAGGAAGAGAGATGTAGTATGTCTCCTAAATGCCGAGTACATTGAAATGTAATAGAAATCAGATGTTCAACAGATGCTCACACACACCTTCGCGAATAATAGAAACTCTCGGCAGTTCAAGACTTCTATTACTTTTCGGATTCTATGCATTTTTGCTCGCCATACTGCTGACTTCTTCTGGTGATCATATCAAAAGTTGTGTCCTGCAGTGCAGTACCCTGCAGGAATCTATGTTAATATTCATTATCGGATAATAAATAACTCAGGAAACATGAATAAGTCAATTGTCTGATCTGAATACATGAAACACTCAAATAAAAAGTGATGAAAGTAGCTCAAAAATGTATAATTTATATATAAGGTGAATAATACAATACTCTATTTTATACATAATCCTTTAATCATTGCATTGTGTGATCGCTCATTTATCAGATTTGTTTTTCGCATGGAGGAAGGTTAAATGCAAATGTAAACAAATTAAAATATATTCAACGACTGGAGCATGCATGAAGGCTTAACATGCATGTCAGACAAGATTCCGTCACATTTTGGATGGATCTCATTTTTCCAAACTCACTGCCCTCCGTCAAAGCCTTCCGAGTGGGATTTGTCTAAGATTAATAGTTTTATGATTTATAGGCTGGCGGTGTGTGAGCAGCGTTACACCTCCAAACAGCCAAATATACAATTATCCGCTGCTCTTGCCCTATATGAATGCCATTTCCCCAGCATCCCTCCTTAAAAGAGACATGGGCCATTTGTCTCCCTAGCTGCCTCCTCACCCAGGCCAGTAATAAGCCATCTGCTGGATCTGAACATGAAAGATTAAAATGATATACAGTATGAAAGCTCTCTATTCAGTTGCTAATGTCCAAGATTCAGGGACGCAGAGGCCAAAGCTGTCATCTCTCTCAGGAAGAGGTAATTATCACTCTTCCTCTGAGGGGCAGCCGCTATATCTGCCTCAGCTACACGCAGGACCCGGCCCCCGTGCCGGCTGCCACCGGCCAAACCTCATTTAGTAAGCCAGAACAATGCCCGACCAAATGTCTTGCTAATCCCCACAATCCTTTGTATTCATCGAGGGCTGGTCGTATGGGCCTGAGGAGAGGGCCACGCTGATTGTGTGTACGTGTGGACGAGTATGTGTCAGTGTGTTTGAGGGCAGGGGGTCAACTTCAAGCCCACAGTGCTACAGGCGAGGCGGGTGATTATTTCACTCACTGTCATTAAGTCTTCGTTTGTGTGAGTGTGTGTGGGGACCTGCACGTGTGTGTGTGTGTGTGTGTGTGTGTGTGTGCGTGTGTGTGCGTGTGTGTGTCTGTGCATGTGCACATACTTGGGTTAGGGGGTATTCCTTGTAAATAAATGGGAGATTAGAGTGAGACACATTTGTTGTGTGAGTTTGATCTACATCTGAGAAATGGAGAAAAAGAGGAGCAAGTTAAATTGGCCATGTACAGGAGGGGATGGAATAATGGCAAGAAAACTGACAAGACGAGGCCCACAGTGACTGAGTTTGGACTTTCATATGGAATTTTATGGTGTTATTTATTTATTACTATGATTTGTTACTGCAGGTATTTTTTTATTGTATTTGATGGGCAGCCCCTCTGTATTATCTCACAAGATATTTAACAAACAAATTTCAGAAATTAAAGATATGTTGGCCCCAGACTACTAAATATCATTCCAATCCTGAGTATCATCAGCAACCAAAATGTTAGTAGTGCATGGCCGTTTGTGGTTTTATCCTGGTTTGTGTGTGATAATTGACGACAACTAATTCAGCTGCTCAGCAGGCTGCATTGGTGGCAGTGTGTTGTTTCAGGTACCAGTGAGACAATGAAATATGATCCAGGAAGTCCAGTTGAAGTAATAGATTAATGCATTTAAATGAATAGCATTATCTCTTCTCAGAGACAATGTCTCTTTTACTCTGGATAATCTCTGAGACGCGTTTCAGTACAAACATTATCGTAGCAACTGTTCAGTTTTCATATATATGTGACCTAATCTGATGCAGTGACTATGCAGATATCGATTATTTTCTGTTTTTGTCTATAAAATGTCAACAACAGTCCACGGTGATATCTTTAATGTCTTTCATTGACTGAACAACATTCACCCCAAAGATATTACAGTAATATAAAACAGAGAAAAGCAACAAATCCTTCCATTTGAGAAGTTGGAGCCAATTTTTTTTTGCTTAAAATCAATAATTTAATCATTGAAATAGCTGATAAATTTTTTGTCGACTGACTAATCAATTAATCGTTGCAGCTCGGTCATCTATTAGTTTATCAGGCGTCTAATGCCTGATAATGTTGTATTCACTGGTTACACTGAAACAGCAGAGGAAGTACAGTCTTTCTTCATCAAAGTCAAAGACATTCTCCTTTTCCGTCCTCTTCCCATGACTCAAAATTTCTTTTGCCATCCCTCTCGCCAGAGTTAGGTAGTACTCTGGAGCATCTCTCTAAGCTGCTGCTGAGAGAGTAATTTAATTTTCCATATAGACCAAAGGGCTTAATTCACTTAGTCCCCTGAGCTTATCGCAGGCCCGCCTCAGTGAGGATAGCGAGTGGGCTCAGTGTATAGTTGGGCTTGGTGAAGAGATCCAGCAGAGCTTCTTCTCACCCGTCTCGTCCACTGGATGGGGGGGGGGGGGGGGGGGGGGCCCCCCCCCCCAGCCACTCTTTTCTTTCCCCCCTCCTCTGCCTTCCAGCTTCCTTCATCTCCCACTCAAAGTCAGAAAAGAGACGCTCCCCTCATTCTCCTTTTCGTAATACAAGTCTCAATTATGCATAAAGTCGTCAGTTTGGCCGTTCAAAGAGGAATGACATGGAATCCAGTGGAGAGGGCTGTCTGAAGATATATCTCAGACGGTGACAACGGGAAGCTTAATGCATGTCATAGTGACTGTCCTGTCTCCTACACTCACTCCTGTGTGACCCATCCTCACAATCATATTATTAAACATGTCTGATAGAGCTTAAACCCAGGCAGCAACTGAAATGCCACAACACAACCCTGTGATATGTTTTTATATCTGCCAACTCTGCTGCCGGGCTCCATCGTTAGTTGGGCTTGAATGAAGCTGCCTGCAGGACTTTTCTTGACTTCAGAGTTCCACCAGCGTGTTGAAATCAACATTATCTAAAGCTGCGGTCAAGCCCTCGCTGAGCAGCCATGGAAGCTTTGTTGCTATTTTATTATTGTGGTATAAAATGTTTGACTCCACGCTTTATTGCATTTAGATTATTTCCGCTCTCCCAAGTCCTCACTCCTTGCATGTTTAAATAAGATTGTGAGAGAGACCACCCCAGCCTCTGCTGTCTGGTTCATTCTATATTGCCCTCTTTTTTCCCTTTCATCTGAGTCCAACTGTACCTTCTCGGTGAGACGACATGAGTAAATGGTTCTGTCAGGCCTCTTGAGTGGATTAAAGTGGCCTTCAATTACCTTCATCATTGACCTTATGAAGCTGGTTAACTGCAAAATCCTTAACCCTAAACTCAGTCTTTGCACACTTTAATTTGATTTTAACACACGGGGCGACAAACACACATTTGTGTTCACAATATTATAAAGGGGATAAAAATGGGTAGGAAAGATCTATAATGGAAAAAAAATAGGTTAGGGCTAAAATAATTCATTCTGGAAGTTTCCCTTTTTTCCGATTTTGGTTGAGATCAAAGCGTGTTTTCAGGTCTAATTAACCAAACGAATGCAGATCCCAGACCTTCTGGCTGCGGGTAAGGCCTTGGAGGGATCCCTTGCTGAAAATCCACATCAGATTTAAATAATTAATATGACACCTTGAGCTCAGCAGAGAAAGAGGGGCTCCATGTTGGAGTTTAGAACAATGTCACTGCCAAGTGTAATGCTGTTTGTCTCCATGAAAATGAGCAGGGGGAGAAAGCAGCCACTCCATTGTACTGCCTCCTTGGCAGATCAGGGGACTGCTCTCTCCTTTGTCATGCTAACGGGGAGCTTTAAGGGGCCATTGGTAAAGAAGGCCTGCGGCCTGCGCTCCATTCCTGGCTGTCCCAGGCTGAAGCAAGCTGGGCCTGGCTCTGGGGACCTGGGACTGGGGTCATTTTATGGTTTTAAATCCTCTTAATCCCCGTTAGAACGGGCTTGGTGGAGACAAATCCGCTCCCAGAGGTCCTTAGGATTCAAACGCTGCGCTTGAGCAACTGTATCATTTGATAACAACAATGGTGGAAGACAGAGAGAAAGGGAGAGGGACAGACGGTAAGAGAAATAGGAAGAAAGATAGAAATCTACATTGTGATTGAGAGATATAGATTTTTATCTTTGCCCTCTGGTTATTAGCTCTCCTCCTCATTGGTTACCTCTTGCACTTTTATCTGTCAAAGCTTGTGTCAAGGTGGATAAACCGGATCCATGACACATACATACGTAAAAACTTGGTCTGTATCTCATGCTAATGACCCTTATGTTGCCCTGTGGTCCATTAAGAAATACAGCGCGCTCTCGGGTCTCAGTGAGGACAGCACAGCGACCCGTTTTCAGAGTTCAGAGAGGCTGGGGAGCCAGGGATAATCCAGAGGGCCCTATTCAAATTAATACAGTCCTGTTAACCTCATCTCAGACAAGCTCTCTTCATTATCACTCAATTAAAACTGCATATTTGAACAGGCCTGGGCTGGAGAGGCCTCAGACTGTCTGAGCTTAGTGACCAAACAGTCAAGCCAGGAGGGAGGGAGGCCACAGGGGGACATAAAAACACTGACTGATCACGACCAAGAGGGGCATATAGGACATTATACTCACCAGAAAGGTGTATGAATGTGACAAGAAGAGACACAATATACCAGCTGGAGGTCTGATAAATATTTACCAGATATTAGAAGGACATTAAGGGTTTCTTTTTGTTTGTTTTTTTGCTAAAACCTAATTATTCATTATTCTTTGTTGGCAAAATTGCAGCTTTGACATGTATTGAATGACACAGGTGAAATTCTATGCTTGATATTTCTTTGCTTGTCCTTCGGTTGGACCGAGGAACCAGCATGCCGCTACTGAAACATATTTCATTCCAGAGAACACTCTGACTTCTCTATCGTTTCTAATTGAAAGAATATGACTGGGGAACGTTAGCTTGACTCATAATTACCCGTGGCTCACCAAGGAACCCAAACATAGTCTAGAACGTTCCTTTGGTGGAGAATGACATGAGACAGCGTGAGTTTGTGGTCAGCCATTTTTTGACGACAGAAACCAAAGCATGGAATGAAGCAGAGGCAAAGAGAAATACTGATCTGTAGGAATGAGCCTGATGCTACGCTACAGAGCGCTTAGTCATTCACCTGATTCTTTTTGTTTTCAACTTAGAACTTCCGTCCTTGTTATCTTGGTTATTTGCCGTCCTCTTCCTTGACTCCTTCCTTTTTGTTTCTTCAACCTCACATTGCCCACCAGCGCTTTCCTGCTAATGTACCCGGAGTGGAGTACGGCGTTCAGTATCGTCAGTGTTGAGCCCTGGTGTGGGAACAGGCTAGCTGTCTGTGTTCTGCATATAGCCTGCAGCCAAAAGAGCGAGAAGAAGGAGCGAGCAAAACAACAACCACAAGTCTGGCCTGTCTGCAGAATGCCAGGGCTGTTTAGTGGTTGGCAGCCTCCAACACACCAGGGGTACATTGCTGTCATTCGCTGGGAAGAAATGCTTGAAATCTCAAATTCCAAACACAGGGCATGTTACTTGGAATAAAGAGAGGGAAATCAATTCCCCAGTTTGCAAGTTGGGCTTGGATGATGATGATAGTCTGTAGGTACTTGGTTCATGGCTGAAAACATCCTGGAGGTGAGTGGGGCCAGCTGAGAGCAGCTGGAAGTATTCAAATCTATATAATGTATAATGTTCTTTAAAGGTTTCAGAACCACTGCACAGGCTTCTCTAAATACCTGGCAGGTAGTTTATCCTTTGAAAAAACTCCACCATTTGCTTCTGTTAGCAGCCTGAATTGTTCATCACATAACTGGAAATACCACTCACAATTTCTTGTGGTTAGCTTGGCTATTTCTACATTTTAAAAGATCATTACGGCCTTCTAAAGTTACCCATCATCTTTGGTTGCTGCTAGGCCAGGGCATCATGTTTGTGAAGGAAATGCAGGTTCAGCTGAAGACACAAAGATCAGCACTGGACTTGCAATATTTGGGAAGCACAATACTAGCCTGCATTACCACTTTTCCCAAATATTTCAGCAGCAATGACTACAAAGTTGAATCAGCTGTGAAAGGACTGTAAACTCTGATTGGTGATTTTTCTTAGGACTACATTTATATATTTACAGTATAATGCAGTGGTTTGTGTCTACAAACATTTTACCTGAGGAAGGTCTGAGGACCACAATATTGTTAATAAAATGAGAACAATGTGTATGTTATACTGCTTCTTTCACAGCCGAACACGTGAGAAAGTGTGAGACCTTTTTTTTTTTTAGAGCTCTATAATAAATAATTGTTGTGGTAACATGAGGGTACAATCTTTCAGAAAGGCCACTAATGAAATGTATTCCCATTTTCTACAGAGTTCACAGTTAAGGTTTGACCCTGTTGTCCTCTCCACAGTAGTAGCTAAAACTAAAAAGACCCTTCGGAGCAGCAGATTGCGGTTTCCATCTGTTGGATTTGCCGCGCGACACGGGAAGACGTGTGAACATCTTTCCGTAATTGTGGTTTCATAAAGAATGGTCGTGTCATTTGTTATGCTGCTCTCGCTGCACACACATCGTTTCACACTGTGGGTTGTTTTCCTTTGTCAGGTCTTAAGTCCTAACTCTACATTGTTTGATCAGGGCTGCGTTCACCACCCTCATGTTTCTATAGCCTTTGGGAAAGACAAACACAGGCAAGAAACCTGTGTAATGAGCATAGTGTGCGTGCTTGTGTGTAGATGCGCTTTACGAATCCGAGTTCATTTCAAACACTCGGTTCTTTTTGGGCGTGCAGCTGAGAGCGAAAACACTGCTTGTTGGTGTGTGTGTGTGTGCATATTGATGTGTGTTTCCATGTGCGTTGACAGCCTTTGAGCCAGTTCTCGCCTTCAGTAAAAACGCTTAGGGCACAAAGCAGCCTTCCCCCCTCTGCTCCTGAGCACAGGCCCTGCTCTCGCTCTCTGACAGGAGCTGAAGGTAAGCACCAAAGACATCCTGACACACACGCGTAAAAGCACTTTTGATGCGGGGAAAATGGACCGCTTTGCAGTGTACAAATAACAGCAAAATGTCAACAGAACGAGGCGAGTCCGACGGGAGGCAACAACACAAGCCAGGTTCAGATGATATTACAGCGAACAAAACATGAGCGTCAACCACCAAAGGCCCTTTGCTTGTCTACCTCGATCTTCACGTTGTTTTGACTTTGTCTGTTTATCAAGCCATGCTTCTCTCCCGTGCTCAATCAAAAATCTGTTAACTTGCAGGAACATGACAGGAAACACATAACAGAGAAAAAGAAAGACAACGTACACAATAATGGTAAGTGTTTACTAATTGGTAAAAAAAGAATACATATATATTTTCTATTATCTATATTATCTATTTTTTTTAATCCCAAATGCCAGTTCCCCCATGCTGCTGTTCTTGTCACTGCTCTCTCAACTGAGGGCCTGCATAGTCAAACATTCAACTGTAGGAACAAGAAGAAAAACACATCTATCTATCTATCTATCTATCTATCTATCTATCTATCTATCTATCTATCTATCTATCTATCTATCTATCTA
>JBBPCS010000001.1:12252257-12268869 GCA_037974645.1 Hollardia meadi
GTGTGTGTGTGTGTGTGTGTGTGTGTGTGTGTGTGTGTGTGTGTGTGTGTGTGTGTGTGTGCGTGTGTGCATGCATGGATTTCATTGAGTGTGTGCAACTAGTTTGTAGTGCCTGTGTTTGTGCATTTCTGTGTGTGACTGTGCGTATGTGTGAGCGAGCTGACCTGTGGTTCAGCTGCGCAGCACAAGCTGACTACCTTTATTAGATCCCCTCAGTCTTTCGTGTCACATCAAAACACCTCATTATCTCCTCCTCTGTCATTGGAATTCAGCGTGTTCTTTTTTTTACTATTAACCTACTCAATATGCTCTCTCTCTTTCTCTCTTACTCACTCTTTTTGTCTGTTTGCTCTCTGTCATCAGCTGCTGAGACAGTGTTGGGTAACAGTTTCATCCCTCTCATTTGAAATTATTTAAATAGCAGATGTCTCGTCCAGCAGAGCACAGAAGAAGAAAGCGGCGCACTCGCACAGCTAAATCCTTGCAGAATTCGTCAGGTGAAGAAGACCTCTGTAACGTGAGGCTTTAATGATCTTTTTTGACAAAAATGTTTTTTTTTAGTTTTTTTTTTTACTTAAGGTTAAATCATAGTTAAATTTGGAAAAACTCAGGAAGTTACTTAAAGTTAGCCAGATTTTAGAATCAAATCAGAAATATATGAGCTTGTCATGTTGTTAGCCATGTTAGAAAATGTAGCCATGTCAACATTCTGTCAATGGGTAAATATTGATAATTTTACATTGCCAACAGTTATTCAAAGGAATTAGAAGCATGTCTAACTAGTCAGCCGTGCTTCACCAGTACCCAGATGGCACGTATTTATCTCTTGCTGGAGGCAATCTCTCTAATCATTCGTTTTGATTTACAGATGGGGATGTGCTAAATCTGGACGGTGCGTTTTTGCACTGAACAGAGGCGCACAGTAATGCAGGCTGCAGTAACTGCAGTTAGGGCCCCGGCCTCTTAATTACAGTACAAGTCAAGCAGGAAATAAAAATTACTTGAAACGGGAAGTTCATATTACCGCGTGAGCTTGGCTGTGTCAGTGGTGATCACTCTCTCTTCATTAGTGTGTTATTTCACCTCATTGAAACACATACTCACACACACACACACTGCACCTGTAGACTGTGGGCGCCAGGTGTCCGGAGAATGGATCACTTTTTCTATGCCTCATTTCAAGGAACAGCTGTGTTGTAAAGGAAGTCCATGCAGCAGGGACTTCCTGTTGAAGGATGTGTGGGGGTTACTGTACAAATTCACATACTCAGTCCTGCTTTGCTAGTTGTGAATATTTACATGCTCTGTACATGTATGACTACTGTATACATACATGCATGTGCAGTATTGGTATATGTAGGGATGTATCTGCGTGTTTAGATAGATGTAGATACAGTAGATATTCATATGCAGATAGATACAGATATAGTAATCGCTTGCTTTTTCCTTCCCGCTCACATCTTTTTTGATGGTGGCTGAAGGGTGACATACTCTCCTCCTCCTCTTCTCTCCGCATGGAGGATGGAAGCCTTCTCCTCCCTTCTTCCCGTATATGAAAGGGTAGTGCGGTCGAGCACAGGGAAGGTGATAACCCTTTTGTTTTGTCTGAGCTCCATCACAGGCTCTGTCAAGCCCAACAGACAAGCAGACAGAGCCGTGACAGGCCCACTAATCTGACAGCTCCTCCACATCACAAAGCAAAGAGCAGCCATCACATCAAAGTGGCGCGAGAGAGGCACCAGCGGTGTGAGATTGACGCCACTCCTTTGCTCTGCCATTTTTGCTGGTGTCTTCATAGCGCCTCTGACATGCTGCGCACCAGGAACCTTCAGAGGAAGTATCCAGGTGGCAAAGGGGGAAGCCTGAGTTGAGGGACTTCCCTCTGGCTGAGTGGTGAGTGTGGGTAACCTTCCTGGGGGATGAGTGTGTGATACACTGAGAGTACATGACAGGCTGTTTAAGTGGATTTGTGTTGTATGTGTTTGTGTTGTTGACGGGGTTCGGGGGCTGTTTTGAAGAGGAGTGGGGATCATACAGCAGTGTGACTTTTCTCTGTGTATGGCTTCCATTATGAAGTTAGAAACATTTTGTGAACGTGGAAATAGAAAACTTTCCTCCCCCTACAGCATTTTCAAGTGGTATTATCGTTAGTGCTGCAGTCTCAAAGGCAGCATTAGCAACATGGCTATCCACAGGACCTTGAAGGTCTGGTCTCAGTGCTATGATAAAGGCAGAGTAAATACCCAGTTGTATTAATAAGTAGGCAGGTCTTACGGATCTGGTAGAAAGAACATTGGTTTTGAACCCTCTTAAGTCCCGGTGGTAAGGGGGAACACATATCCACGGTCGTATAGATTTTGACACACACCAAAATCATCCATCGAGGGAATGTCTGTTCGCTCTTTTTACCTTGGTTTCTATCACTCTCCTTCGCTTTCTTTGCCTTTTTCCTCAGCAGGATTCTTTTTCTTTTTCTTTTGCAGGGTAGAGGTCCCAAAGTTATTCTATTTGTTTCACTGTTACCTGAGGATAGCAACCAAGGACAAAAATGCCTCTATCTGTTTTGGCTATACCTGATGTGTTTTCTTGATGCTGTTAACGGAACCTTGTTTTTCCTTGAGAAATCGGGCCCAGTGGCAGCATGAATAGTGGAGTGAAAGCCAGGCTAAAAAAAAAATTATATTTTTTTTCCCATATTATCTCAAACATTTCAAGCGTTTGGAAAAACAAAGATGTTAAAGTTGGTGCTGTCCAATTGTAAATTAAATGTTCATTAAATCTTTCAGTGATGCTCCCGGGTGAATTTTGACCGGCTGTTGTAAAAAACTTAATGTTTTTTTAAATCTTTATTTGTATTCCAAAACTGGGTTTCTGGCATTGAGAATCTGTTGGTGAGTCTGGCAGAAAAGAGCCTCTGAAGTGAAACACTGTTGTTGCTCCTCTGCCTGTTTGATTAATGTCTCAAAGTTATAAACTAACCTTTGGATGATGATGCTGTTTGCAGATCATAGGCCTAAAGGCATGACTGTGTAAGGAATAAAACTCTACACCCGCGTTTCAAGCACTGGTTGAAAGTTAATTTAGTGCATTGGACTCTCTGTGCTTTAAACTAGGGGTAGAGTTTTATTAATAAGGAATCAAACTATTTCAACAAAATTTACTTGTACGTATATGATCAATATTTAAACACAGTGACACATCCATCCATACCTTTTCGTAAATCCCAACAATCATCTGCCGCTTTTTTTAAAAACTCCTGGTGCAGTTACTGTAGGACCTGTCACAGAGTGGGGTCACACACCAGTTATGTGGGTCACATGTGATCTTCCTCATCCAGATGGTTTGCCAGATGTGGAGCTGCCAGTAATCTGACAGAGCACACACCCCACCTGCATATGAAAACAAACGCATTAAAAACAGAGAGCGTCATTCATCAAAAATTACCATAGAAATCTCTTTCAGTTTAAACTAGTTGCAGCTTGGGAATCGTCAAAAGTCCAAACACCTTGCACAAAGTCTGGCAAAGGTTTTCTGACTTAATGTTAAGTAATAGAGTTGAGCGCTCTGAGGTGCCCTGAGTCCATATAATAATGTAAAACAACACTAATTTGAGAGCCCCGCTTCATCTCTGCATGTTAATCAATAAACTCATTACCTCCGGTGCTTAGTGAAGGATTCCCTGATGCCTGCTCAGTGATGTAGACTAAAAAAAAAAAAAAAACAGAAGAGAGGGAAGGGAGATGGATATGATGAGGGGGAGGGAGAGGTGGAGAAAGGTTGATTATAATTACAGATTTTAACAGCCTGTGCCTTAGCATAACCTGCTCATTACAGTGAGTATGTGTGTGTGAGTGTCGGCCTCTTTACTTTCAACACAGCCCTAAAGCCACAGCAGTGCTCCCCAGCTTCCCCGTCTGCAGAGAGCCGCGAACAGCCGACACAAGTGGCCCATTTAAAACATAAACACACAAAAACCTGTTATTTCAATTGACCTTCGTCACATCAAGCTGTCAATGATCTCAGCTCTGTACTCTAAGTCGTTTTCTCCTTCTCTTTCTCCAAGGCAGGCTGCATGGTAATGAACATTTGGTTCAGAATAGATGAGCGAGAGAACGAGGGAAATGATATGCTAAGGCATTTAGCCTAGCAGGTTTTTCTGGTGTAGGTAAGACAGCCAGCAGCATTTATGGAAATGGACAGAGCTGAGGGGGGCAATATGGCTGCTGCTGCTGTGTCCCCCCCCCCCCCCAAATTCCCGACAGCAGGGAATTGGAGAGTACTCTGACAGGTTTGGTATTCCTTTGTTAAAGGGATCTGCAAACTTTCCTTTTGCACCTGATTTGGGGTTTCTTTTGTCATTAAATGCAGGCAATCTTCTTTATTTGCTTACTTCTAAAATAAGATATGGGCACAGCGCCAGTGACAACGTATTTCAGAGTTTGGATCTCCTGTCACGTTTTGTGGATCTGAAAGTGTGTGTGTTTGCACATGTGCTCGTGTTGGTTGCAGATTGTCAGTGGTTGTTGATCATTATATTTGTCAGTTTAGTGCCGTAGTGTATCTAGCAGACATCCCTGGCCTGCTTCTGGCTTGTGATTGTGAGATGAGAGGTATTTATGATTGACTGAGCCATCCGCTGTCACACACCCATTAGCATAAGTCTCCAAGCCGTCACTGTTTATCCACCCACTGTAGAGGCATGTTATATAGAAGATTGAAACCAATAATAATGAATTAAAAACAAACTCCTCTTCCTGCATTCTATCAGAACTCATGTCATTTATACCATAGCTAACTTCTGCTTGAGTGTCCAGCTTCATTTTGTGATGGCGTGTGTAACACTGAGTCAGTTGGACGTGTGCCTTCACTCTAAATGTTTTCCTCAGGACAGGTAGTGTCATTGAAGTGTTGTTGGCAGAGGCAGTCTGCCACGAGATTAGGTGATTAGAAAATGTAACGTCACAATCGGTTTTGCCTGTAATAATGAATGTTTTTTTATGAGTAGGAGAGGATTGTTCATTTTAAACTCTTTGCTTTTTGTTTACCACTGTCAGCGAGTGAATAAAAGGCAAGGTAAATGGAGGTAATGGAATCTATATCTGCACAGCATCTCACTTTGAGGTTTTAATGGTGCTCGGTAGTCTCATTCCAGAGACATTAATATTCTGTTTAATACAGCTAAATGCTGCTAAGTGTTTTTAACACTAGGAGACAGTCTCTGGGCTGTCTCTGTTTGTGCTGCCAGCACATCCACAACATCAGGTCGATGGATAAGGAGGCCATAAATGACTGTGACAGCCAGTTTACAGTCAGTTTAGACGCTTCTGCATTTCTGTAAAGCTACATTACGTCTGCAAGCAGCAGGATCAGCTGCACAGTCCCGTTTGGCTCAGTCAAGTCAAATAAATTATGAATTTATTTAACAAAAATATGATAGGCATAAAATATGATAAATTGCTATAGATTTAACTACTAAACAGTGTATAAATAACAGATACTAATACTATCTAATAGACCTTGTAAGTTTTTTTACTTTCTGCTCATTGTTTTGGCTTCATGGCCCGCAACTTAACTCTTTGGATTCAGTTTCATTGCTCCCATGAACCCCATTTCCAGCAGCAGCAGCAGGTAGCTGTCTTCATTAAAAAGCACTAAAAACCCACTGCACACTACATTCCCAGCATCAATGGGCAGGCAGATATTGACTAGCTGGTGAACATAGTAAAGTTTTTAGCAGCTGAATATATTTCTCAGGAGTTGGTGGTGACCAAAACAAAGCTAAAAGGAGAGCGATTGCTTGACTTAAATTTATCAGGTGGACAAAAAAATAATATTCCAAATGAGCGTTACTGTTTCTTAGTGTCTGCTGGATGTGAAAGCAACTATTTCTAAGTTCACCATAGCAACGTAAAAGGTAATATGTCAGTGATGTCATTAGGACTTCTTTACACTGCCCCCAAGTGGCCAAAAAAAGAAAGGAAAAAAAGTGGCCAATTTGAAGAAAGTGGCCAGAAAAGGAGTGAATACTGGACTGATATTCATCGACTGGCCGCACACATGACTTAAAATAAATGCTAATGTTGATCTGTGCTGGATGTATGAATTTGGTAATACATTAGCTATATCAACTTTAATAGGCCAAAATATGTCAAAGATAAGATTGTGTTTGTTGTGGAGTTCTGCTCAGTTAATTTGGCCAAAACCTCCCGAAACAATCAATCAAATCAAAAAACAGAAAGACAGACAGACAAAAATGCTGATTTAATTAAAAAATTTGAACACATGACTTTACTTGTCATAAAGTATTTTTCCGTTTCAGTATTATTGATTTTAAATAGGTAAATATTTCAAATACTATGCCCACTTTTCGATTCTAGTACATCATAATCTATAGTTTAGGTACAGTCCCACCCCAGTCTTGCCCATCCTACTCAGTTTAATTCCAGTCTAGTCTTCATTCATTAAATTCAGTTCATTTAATTCATATCATCCCTTTCCACTCCAATCCACAGGAAACAGGAGGCCCATTTGAATTTACCCTGGTTCCAGACCTCTGTATAGTCACCCACATCGCAGATTTTTTTTCAGCTATTCAAATAGGTTTGGCAACATTTTATTAACATCTGTCACCTCAGTTTGAAAAACAACTGAGCCAATCAGAGATTTGTCTGTGAGATGCATCATATTGCTGCACCAGAGCCAGAAAGACAGCAACAGAAAAATCCTGAAAAGTCTGGATGAGAATAATGCAGCTGTACAGGTTATTGTAAGCAGACTTATAGTATAGCGTTCTGTAATATCTTGTCTGGAAAGTTCGGCAGGTTTAGGTAAAGACTGTGGTTATGGTGTGGTTATGGTTATGCCATGAAAATAGTTGTGGTTATGGTTAAACAGCCCTTCATTTGTGGTTTCCTAACAATGTTGTGAAGTGAAGTAACCTGTTGGAAACAGTCAGGACACTGTCAGTCATTTTTGTCTTCAAGTTAGCAGAAGTACCGAGTCGTGCTACATTAAGAAGCCACAGCATCTCATCTCCCTTACATGTTTGCTCTGCGTTTAAATTTTATGCTACTGAAAGTTCTCTGCATTATTACAGTCTTCACTGAATTCTCCAAGTAAACTGTCCTTGTTTATTTAGTTAAATGTCTTTTTTTTTTTTTTGTCTTTTTGTCTTTGTGAAACCATCACAATTATTTGCATCCCAATATGACCCTTCCATTTTCCTCCATTCAGATTAGGTCCATTCCAGTTCTGTGTGCTTCAACTCCACCACTGTCCATTCCATTACAGCCTAGTTTCATCCATCTCAGTATACTAATCCATCAGTTTTATCCAGCTTGTGTCTTATAATTTCAGCTACTTATAATTTAACTTACAATCCAGTTACTGGTAAGCTTATCACTGAAACCCATCAGACTGAGTGGTCATTGTTGTCCCTCTTTGTTCATTACATGTCATCTGTGTGTCTTAACCACACACACATACACAGAAACCATATGGTAAACCTCAACAAGTAAGAGACGCAGTGATGTGTTGCCATGATACAGAGAAAAAGTTTTATTCAAGGAGTGAGGTAAACCCTCTGCCCTTGCCCACGATTTGTTTTAATTCCAGTCTGGGCCCAGTTCAGTGGTTTCTGGGCAGAGGAAGTTGGCACTGTGGGGACATCTGGACACAAGAGGGGAGCGTCCGTACAGGCAAACTACAGGGACAGCCGTGCCAGAGAAACAGGACCCCAGATCTGACGCCAGTGTTATGTTAATTTGATTTGTTAATTCAGTGGCCCTGTTTGAGGGAAATCTGCCACCAACACCTGCCACCATTTCCAAAGGCAAGGACGCAGATCCACTGTGACACGGGCTTCATTAAATATACAAACCTGGTCCCCAATAACAGCATTTGGTGGAAGGCACCATCAATTCTTATAGATTTAGATCACAGCGATTAGAGGTGACACTGAGGAGCTGCATCCCACTGTTTTACAGACGCACAGGGTGAAGCCATGCATGCAACTAAATGTGTGTCTCTCTGCGTGTCGCGTCTATGACTGTTTCTTTGCCTTTCGCCTTTGTGTGTGCCGCGTTGTTTGCGAATGAGCGCGCGAGAGGGTGTGTGAACGCGCCGAGTGTACTTTCATTCTGTCTCCCAGCTTCAACGCCAGAAAAGATGGCGACTGATGTATTTTTCAGGCATAGTTCCACAATCAAAGAGGCTCTTGTGGCCTTTCTGATGCGTCATGTAAATTTCATAAAGTGTGGAGCGGAGGAGAGTCAGAGAGAGCAACTGCAGCTCTGGAAAGCCTAATGTCTGTTTGCCTTTAACTCTGACAGGCTGTCTTTGCTCCTGTCTATCTTACTTCCCCTCCACTTACTCCCTCCTCTGTGGATCAAGGCCGGTCAAGGAGCATCTCACCACAGGGCCCAAAGTCAGACAGAACGTGTGGATGTGTGTGGATGTCAGAGCTCGACCGGCTCTCAGGAAAAGAGGCAAGTGAGTTGTGGGAAGATATCAAGGCACAGACCTGGCTACAGCCACACAGCCTAAAGCTGGATTTGCATAATGGAAGAATGTCATACTGCATGTGAAATGTGTGCTTGAGTGTGTGCGTCAGTATTGCAGTGTTTACATGTTTCATCTCGGTAGTGGACTTGGACAGGGAATCGAGGCCCTCACATATTTTTCTCAGCTGCAGTTCTGGCAGGTCCTCTGCCTACTGTGTGCTTTTCTAATGATTCAATTGGCCCAATGAGCATATGCTCTCCTCTGCATCATAAACTCCAATTAGATGTCTTGAAATGTGATTTGAGTGTGTGTGTGTATGTGTGTGTGTGTGTGCGTGTGTGTGTGAGGGGGTCTAAGTGTGTTGGTTTAAGGGAGAAAGAGAGACAGAAAGACGCACACTGCAGTCATTAGATTTATGTTTTTATGTTAATTTTTAAAACAACAAATGTCACCTGATTTTGACCCAAAGGCTAAAATCAGTGTATTCTGAATATGTCTAAAAACGGCTGAGAAATTTAGAGTTTCGGGTTTGTCGGATGCTCCTGCTTGGTGGGCAATGCCAGTGCACTCTTATTTTAGTACTTTGAAACCAATAAATGATTTACATTAACATTACCTGGTAGATTGAGGACATTTTCCTTTGAATACCAACAGCAACAAAGTAAAACAACTTGAAAAATGCCACACTAGATGCACTGTCATATCTGCTAGTTGAAACATGATGAAGTTATCGATTGTAGCTTTAAATAAGTGAGAATGAGCTTTTAGGATAATAATGACATAAATGCACTTTGCAATTTTGGGACACTATTTGCACAGTTTTACTAAATATTGAAGCATTAGTAAGGGGTTACCTTTGGTTTCTCTTTTTAAAAAGAATCAGGAATTCTTTTGTTGAGTTTGATTTTTAAAAAGCAAATTAAAAAATTGGGGGAAAAATCTATAGAAGAAGAATCATAATCAGCGCATTGTTGTAAATTTTTCTTCAAATATCCTGTCCTGATCAAAAGAGTACCTTGATTTCTGCAAATGTATCAGGAAATCAGTGGTGGAAGAAGTATTAAGAACCTTTACTTAGGTAAAACTACCAATAAAGCAATGTCAAAATGTAGCTACTAATTTCTTTCTACCAACCTACGGCGTATCACCACGCAGAAGGAAACACACATCTACTCAGGATGAGAGGCTTGTGCTCGTGACAGGGTGGGATGTAAACATTAAGGGCTTCTTTCTCAGCTGAGCTGTAAAGTCAGCTTGCTTAGTTAGCTTAGTTAGCTAGCCTCTCATCCATAGATGCACTCCTCCTTCTGCATGATGATACAGAAAGAAAATAGTTCCTTCATGAAACTGCTCACAACAAGGGCTGCAGATGATCTTGAGTAACTGGGTCATGATTTCTGGAAAGAGACATTGCTGTTTAGTTTTTAAAAAAAAGAAAGAAGTATTTTACACCCGCTTTGAGCACCACAAGGCAAGTAAAAAAAGGCAGACATTTCTACAGCCGATATCTCCAAAACTACACAACTCACACCAAAATAATCTAGATGGATAAATAGCTCTACAAACTAGACGAAAAATGTATCTTTGATTTTGGGGTGAACTGTCCCTTTAAGTAAACGTACATACGTATTAGCAGCAAAATGTAGTTTAAAGTATTAAAGTAAAAGAACTGGTCATTTAAACATTTATTGAAAATAAACCATTTAAGAAATTTAGAGGGAAAAATATGTTGCTGCAACTCATAGAAATCTGAAATGTGTCCCCCTTCTACACACTGTTTTTTGTAAGACTTTATAAGCCAAAATTGTTGGAAACAACTATTTTAATCTTTAACAATGGGTTTTTATTTTAAAAACTTGTTATATTGCCCCTTGTATAAAATCTGTATGTTAAAAGTAACGAGTAACTAAAGCTGTCAAGTCAATTTTGTGGAATGAAACGTAAAATATTTACCTCTGAAATGTAGTGGAGTGGAAGTATAAAGTAGCATTAAACAGAAATACTCAAGTAAAAATACAAGTACATCGAAATTGTACTTAAGTAAACACTTAGTTGTGTGTGAGTTGTGTTTCCCACCATGGCAGGAAAAACAACTGTTGCGCAAGTGTACATGCACATGAAATCCACCTGAAATTGGATTTTAAAATGGCCTTTCCTTTGAAAAAGTCTGGGGGGGTTTTTTTCCAATGAATATCATTAACGAAATGTGCCCTACTTCTAACAGAGACTGCAAAGTGCCACAGCTGTAGCTGGCACTGCCAGCTTCAGAGAGACTTCCAGTTTAACCAGTTAAGCTGAAAATCAACAGTTCATATAGCTGCACCACCTCATGTTCTCAGCTGCCACGTCTCCCCGCCTGCCTGGGATGTTGACTGCTAAATATTGATAGACATCTGGAGTGCCATTCATCCACCATCAACCTTCAGCGCACCAGCGAAGTAGTCCCAGCCCTCTTCTCAGTGTGTCCCACACACACATACATGCAGACAGACACACATGTACACAAAGGCACCTGGTGAGAGGTGGCTGGCATCACTGCAAATCAGAGGCCTTGGCCACAAATTCAAGCCCCTGGGATTTAGAAAAATTGGCTTCAACTATTAACTGCATTGATGCAAACTCCGTATCAGGAAATCTTCACAAGCACAGGTGGTAATAACATTGTGTAGCTCCCTGCCTAACTGTACTGAGCTTGAGCTTCACACATATTGTTTTGAGAGCAAGCAATCATTTCTGGATTTCTCTTTTGTGTCTGGGCTCGTACCAGCGAAACAAAGCAATGTTTTTAGTCCTGTGCCGTTGTAGCTGTGTTGTTTGCGTTTGTCATCGAGAACTATGGCAGAGGAAAAAGACCTGGTGGCAAATTTGGGATAAACTGAGTTTCAGCTTTTTTGTTTTCACTACAAGCCTCTTCACGTTAGAGAGAGAGATACTTGTTCAGGGGTCAGATTGGAAACATGTGTCGTGTGAGCACCATGGAGAGAATGATCCTCCATTTTATTAGGGGAGAGCTCAGAGTACACCACACTGGGGTTTACCACGAACACAAAAGAAGGAGATACAGAAGAAAAAAACAAAACAACAACGCTCTTTTGTCTTTTCTTAATTATTCATGCCCGGGAGGAATGCTCTCTCTCCTTTGTTTTTGTCAGCTGACACATGTACAGGTGTGGAGGCAGTGTGTGCGTGTGTTTATATGTTTGTGTTTGTCTCTGTCTGTGTTTCTGTAATTGCACAGAAATGCCAGTTAAATGCAAGAATCTCTCTTTGTCTGTGTCCGTGTGTCCGTGTGTGTGTGTGTGTGTGTGTGTGTGTGTGTATATAATGTGTACACAATGTGTCCGTCAATTTCGGTGCACATGCGGCGACACAGAGCCAGATCAGTCACATTGGAAGCAGCAGCTTTTTCTCCTCCGTCCAAATCAAAGTGAGGAAGGAAGCGTAACAATGAGCCCAGCAGTTTGAGCTGATGGGCTCTTTAAATCCACCACAGACAACAGCAGCTCGGCGACGACCCTGCCCCATGCTCTAATCGCTTCAAATGAAGTCATGAAGGAAACACAGCACAGCCAGCCTGAGCTCTCCTGTTCCGCAAGGTGCAGCAGCACTTGTTTGTGCAGAATGTCTGGCAATTAAAAATAATTGGGAAGCAGGTTTGCCCGCGAATCTTCCAAGAGTGCCAGTTATGATCTAATGAAGCTTCATTAGGCATGCTGAAAGCTGAGAGCGCCGTATGACAACGGCAATTAGCCAGGATCATAGGCAAAAAAAAAAAAATCATTAAAAAATACCTCGGCCAAGATTAGCTTTTCACTTAATGACCAATTCATTAGCTAATTGATTTCTTATTAGTTACAGGCAGAGACGACTGTTAGGGGTACTGGTGCCGGTAATTAACAGCATTTACGCCATTAGTCAATTGCTTAATTTTCCAGGAAAACAACTTTGGAGGGTAGCATAGCTGCAGGCTTGGGGCCATTTGCTTTTTGCTCCTCCACTGTGTTATATCTTTAATATCGAGATGGGGAATCATCTTTCAGCTTGGAGAATGTTAACACGCACTAATACCTACTGATTACCCATTCATGTCATGTGACCACGTGTTTGGTGCCCGAATCAATCTGAGCGGAGATGGATGGATGAGGGGATAGGATGAAGGGAAGGAGGGTTGAAAGAGGTGATGTAATTAAAAGAAAAAAAGATCAAGAATTGCACTGCAAATTTGTTATATTCCATATTTAATATGACACTTTTTCAGTACCACATCTGTGCTGCCTGCACCTATAGATTGGGTTTGTCAAATAAATTGAGCGGGAATTAGATTAATAATTGCTCTCAGCTTGTGAGGTTGCTCTGGTCTTTCTGAGGGTCTTCTTCCTTCAATCAGACCTGAGTAAAAGCAGGCAAAGATGGACGGATGAGTGGTGACAGGTGCTCTCTGTCTACAGCAGCTCACTGAGCTATCAACTGGCAGCTTATAATGACCGTCTAGAGAGGACATACGTATACAACTGTCCACTTTACTAACACACGAAACAACACAATTAACATATAACCTAGAAGGTAGCTGAATACCAATCATTTTTAAAAACACAATCTATTGCTAATGAAGACCTGTCAGTGGTTTTCTAATTGCTGGTTGGTCAGAGGACATAATTAAATCTTATGATTTTGCAAAGTTCTCATTGCACTCTTTTAAATTATGGATTTGTTTTAGCTTTGTAATAAGATACACATGATAATTTGACTGCTTCTGCTGAAAATGACAACCTTTATCCCTGTCTATGTCAGCCTTCCTTGTCCACCTGCATCTGATGAAAATATTTCATGCCACTCTTAGCTGTACTCTGTGTCTAAATGCCACATCCAGGAACTAGATTTGAGGTATACAAAAATTGCACTTGAGTTTTTACAACAGTAGATCTGGCCTTTGTCGCTTTTAGGACAAACACCAACACCCGCTAACAACTGGCTTTTGTCGCCAGAAAAGGTACAATCAGCATTAATTTCCAGGTCAAATGATTCGGCAGTATAGGCATTGGTGTTTATCAGCTCCAGCTCCGATCGGCTGTGATGGAACCATGACACCCAGGTGGACACACCAATTTTTAGCCCCTTTTCCGGATGTTGTCGCTTTTCCGGATATTTACTTTTCCATCCGTCTCTGTTTAAGCAGTGCTTGAACATCGTTAAGTCTGCGTTGAGTATGACAGAGAGACTGAAGTAAAAGATATTAAAAAAACCAACCACCGTAACATCATCGCTGGCCTCTATGGCAGTGCCTGAGTGGTACTGCACATGTGCAACTCTCAACAGACATGGGGAACAAGCGAGATGACTCACTGTTTAGCTACACCCATTATTAGCTCTGGAAAAAATGATTTTTTAAAAAGTTTTGCAGCCTGCTTAGGTATAGGTGTATGATCTGCTGCTTTCAACAGTTCCCTGTTTGACGACGTGTTTGTGACACTGAACGTTACACCCCAAAACTAAAAAAAACAAACTCGAGTTCACCCGCGTTTAACAAACCCGCATACATGCACTTAATACATATGGTATTTGAGAGATGAGAAATTGAAAAAGATGAGAGGCAGTGATTTGACTCATCAAAGCTTCCCTTCAGCCAACAGACAGCCTGTGGCTCTTGCCTTACATGCAGTACATGTGGGTGCGTTGGTGTGTCAAAAGTGTGTTGATTGTAATGTATGTGCACCCTCTCCTAAATGGGCCACTGAGCTTTACATAAACTGATCTGAACTCGTTTCATGGGCACTCTTTCCTCAGAGACCCAGCAACAGAGTTCACTCCTGTCTGATCGCACACAAACAATTCTCATCCTAATCTCTGGCATCTGTTCTCCATTCACCCTTTCTCCCTCTGCTCTACCTCTCTGTTTTCCTGGCCAGACCCCTTCTCTGTCCTTTCTTCACCTTTTTTTTTATCCCTCAATCCCCCCTCAAATCCGCTCTCTCCCCTTCTGTCTCTCCTTCCGTCTCCTCTGTCTGAGTCGGGTCTTCGGTTCTGTTAATTAAATCTAATGAAGTCATCTATCAAGGACTCCTCTTTTCTCACCACCACAACATAAATCACTCTGCGTAAAAGAAGCTATTCCTCTTTCTCCCTCGCTCTCGCTCTCTGCACTATGAACAGAAGACAGTCTATCTCTTTCTCTCTAGACCGGGCTTTAATTGTGTGATTGAGAAAGTGTGGCATCACTCCATAAAAGCCAGTCTGCCTCAAAAGGCCGTTCTCCGGCTGACACCAGAGGGACCCCTCATAGCCCGCTGTGGTGAGACACGCACATACACACAAAGCAAGTGACTTAAAACAGACACTTATTGTAAATGGGTCTCATTGGTCTCTGAAGACATTGTTAACATGTCTGTGGGATGGTTCCCCTGCCAAGAGGGAACTTGATCCATCTCCACATTTACAAAATTAATTTCCATTAGGCTTCAAGCTGTGACTGACTAACACTGTCCAAATGGGGATTTATATGCTCCCACAATGCGTGCATCGTGCATTTCAGATGGGCAGCCCTGAAGGATCTAACTGAAAATCTGCATCAAAATGACTGCTTTGGGGTTCGGTGGATTGAAAAATAAAAATTACACAATTACATAAGTAGCATTTTCTTCTTCTCATCGTTTCAGGCCTCCGCAATGTGCCGCCACCCCCCAAAGATGATGATGCAAACCTGATGTAACAAAATGTACACGAGAAGCCCAGACACATCTAAATAATGTATAACTGATACGTCTTGTTAGCCTTGACTCACAGGTTCAGATGTCTTCTTGTGCGCCAAATGATCAATGTCCTCCTATTATCCTCGTGCACTCTCCTCAGTTCCATTCCTGATTCTCCGCCTCTTCCAAGGTCTTTCATGTTGCCCTCTGGGAGCCAAATAAAACACTTTTTTTTTATATACTGAAAATAAGGAGCTAAAACACCATGTGATCAGCCATGAATTATTTCAACACTATTGATTTGTATAAATTGTTGCATTTCCCTGGAGTAGAACAATAGTATCCTTACAAGGGAATTGAGGAAAATACTCTCTTTTTTTTTGGCATAGATGAAACGAGATGATTGTTAAGGAGATATTAATGAGAAGATTTCTCCTGAAGTGCAAACTGTAGCTTGTTAAGGAGAGCGCGTGAGGGAGAAGGAGTTATGTGGTTGATTTTCAAGCATCAAGTCAGTGGATTACTGTGTTTTCCCTTCAAATCCGGGCTGCATTTAAAGATATAATGTCAATTTCATGCCTTTTCTCCCCAACAAGAGGCCCTGGTGACCCGTGGGTAGATAGCAGTCAAAGAATACACAGGGAAAAATAACAAGCCAAACAGAAGAACCAACATATTCCTAAAACATCTCGAGTGCGAGCTAATGTTCAGTACATTGTGGTATTTTCATGTTGAGATTTTTTTTTTTTGCCCTGAAAGCCTCATTTAGATGACAGACAATGCTTTTGAACACAGAACAGCCTGTAGTCTCGGTGGACCGCTGCAACACTGGAAAAGGACCTAAATGAAGGCACCAGACAATGTAGTAACCACGAGATCCCTGCACCCCGCAGACAAGCCAGAGGACTCCAACAAACAAACACACAATTAACATGAATGCAAGTTAAAATCACGCTCTTCCTCGCAGGAAAGGTTGAAATTTATCTACCAGGGGAAGAATCCAATTCAGGACCACATCTGTGCGGCATCTCTGCCTTGCTGAATCAGATTCATGTATACTGCGTTATTGCATTTTTTCCGCCGCTCCTCCGTCCCTGTAGTGTGAGATGATGATATTTGGAGATAAGCGCCGCTCTAAAAGATGCTTTGTGGTCATGGAAATTATATTAGAAGCTAGTGGTGCAGTCGTTGCTTTTTAAGTTCAATTTTCAAAACTCACTCTGCCCTCTTGGGGTCAAGTATAACATTGAGACAATTGCGTCTGTCATATATTATGATTTTACTGAAGCGGTGCAAAGAGATGAGCATGTGTGCCAAAGTTAAAACATTTTATTAGCATTCCATCTTCCTTTTACACACACACACACACACACACACACACACACACACACACACACACACACACACACACACACACACACACA
>JBBPCS010000001.1:12283102-12293191 GCA_037974645.1 Hollardia meadi
CAACCACAAACTGGTGCCCCCCCCCCCCCCCCCCCTACATGGTGCATCTCTCTGCCTATGTTCGTCAAAATGACACAGATAGGATTGGTATGGAAAGTGGGGCTGTGACGTCATCAAATAGAAGCAAGATGGCTGTAACCGGAGCGGGAAGCCCAAGTGTAGAGGGAAAACAGAAGGCAAGGGAGAGATTTGAGGGATACTGTATATATGAAACGTAATCTTCTTTGAGCTCGATGCTCAGAGAGGATCTTTTCTCCTTGTTTCAACAGCGATGATTAACTTTGAGCAGATGACGTGCAAAGGTCAAGAGTTGGCGTATGTTCATCAGCATGTACATTTGAAGCCCACATTAGCGCACACCTATGCACGTATCTGCATGCACAAAAACACACTTGCACGCTCCCTCCACTTATTCTTCCCACACACACAAAATTTTGCACATCTAAAATGGTTGGCCTCTTTTTTTTTTTCATTTTTTTTTTTCAAGTGTATTAGCTTCCACTGGGAGCTTAATTCCAGATGTGTGTACACAAAGTAATTACACCATGTGGTATAGTGGCCTATTGTCTGAACCCGATGCAGGAATTAACCCAAAAGGCGTCCTGTTGAGTGCAGTACCCCCTAGAAGGTCGCTGCGCGTTTAATTTGTACCTCTTTGCTCATACATCAAGATTGAGTGATATAGTCGCAGACTGATGGCCCCCTATTTACCCAGTGACCCCTCCGGCTGGGACCTGCTGGGCCAGGTCTGGAAATAACAGCATCCTTTTATGTGTACTAATAATTAGCATGGCACAAATGGCCATCCATCAACCACCAATGAGCCATGGCTGCTTTGTCAACATGTACAGGCACATAACTCTATTTATGTTGGCCACAAGTAACAAATACAAAATAATATATTAATAGTGGAGGAGTGTGTGTGTGTGTATGTGTGTGTGCCTGATCGGGTTGATGTGCTTTTGCTTTTTCTTGTTTCTGAATGTGTTTGATGTTTTTTTGGGGGGAGAGAATCAGAACCACATTCTTTACTATCCTGATTTGTATCATTAGTGTTAAATAACGGTGATCACCTCGCCGAGGTTTTCCTGCTTCTAAAATCTCTTCGAGCACGGACTGCACAACAAGCGAGTCCCAGAGGTCTGAGCCTTGGTGCCTATCAGAGGTCAAGTGCTCAGGGGTCACGTGAAAATAGTTTTTATCACATTTCATTCTCATAATCCTCTTTGAAATGTCACACACAACTATGATCAGACGGAATGTGAGCTGTCGTAGCCTCAACATAAAGCTGGTAGCGGTGCGACATGACAGCACAGGGCCTGAGAAGACGGTGAATATTTAGCATAAAGACATTAAGTTGGAGCTTTTGTCATTCTATATCACAATAACTCGAGGGGCTACTTGCAACGACTCTGAAAATAAGCGTTTATTTGGTTTAGCCGAGAGTTTTTTTGGTGAGCCAACTTTGTGGTTCTTAAATCCCCAGTAAATCCTGTTCCGGCAGCTTCAGCTGTAGCTTGAAGTGAAGCCACCCAGAGAAACCTCAGCTGAAAACAATCGAGCTGAAGTGCTGAAGTCACTACGGTCGGCCCGAGGATCAAAGGCCACCTTTCATCCCAGTTTGTTTGGGCTAGACTTGGGTTTGCTTTGTTGGCTAATGCTCATAAATGTAGCTGGAGTCATCAACAGTGCAAAACTATATTAAAGCTAACATTTTAAGTCTGGGTCAACACTTTGTCTTTTTTTTTTTTTTTTCTGCAGTGGAGATGGAAAGTGTCAAGAATTCAGACTTGGAAAACTGAGGAAAGAAGAAAAAGAAAAAAAATAGCCGGGCATTAAGTTCACATTCCGTTCAGCCGTTTATGTTGCACTCATTAGCAGTTTATTTTCAGATTAATTATTCTGTGCTTGTGTTGTTGTAATCCAAGTAAGTTATCTATAAAAAAAAACACACACACCACATTTTCTGTGCTATTGCAGTGTAATGTCCCATCAATTTGGCGGTCATTAATACATATCGGCTTCATATATAAATACAGACTCTCAAAACATTGTCTCAAAATAAATAATACTTAACATTAAGAATAATTTGAGTTTAATCTGCTCATTCTTTTGCTGCCACATTATGATTTATTTTACTTGAATAACAGATGTAGTAAGAGATATGGGGTATCTGCGTGGTGGCTGCGTTTAAGTTGTTTTGAGCTAAACGTTTTAGGTGGTGCTTTAATCTTCTGATTAGCTCTGGTTAGAGGGGGTTTCTCTGTGGCGGAGTGTCGTTGCAGCTCCATCCAGTGGGCTCAAAATATTTCTCACCCGAGCCCCTTGGATCAGCCTCCCTCTCTCTGCTGGAAGGATCCAGTCGGGAGTCAGGAACGGAATCGGATTAAAGACAGGGTCACATGGCAGCAAAGTTTATTCTAAATGTAATCAAAATTAGCAAACAAAGCTCACATACATAAAGAATATAATGGATTTTTTTTTTTTTTTTTACAGTACCACAAACTTTGCTATGATTAAAGTATCTTTCACTTAACAAAGTTTCAGATTTCACAGTAGACATTTTCACATTTCACAGAAGGAAAAGAACATAAATAATAAAATGAATTAATTTCGATTCTCTGCTTCACATTCAGGTTCCTGGTGTTGTTCATACTGGCTCACCAGTTTGATAATATGATAAAAATTAAAGTGTTTTACTAATGGAAACATGAGAAGACTATTACTTTAATCGCATGCTTTTAAAATACAAAATCTATATATTGCTTTGTACAACTAGTGTTAATAATAATAGTTATAATGTACTCTCCCTGCTGTGAATTTTCTCTGGTGAAGTTATGGCTTTAAAGTGCTTACTCGCCCCATGGCACTGTTGGTACCAACAATGTAGTCCTGTGAGTAAAACACCTGCTTAATTATATTTCAAGTGGCTTGTATCCCAGCACGCTACTACAAGCCGTTTAATAATCTTGTCTGGTGTCCCCTTTATTGTATACTAAATAGATAAATAGCAGATCCCTTACATATGATGTGAAGAGGTTTACAACAAACTTTGTTGTCTGAGTTGATGGACGAGCTCCAGAAAGTGTGATGACATTAGACACCAGAGTCTTGGCTCATGTTCATGTCCATAAACAGTCTTTGAACTGCCCACAGTGAACATAATGAACTCTATTGCCAAGTGACTTTTCTTTCAAAATCAAAACTGCTTCATTTTCAATGAAAAATTAACATCCCTGCAGATGATGCATCATTGTTTTTCTTTTGTGTTTTTTGATATGCTCCAAATAAACATTCAACAGCAAATTTAAAACCATAATTCATTCTGAAATGTCTTTCATTGAAGCACTGAGTAACAAACACTTCACTTAGAACTGTTTTCAAAAATATGTTTCTTAAAATGTCAAATCTATTTACTGGAGCCTTCTGAAAACCTTTTTTTTAAATTACACAGCTTCAAACCAGTATTTAGACAACAAATTCACCCTGAGAAAATAATCACTGCATATTAATGTGATCAATAATCCCAACCAAGCAGGAGTTTTATTTCCAGCCGGGCTGCCTGTTTGTTGGAGCTGCACTTCCCTGCAGACAACACACTCCATTCTGCTGGGCAGGGAACTAAGTGGATACCGTTTGGCTTGTATATGCACCGGGCCGTTTAGGTTATGTTCATATTTGCAAAAAAATTAATCTAAATGGGAAAGCAAATATGATTAAGTGCAGAAAGTGAAACAGGTGTCCACAGTAAACGTTTAGGAACCATCCCAGCAGACCATCAGAGTAAATTCCATGACTATTAGCTTTAGTTAGCTCGCATGTTTGTCTGCAGTGATGTTTTAATTGCATTTGTCACAGTGAGTAAATTAAAAAGATTGGTAAAGTTATCCACAAAACACTTTGTTGCTGAGAGGAAATCAAAAGAAGAAAAAAAAACTGCTCCTAAGTAAATATATCATGTAGGCTTTCTCATGAAATAACTGTTTAACCCTGTTAAAAGATTCCACTACTGACAGGGAGGCCCATTGACATAAATAAAGATGGACGACGCGTCTCCATTTCGAGCGTTGCCATCTTGCGCTGGTGATGTCATTTGCAGCCAGCGTCTGCGCAGTAGCAACCGGGCAGCAGAGCCGGGGTATCGAGTTACCGCCCATACACCCGCCGCCTGCCCAATAGCGAGCAGGGCTCAGCTGTCAATCATGACATTTCACCCCACGTTTTTATAGCATTAACTAATTAAAACCAAACTGATCAGAAAAATGAACTCTTGAACGTACATCAGCGTGATAAGAACTACCTAAAATAACAGAAACCATCTTTGGGAAAAATTTATTTTGGGACTTTTTAATTTGGCCCATGTCCTACCTGATATCATTGAGGGGGAGGAGTTAATGACCTATACTGCAGCCCACCGCCAGGGGGCGATCAATATGTTTTTGCTTCACTTTTGGGGAGCTCTCATGTCGTCCATCTTTATATACAGTCAATGGGGAGGCCATCTTGGTCTGTATCAGACTAGTTTGTATGATGTGACAAAGGTTACTTGCACTTTGGCTCTGATTTGTTTTTCTGAACTATTGTGTCCATACTTGCTGACGATGTTGCATTAAACATCAAGATGTTGTTTCTGGAATCTCTTGATGTTTAAAAAGATGGTAACACTTTTGATTGAGATATTATGCACTTTTGTTTGCATACTTAAAGTTTTGAGATACACAGCAATCATGTCATCTCATCCAACCCTGTCTCCACAAAATCATGTTTATGTACAACTAATTTGCATCAGTGACCATGTTTTGATGGAAATGTAATGCCATCGGGAGTGCCTTTTTGAAAAATCAACATAATGAGGAAATGTTAATGTTAATAAAATGATCACCGACAACATGGTTAACTGCCAATCCATTGCAATGTAATATCATGTAGTCAGCATTAATAAACATATTCATTGTTATGTTTTGATACTTGCAGCAGTTGGTTAACCCTCAGTGGAAATAGACAACATTCCTCCCCTGCATTTCCAAGTATTGTTGGTGCTGTGGTCCCATGGCTACTGCTAGAAGCCTGACTACTGGCCGAAGCAAAAGCAACTGTAAGAATACCAATTGGATCTAGAAACTCTGGTCTCAGTGCTTCTCATGGTTTACCTCGGTTTCTTCTCCTTCTTTGCCTTCTTCATCAGCAGGGTTCTTTTACTTTTTCAGAGTTGTTCCATTGCGCAATATCGCCCCAACGAAGACCCCTCTCTACGGCCCCTTTGTTTATTTACACTGAACAAAGCGACAGAGTCAAAACGGCGCTCCACTGTGTGATTTTAGATAGCAAGCCGGCGTTCCACAATCAAAAGAGGCGCGAGGAGTTGCACGTCAGAGTCTAGTTTTCTAGTCTTGTCTTCTTCTTTGAGTTAGCTGCTAACTGCTGCTAGCAGGTTATGGGTCGCGGTTGTGGGTCGCACACATAACATGTCGACAAAACGTCACAGCCCTGTGTCGTCGTTCCGCCTCGCCGGCTCACTCCGTTTATACAGATGTCGATTTGGCGCTGTTACTACTAACAACTTTGACCCCCATTACGCCTCTGTAACGTTTATACAGAAGGCGAGGCGCAACAGGCCCGCATTGAACGGGCTGTGTAAAAAGGGCCACTGTTACCTGGGGATAGTGACTGAGGAGAACAATGCCTCTTCCTGTCCAGCCCTGGTGGCAGCATGAATAGCACAGTGAAAGCGAGGCATACAGGGAAACAATCTAAATGCAGTTGATGTAATTTTTCTTTAGCCATTGCACTATACAATATATATTTACTTCATAAAGGTAAGTTAAAGCAAAAATGTCCATTTCTTCTTTAAGATTTGGGAAAGAAATGTGATATGAATTCACGAAAATCTCATCTCATCTGATCTGATCTGATCTCATCTCATACAAATTGTCCCACAATGCATCTCATCTCAGTGAGCAGATATAAAAGACAAACTTGCTTTGCTGTGTGTCCTCTGCAGGGTTGGCTGGTAGGAGATTTTTAGAAGAAAGAGCCTTACAGATTCAAGGCAATCAGACAGAGGGTGAATGTTAATGAAAAAGCAAACAGCCAAGCATTGCAATTTGTGCTGGAGAACATGTTTGAGCAATTGCCGTGGCTCTGTACTCTGCTCCATTCGCCCTGCAAACAAGAAACACTTCAGGGAAAATAATTATCTGTCATTCCCAGTGTTAGGGTCAAATACATTTAGATGCAAATGAGAACAACTTCCGGTTTTGGAATCTTGCTCATGAAATGTAAAAATGCAAGTATAGTGTGGAAAACATTTTTACCATGATCAAAACTATGTGATCACTGGGAGCGTATTCAGGAAACTTCCTGCCAAGTTTTGGTTTCTCAGACTAAAGAGGGATGAACAGAGAAGGCTAGCTGTGATTTTGTGCTGCCTGTTTCATGAAACAACCTCTTTGTAGAACCAGGGGCAGAACTGGTTGGAAATAAAGATGAAACAATAAAATTGAATCTTTATTTTCCCATCATGGAGATGTTTAGCATGAGTTTTTTTTTAGCACAAGTCCTCTCCACGATTGCAAATCCACGATTAGATTTAAGTGTGGATGAACAGATTAAGCTTTTGAGTCTCTGGTCCAAACCCATACTTTCCAAGGCCAAAAGGTCAGACCTGACTGAGTGAATGCAGATTTTTGTCCTCAGGGAACATTTTGGTTGGAGGAAATGTGATTTACATAAAATATGGTCAGCAGCCCTCTGTGTGCAGTAATGAAAAATCACTGATACTTCCAGGACTGCACATCAGCCTGATTTGGGTCCTGGAAAAACACCTGAAAAAGACTCTTGGTTTTAATACTAAAACAACAGACATTTCAGCAGTTGTGCCCATGACAGAAATGACTGAAAATTAAAAGAAGAAGAATTAAGATTTTCTTTGGATTCTCCCGTTCAAGGTCAAACGTGTAAGATGTTGAGTCTCATTTCCAGGTCGTCAAATACTGACGCATGGGGTTGGTAGGGTGGGCCGACCACCAACCCAAAGCATCTGTATGTGGCGACCTGGAATGAAACTCAACAATCAACTATCTTACAACCTGCACATTTAAGAAAAAACAAATGCAGCGCCCTCCCCTAATATCTCAAAATAATAAAACCAATGAGTCAGCTCACGCTGCCATTAATAATTCAAACAGCACATAGTGTACTGCCAAAATTATGGCAAACATACATTTGTCCAACTTTTTTTTGATAAATTTAACTTAACTGCATTCCTGCTTTCTTTTAAGATGCAGAATAAAGTGAAAGTAGAAGCTGCTAGACTAATGAAACAGTGGTGCAAGAAGTATTCAGATCTTGTCCTTGAGCAATACCACAGTGTAGAAATACTCTCCTGCAATAAGTCCTGGCTTCAAAGTGTTACTGAAGTAAAAGTAAATACGTATTAGCATTTATTTGGTCATCTATTTGGTTTGTCAAAACTGACACACTAATCTTATTAGCGACTAATTGATTCGGGTGAAAAAACTTTATGCCTGGGCAGGAAAAATGCACTTTTAGCCCCAAAGTTCAAAACTTGTGCTACTTCATAACCTCAGTGCTTTCGCCACTTGAGTAGAGATTCATCATGATCAACAGCAAAATGAGAACGAGTAATGCAACCGGTACAATAAGCCAACACAATGTGTAGCAAATTAATCAGGCTTGGCCCAGGGCGCGGTCTGGAAAAATGATCTCATTTGACCAGACGGGTCGGGGCTCCTCTCTAATTATATCACAGTACAACGCCATGATTCCTCATCTTTGTTGTGCTCATTAGAAAAAATAAAAACAGCAATTTTACTGTCAAACTCTAAACCACTATAAGCACTACAGAGTTCTTAGCATACAGGACGGCTGCTTCAGTGTTTGTTCAGCAAACAATTCATATTTTTTAATATATGAATTATGCATATTTTCCCTCTTAAAATAGAAAGCAAATGGGTAACAGAATTAACTTGGACTGTTTGTGCTCAGATTATGATTTATGCAAATCAAGATGCATTGAGATTTATATTTACAAAACTGACAATACAATGCTAAGATTACAGTGACTGTAATCTAAATAACAAAACACTTGATCTGTGAGATGATCTTTGTTTCGTATGCATGCTGGAGTGATCTTGCATAATTAAAAGTTAAATACGAATGCACAGTTTAAAAATGAAAAATCAATAAATATACATTTAAATTCAATAGTGCTGCGTATGTATATCACACACTCCTACATGACCTTGTGACCTCACTGATGAATTAGAGCCTTTAACTCTGCGCTGCAGTCTTCATTCTACTACTAAGCGCAATGCATGTGGCATTATAAGATAAATATGAATATAAATGGGACAAAATGCATTCAAGAAAAGTAGACAATCCCCATGACAGCCCACTGGGGTCATCTCCAGCCATGTAAAATAACAATATGCCACAGAAACACATCTGACCTCTCACCCTGCAAGGATTTTCCTGGCAAAGAGCAATGCCTTTAGGGGAGCAACCAGACTTCCATCACATACTCTCTGCACAATGGGTTACTTATTGCTCTCCCTTAAGGTGAAGAATACGGGAATATTTCATATGATAAAGGCAAATGGGTCTATAAATTGCCTGAGGGAAAGCTAGCTTTCCTGATTGCTACTCATCTCACTGTTTCCCAGATGTTTTATGCTCCTCTGACTGGTAATCAATAGCTACACATGCACCCTCTCAGCCAGCACTGGTTTTTTATAGTATGCCTAAGGAGTAGTTGTCAGTCAATGGCAGCCTTGTGAATACACTGAGGCTGCATTTGGACAGATGGAAGCTTTCCCTGTCAATTGTGCGATGCCACAGTCCAAACAGTCAGCTTTTGTTTTTTGGGGGTTTTTTTTCACAAGAGACTATTGTATTGTGGCTATTGTAGAATTTTGCTTTGAAAGGCTGAATAAAACCTTTCTGCAGAAATGATAACATGTGAGCTGATGTCGGTATCACTTTCTGAGTTGTAAACTAATGGCTTTATTAATAGTTAACACATAATTCACTAATGCTTCATAGATCAGTTATAAGCAGTGAATAAGAACATTTTTGGGGTTGTCACATTGTAAAAAAATGCCTTTGGCTAGTTATCATGTCTACAGTCATAAACATTTTTAATTCATTAAAAAGGGTTTTCAAAACAATCCCTTCAAGTCTGCAGTTATAAATGGATTTTGGTTTGGGTGCTCTGCTGACATTTTCCATAAGGTAAATAGTTAAATGGTCTATTGGAAGGTGGTTTCCTCAAGCAGTAAAGAGCTATAGCTAAAAAGAGAAATCAAGACTCAAGATCCTGTTTTTGCTATTACCACACAGTTGATAGGAGTTTGGTTTGCTCGAACAAGCATGCTGAGGGATAAACACCAGTCAAGTGGAACCCATATTAAATAGTAAAATTGCAACCTTGTTCTTGCTTTTGTTTCTTATTTACAGCTTTCTGCGAATCAGCAAAAAATAACAAAAAAAACCCCCATATTTATTGTTTCAACGTGTATTTTTGTTAAAATAAATCATTTATTTTAATGGCATGTAGCCGACGCAGTGGAGAACATAAACCCATACATCTGTCAGCTTTGAAAAATTGTATTCTCTAGGTGTTTACAGGCATTTGTGCGGACACCTTCGATTTCAGACGTTGATTATCCGCCACTGAAAGATACATCAGTAAATCTAGCAAGGCTGCTGTTTTCTTTGAAGAGAACAGAGTACCTAATTACCCTTATTTACAGGACGCTTCTGAGTAAAGCCTCACGTTATCTCGCTGTGACAGATTCGCTTGCTTAATAAATATCATCATTAGGATTTTCATTCCTCCAGCTATGCCTCGTGGATATTACTGTTTTCTGCTGGCAATCAGACACGCACAGAAATACATCTTTGAAGTAAAGGGCAGAGATACCTATCGTGAGTTATTATAGATTTGTTGGAGGAATTTATAGAGTGTTATTGACGCCTTCAAACCCGCAGGGATGACACACACACACACACACACACACACACACACACACACACACACACACACACACACACACACACACACACACA
>JBBPCS010000001.1:12293291-12306784 GCA_037974645.1 Hollardia meadi
ACACACACACACACACACACACACACACACACACACACACACACACACACACACACACACACACACACACACTAACAAAAATGAATGTACTGTATAATTGCCCTCAGAGAGAACTAAGAGTGTTTTATTTTTGCCTCGCTATGCTTGATAACTGCGTCTATCTGCACAGCAAATAAACGCTGCAGGTACATAATGTAGGACATGCTGATGAAAAAGAATCGGCCCTGTTAAGTTACTGTACGGTCTGTCCCTACAGGCGTGCTTATGCTATATTGATAAGCAAATTAACAGGGTTGGATTTGACCGGAGAAGCTACTATTAGATGAAGCTGCGAAAGATGAATTCAATTGTGATTTGAATAGAACGACCCACACTGGGTGACTTTCAATGGGAGGCAGGAAATTGGCTCAGGCTAAATTGAGTTGTGCTTGTTAGGATGAATGCTCAGCGGCAAATCACTTTAGATTGAATTTATCATCACACCCAGAGCTTATCCAGAAACTCAGAGGACATTTATAACCACTCCGCAGAAACAAACACTTAGCAAATGTATATATTCAATCAAACGCATGCTTGTCCGTAATCCTGCTTGGAATTCTTTGACTGAACCGACTTAGTTTGGATGCTAAACTTGATGAACTCTTCCTCCTCTCTGCTGTTATTCTGAGACCCAATTAGATGTACATATCCCACACAATCCTGTGGTTGGAGGCCAGAGTGCGTCTGTTTGTACCAAAGGGAAGAGGCGTGGGAGAAACACGCAGTGGTTTTACCCGCCAACACGCTGCACTGGGCATGGTGCATATCAATACAAGCAGTAACTAATAACACTGGCTGCAGGTATGTCTCGCAACATCAGAGGGAGACGAGTGCAAAGGTTGTTTCATCTTTTATAGATCCTGTTTGAAACCAGCAATTGCCTCAAAGAAAGACTGAGTGAAGAACCAAAGAGTGAAGAACCAAAGCCAGCGTTTGTGTGCGTGTGTGTGTATTTTTTTCATGTGTTTATGTGTGTATAAATCATGAATGTATAAATATTGTGTGTATGACATACCCCAGCAATGCAACTGGGCTGTTTGCAACAATCTTCCCTTGTCTTTGAAATTGTTTATGTAGGACCAGATCCCTACGGCCAGATAAGCAGGGGGCTGTTGAGCTCCCTGCGGAGGTTAGCCTTTCAGGAGCCCCCCCTCCCTCATTTGCGATTGCCCTATGCGATAGCACCCAGCAGGCCTGAGAACACAGGCCTGTTCTGGATGGATGGTGTCATGAACAAGACAATTATCAAGCAGTAAGCGAGGTCTCCCAGGGTTATGGTTTTAGTCAGATCATTTATTTTATGTAGTTTTTGAAGCAGGAGCTTTAAAGTTTAACAGCCCTAGGGTTCTTTTTGCTCTTTTTTTTTTTTAGCCCTGGGTCTGTGTGTATTTGTGCGAGTTTATATTGCTGGGAATATGTTTTTTGATGATCTAATTGGCTATTATTGGATGTTTTCAGGCAATAAGACTGTGCTTTTTTGTTTAGTTTTAAGGTGTAGTGTGTGTGATATTGAGTTGACTTCACGTGAGCCTTTTCTACACCCTTCAGCATGTTGGCCGCAGCAGCTGCTGCATAAATACGTTGGAGAAACAGAGATGGATAGATAGAAAGAGATATGCTGCTTGGAATTAAAATTACAGTTTTGCAAAAATGGATTCACTACTAAAAGTGACAAGGAATCAGCTTCAAACGCAAAAAACCCCCCCAAAAAACAAAAACATGCAGATGGAGTGAGTGAGGAACAGATAGATGTAGATGAAGTTATCATGATGATACAGTTGAGCTGTCTGTATATTATCTGATGTAGATCCCAGGGCCTTCGTCAAACAAAGAGTTGCCAAGAAAGAGTTACAAAATGTGTGTGCTCTAAACTTCCCCAAAACACCACAACCAGCTGCTATAGATCACATCATCCAAATTCCTTTTCATCTGAATGGCCTCATTTTAATAATCTACTTTAGTATATCATCCCTCAGAGATGCTTCCCTCAATAAAATTAAAAAATAAATGTGAGGAGGAACTCGTTGACGTAATTACCTGATGACTCTTGGAATATGAATGTGATGAGAGTTAATGGGAGCACATACAGTATGTAATTCAATTTCAGGCCTTGCATCGTCAGTCTCGGGTAGCGTTACTTTTAAAAGTAACTTGTTTCAGCATTACCTACTGAGAAAAGTAACTCGTCAGAGTACTGTTGTGTTACCAAAATGATAACAAATTTGCGATTTAGTTCCAGCTTGAGGATGTGTTCGAGCGCTGATCACTGCCTTCGTACATAGTGTAAATAAACAAAGTAAAGTCACAAATATATATGTTATGTTATGTATGTTATAATTATGTTTTTTGAGATATAATGTGTTCATTAGTGAGCATCAGAGGCTTATTTTGAACTTTGGACAGACACTGTTTTCCCCTCCTTCCTGTCTTTATGCTAAGCTAAGCTATAATCAGCTCCTGGTTCCATCTCTTGGCAAGAAAGTAAATAATCGCACAAACCAAAATATCAAACTATTCCTTAAAAGAATGGTTAATTTATTCAACAGGCATCAAAAAGATTGCTCTTTTCGCTAAAACTTGATGTCCCCCCTTAGAACAGATCAGGTTTTAGGACGGTGTTGTGGGGATGTTATATTGAGTTATCTTGTCTGGTCAGATTCCTTGTGGGCAGGGCGGCCATTGCTTTAAATGATTCTGCTTTAAGATTGACTGCCACGGTAAATGTTATGGTGATACCATCTTCTAAAAGGCCATGCGTCCTTTGATTCACTTCAGTTTCACTGAGAAGAAAACGATGCAGGCCTTGAACTTGAACCCTGGTGAGTTTCTGCAGTGTTGGTTGTGCGCTGCATGTTTGGGCCAGCCCAGTCCTCATGCATCATCAACCGTGCCCTGACACAAACAGAAATAAACCCAGATACTTCAGCGATGAGGGTTTTTATTCATTGTCAGTCTCAGAAAGTGAAAAGAGGTCCTCGCTATTACTTCTTCCTCAACTTGTTTTGTTTTTCCTGGCACTTTCCCTCTGACAATCCAAAATTAGATACGGCCTGCCTTCTTGACGTTTAAGCAACCAATCAATAAATAAATGACAACCTGTGATCGTGACCCTGACCAAGAGCTGATTGCCACTGATTGATTGCTGTGAAGAGACCAAAGAATCCTGAACACTATCGATCATTTGTACTCACTTAATTAACAACGTTACATTCTTTACACGTTCATCAGGTAAAATCCAGGCAGACAGCACATGCTCTAAAATACATATTGAGCAAGTGAAAGTATTTGACAATGTGGATTGTTTGGTTTCTTCACAGTCAAGAGTTTTTAAACTGTCAATAAGAATGTCTGATGTGCAAGACCTCGGCCATAATTGTTACCTTGTTTTAATTATTAGACAAACAGCTGTAATAAAAGACAGCTGTAATAAAATGTGAGACTATCTAAGAACACAATCTCTGTCTGGTGTGAAATGTCCTATTCTGTTGTATCAGATAAACGAACAAAGGCTTTTGTAACAAAATGTTGTCTCTGCAGGGTATCTGTGCCTTGTGTGTTTTTCATACAGAGAGAATGAGCTAGCTTTGAGTGTGTTTTTGTATACGCCTCGTGGCGAGCTTCAGGCCATGAGCTAAACTGCTGGGTGCCATGGAGTAGCAGAAGCTGCGTGAGGGTGGTTATACAACGCTAATCGCAGTGGTGTACAGATCATAATTACATGCTCAAATCTATATTTATTGAGGAGTTTAAGTCTGTGAAGCATACATTTGTTTTAAGTTTTGCTACAGTATTTCATTGGAGATTGATAGTTTGATTTCTGAAAAACCACTTGTGCCACATTACCGCGGCTCCTTATGCACGGCCAATGATACTACTTCCCGTGCAATCAGCCTCACTACTTTCCCAGTGAGTGGCCCCACGTCTCCTGCAATTACATCCTCCCTCTGTAATCTGTACTTCCACCCAAATGAGGCCAGCCTGAGTAATTTGCGTGAAGATTCGCCAAATTAAGAAATATAATGTGCGAGAATCCGGTCTGCTCTCTCCTGGTTATTGAATACAGCGGCGCCAAAAGCGATGCTCTCTTTGTACCCTATTGTTTCTTGTGGGTAATCACATTCACCGAGTCACAACCCAGTGAGCCCAAGCCTCTCCCAAATGGAAAACAAAGGCAGTCATGACAATCTGTAATATTAATCTGATTGGGTTAACAGTGTCTCAGGGGCTCCTCCAGCCTGACTTCTCAGCTACCTGTGGCTGTGTTTTAATCCGATTGCACTAATAGCATATTCAAAATCAAGACCTTGCCACCTTCCCCCCACTGTTACACATAACTTCTAATAGAACATCCTGTATTTCACATGAACACTCACAAATTTGTAAATAATTACTATCACATGGGGGGGAGAATAATAGGCAGCCCCAATTCAAATTCACTAGCTCGAGGCAGTGTGGTAATCATGGAGGAGAGCGGGACAGGCAGAATAGGGGATACAGGGGGGTAAGGAGAGAGAGGAAGGTAATCACATTGTATAACAACCACACAGTCTGACAGTTTGATAAGAAAACAAGTGTAGAGTGAATAATGAGCAACTTTGTACATAGTACTTATGATTTTATGTGCTACATCATTTGTCAGTAACAACTGCATGTTGTCGCTTTAAAATGCCTGTTACCCGTAGTTAAAAAGGAACTTGGCACAATCTAATGGATTCATTGTTCGTTTATGGACGGCTCCTTACAAATAGCCGGGTATATTTCAGTGGCTACGGGCCTATATTTGTTACTTTAAAGCAAACAACAAACACATTCTGGGAAGTTAGTGATGGATTGGATGTGTTATCTGCCTGTTAGCACAACAGCCCATTATCAATGTGCCCAGGTTACTGTGCTAGCTGTAAAGCAATAAAGACAGCCTGATTCTAGCCACAGCTGAGTAGGAGTTCAGTGGCTGCCTGCGTTCTATCACTTTCAAATGAGCACCACAAATCACTTCAGCGGGATGCCTGCACCAGTAATGTGGCCATCAGCATATGAAAATATGTATGGGACATCCAATTTACTGCCAGCAAAAAGGAGGAGGAAACCCACAGTGTGCTGAGTGATTGTTAGATGCCTGGTTTCTGTACAATATGTGTGTGTGTGTGTGCGCGCGCGCGTGCGTATGACTCTATACGTGCAAGTGTTGTTGTGCAGTTGTTAATAAAGGCAGAACATGTGATTGCATGGATCCCATGTAAACAACATTTTTTTAAAAACTGCCAGGAAAACAGACAGCGTTTGTTGCATTAATAAGCAAATCACTTTCTCTCTGGGAATAATCACAGCATGACAAGACAACCAGGAGGAAAAGTTGGGCTTGTTTGGTGTCTGTGTTCATCTGCAATTTGTTTTTGTGTATGTGCGCATGTGTCTGTGAAAACGTGCCTGTCCGCTTGTGATTATGTGTGCTCGTCTGCCTGTGTGTGTGTGTGTGTGTGTGTGTGTGTGCGGTGCATGTTTTGTACGAACCAGTCTGATTGTCACAAGGGTGTTTTGTGTGCACTTTGTTCTCCACGCTGATCCCGTCCCTGGCAGAAAATAATTACAGTCTGTTTATGAGCCGCAGCGACGGAGGAAGGACAACACAGAAACCAGCTTCATTTTACTGCTTCAGAGGACGTCACATCGCCCGGGAAGAAGAGGAGGAGAGGGGGTGACAGAGAGGGGGAGAGAGACAATAGCGGGAGAGAGATGAGACCATTACAGTAGATGAGAATGCTAATTACTCCACCTCATATTGGATGTCTGTCAAACCACCCACTTCTCATGATAAATCTATATGTTGTGTGCTTAACACACACACTTCACATGTGGGCACCGCGGAGGTACAATATATCTCATCGTTTCTTGTTCCACAACAGCTGGAAAAATATAATTTGTCCGAATGAATGAAAAAAAAGAAAAGAAATGAGGAGCTAATTTTTTTTTTGCAGAAGAAAAAAAAAAGTAGTAATAACAAGCAAAGCATTCAGCGATTTGAAGATAAATCAGACAACACAGTGGCGGAGACAATGCTGCCTCTTTTATAAGGATTTATGACACACATACCCACACCCACAGACGGAGTCGACCCCCCTTCTCTATCACTCAACACAGGGATTTACATATTGTACACTCAGACATGCATACACACTCATTAGGAGAGGGGGCTCATGCATGCTATATGCTAGTTGATGGTAGATGATACCCACCTTCTTGACAAGAGATCTGAGAGAGATCCCTGTGTAAGAGAAAACAGCGTTGAAGGCTCCTAATATCTTTGATAGCATCGTTATGGTAATGATCAGGCATAATGTAAAATTCATGAAGTGTACCTAGCATTTGAGGATTGCCAATAGTTGTTCTGCTGGCAAGAGGGAGGATACAGAAAACATGTTACAGAAGTCGTGCATGCAGATGTTGTTATGCTTTGCCCTAATTGTTTTTCGACAGTTAAGTGCAGCTAAATGACTTTCATGTGTTGGCATGTATACACAGGGAGGGAATTGCTTCTTACCTTTTTCTTTCAGCTTGTTTGGCAGAGTGCTTGTTGGAACAAAACATTGCCTTCCTAATTATTCCAACCATTAGACCTATTAATTTGCCCAGTCAAACAACTCAGACAGACATTGTGTAAAAATACAAACAATAGCAATATTGTGATTTCCCAGTGAACATCTAAGCTTAGCCAAACAGAGTAAAAAATGCAAAACAATCAGAAGGGGTCTGCAGCGGAAACCTGGTCCATTCTGTCACTTCAAAAAGTCTCTGCATCAACCTGTCCATCATTGACAGTTATGAGTTTGGACTTTCTCTCCCTCCCTCTGTTAGTCTGTGTACATGCATGCATGGGTGTGTTTGCGTATGTGTGTGTGTCTAAGATCTCCAAGGAGTGTCTTTCAAACAAATTTCCATCGAGCACTCATCAGTGGGAGGTCCAGGTCCATTGGAGATGGCATAGTCACTCTGAAATCACACAGCTAACCAGGACTGTCAGCCAATCAGGATGTTTTTGATTTTTCTTGAAATCCACGCTCAGTTCAGATTAACCTGGACTCCGACACACACATCAGAATGGAGAGTGATTAGATGGCTGTGGATGTTCACATCTGGGGAACAATTAGCCCGGATGCACGGCCTAGCTGAGTGAACAAACGTGACAGTATTGTCAGATTTGACAAGTGACTTGAGCTGTTCCAAATTTAGACCCATTGAAGTTACACGAGGGTGAAATCAGGTCAAAGACATGCGTCGTGAAAAAGGGTCACTTTGTCTTGGGAACCACTGTCACCTAACAATTGCATGTACAAGAGCTGTAATACATGTAAATGTGAAATCTGTCGGGTTTGGCCACCAGGCATTAAAGAATACAGAATTATAATATGACAACACTGATATAGATGATCCAGTCCAGGTAATAGTCCTGACCCCATAGTGTCCAGTTGGTGTGGCCTCTATTCAAGTTACAATTTTTGATAAAAAAAAAAAAAAAGGATTTCTGGTTGCAGCTGGTTTCGGTCTGGGCTTCATGCTAGCAACTAACTCTTTGATTTTATCGGGAGAGCTGCACATAAGACATTTGTAGACTCCCTATATCCAGGAGGGAATTGAACCACCAAGGGATCACAGACTCTGGAGGTCAAAACACAGCTGAGGAAAATAGTCTAATTGCGTAGTGCTTAAAGCTGTCTACCAAGCAGCCTCAGAATTCTATGCAAAACATATTTTCTATAAAAATGGATTATTATAAACACATAGATAGATACTGTCAATTCTGGGTTCACCCCTAAATAAGTGGTGTAGGTATTATTGCTAAACTGCTCCTACCCAGATTCTCTCCACATGTCTGTGGAGTGGAAACACTGCTCCCTCATGATAGGAAGCATCTCCTATAGGGTTGAATTGACACCACCATCAATAGCGCTCCGTTAACAAAAGTAAAAATCAGTCTCGCATTTTTCGTACAAATTTCCCCATTGGAAGATTTTTGCAGTTTGAATTTATTCACCCTATATACAGCAACATGTGGCCGACCGCGTGTGCCGAGTGCCTGTGGCGTGTTTGTGTGACAGCGCAGCCTGACCTGACCTAACAGAACTTACCAGGCACTCCAGTTCTTTTTGCTATTTTCCTCCAGACCGTTCTCCTTTTTGTCTTGTTACAATACATTCATGAACTGGTGTCATAAAGCCCCTGGATGAGCACGCATTTTTCCACAAAGATTTAATTTTCAATTTAAAATTTAAGCTCAATTTGCCACACCCAGAACAGATTCACGTCTGTTGGAGTCCACTTCTGTCTTTGTAGTTTTCTTTGCAGTTGCAACACGTTCACGGTAAATTGCTCTAAACACCTTTACAGGGTTCTGACAGCAATCAGCGATCTACAGTGAGTATTAATTTGGCTCCACATGCACTGGTGCCTACCAGTTAAAGTGTCCTGCAGAAATGAGATTGTTTCTGTTGGAAAAAAATAATTCAAAGGCTACTTTTTTTTTTGAAGACTGGCTGCCTGTTATCAAAGCTGTTGTCTGAAATAAAAGGAAATAATTTCCCTGCAGAAAGTGGACACTGGTGAATTGGCAATGATGAAATGACAAGGATGTCTGTCAATTGGATGTTTGATGCAGGCTCAAACTGAATGAGAGGCTGTGAGATGTGGAACACTCTTTGAAGTGTGTTATTTTATGACATGTTGTATTCATTGGTGGATGTATAGTGGTGAATTAATGAGAGATGAAAAATGTCAGTATTTCCCTTTAAGCACATCCAAAAAACATGTGTATTAAGAATGAACATATGTGACTTGGACACTCTGGCTTATGTCATCCACTCAGTCAGCCAAGTTTGTCAGAAGAACCTTCACGAAGAGGAGAAAGGTAGAATTAAAGCTGCTATAATCAAGATTTTTATACCAACAACGGATTAAATTGAGGCATATTGTGATAAGTTTAATGTGAACGGGTCACTTTCATTGAGGAACCCACAAATTATCAGGTGACTCAGTTGCTCTACGGAGCATTTTTAGCTTTTTCTTCCTTCAGCTCATTGTTTTGTTTTAACGGACAGCAATTTTACTGTTTTACTGCCGTTTGTAAGACTCAGCAAGCAACTGTAGTCAGTGATTATGCTGTGATAATCCCACCGTATGCTACCTATTCAGTACCAAATACCAGAAAACGTTAGCATCTAAACATAGTGGAGCATTTAGCAGCTAAAGAGTCCAATGATTGTCTCAGGAGTGAGAGACGACCAGCACAGAAAAGGAGAGACTTACGTTCATCATGCAGGTGGCCAGAAACATGATGATGTTATTGTTGCTCCGTCTGCTGCAACCCTGTCTTAGAAATTAAGTTTATATACAAGTAATTTGCAAAAGCAAATACTCTCTGAAGGAGACATCATGCAGCTCAGATTACATTTTCTATTAACATAATGAGGAAATGTTTTTAATTAATGTTTCTGGCAAGTTGTAAACATATTAGTAAAATGCTTAGTGAGAACGTAACTCATTCGTTTCCCACCCAAATATCAGATTTTGCAATACAATATCAGCAATTACATTTGTCTGTGTCCATTTAGTGCTAAACATGAATTTAATTTCTAGAAGACAGGACTGCTAGATATGTAAACCACTGTTTGCTAACAAGTTAAACGGTGAGAATATGTCAGATTCATTCACAAAGTGAATTTTCTTCTCTGTACAGATGACACTCTTCTTTGTTCTGATTCAGAAAACCTTGTGATTCATCCTTGCTAATGCCGCAGTGATTATCTATGTTTTCCTAATATTTATCATCCCATATTAAGAGGCTTAGTGACTTTTTGTCTTGCTCAGAGATAAAAAAAAACAAACACAGAAAGCTCATTAAGACAGAAAACGGCCCTTAGGGTAGGAAAGGACTTGCCTGCTCACCAGCTGGTGGCAAAAAAAATGATGATGGGATAAATAAATAATCACAGAAGACATTCAGCATCGTATTTATCATTATGGATTTATCTCACAAAGTCTCCAAAAAGACACTTTAAGTCAGGATTACAAAGCTTCTTAAAAGGATTTGATCGCATTGCAGCCCTCGATGGAACGGCGCAATGGTTAGCTTCTGGGCAAAAAAACGTAACTCTCTCACATGTAGCGCTCCAGAGATATTTAACAACAGAAATGTATGTCGTTAATGACACTGTTGACCCCAGAGTTAACTTTTACAGTGTCCTGTATGCCAGATTTTTCTCACCAGTCCCGTTTAAGGATTGGTGGCTCGTGCACGCAGCTCACTTGGAAAAACCTCTGCTTCAGTGATGCAGAACGTTGTTTATTTTCAGATGATGTTACAGACATCGCATTGATTTTTCACTCGCTGATCGGACAACTGCATGAGGCATTCCACTTGCCGAAACACAGTTTCAAGTGTGAGGATTCATTCAGTGTTCATCGGCTGCCAACCGAGCTACCGTTAGCTACGTTGATAACTGAAGATCCAGATGTCCGAAATGTTTCATCCAGTTAAAAGATATAACATAAGTTAAAACGAACGAGATCTAAAAAGTGAAAGTGACGGGATCTGAAGCTGTTGGAAAGTAGCGGGCTGGAAATGAAACACTTTAAGAAGCGCTTGATTTGAGATTCTGATTTTTCTATGAGCGGAGCACACATTTTAAATGTCAGTATCGCAGTCGTTCATGTTCATTTAACTGTGGGAAGCCAAAAAAGTGATTGCGATTAATATTCTATTAATTGTGCAGCCCTCAGGTGAGGTGTCGGGACCTTTTGCTGCCGCCTTTGTGTCAAGGAAATCATGTTAAACCTTAACATGACACTTTTCCTAACCCTTATGTGTTGCCTGAACCTAACCAAAACTTAACCACAGCTTTGGCACAGCATAAAATTTAAAATTGAAACATAAAGAAAGTTTCAACATATGATACGTATTGTAAAAATGTTGATATGATAGATATAAAACGCACAAATCTAACATATCCGTGATTTGCAGAAGTGCACAATGTCAACATTTATGAGGTTGGTTCTCACCGTAACAAACCAGCACCCTCCCACCTCCTCCCTCCTCTCCCGTGCTCTGTATCAGTTTGACCTGGTGGGGTCCGACTATGTCTGCTCCCACACCTGTACATCATTTTACCCTCATAGTTTCCACTTTGGAAAAAAACATGCTGACTGACAGCTGCACTTCAAAGATCTGCTTGCTGTCTGGCTTTCATGGTTATCATCTGTTGTGGGAGTTGTATGGTGGAGAGAGAGAATGAGTCTCAGGCAGCCGGTTGTGTTGTGGGGCCAATTTGGATGATTGGCCTTGAAATGCAAGCTGAAACGGGTTTCCCTGTGTTCCTTTAAAGTGACCCGTGCCCGGCAGTGTAATGTAAAATTATCCTCGCCGTGTTTGTGTTGTGTCAAATGCGGTGACTGGCAGAAACTGTTAGTAATTGTCTAAGTACTCCAGTGTGTCAAAGCTGTCCGTCACTCATCCCAACCCCCCTCCTCCTTAGTTCTGCTTCTTCAGCTTCTCATAATATTTTCACTGAACTGCAGAGGACAAACTACTTTCAGTGATGGAGTTGTCACTTTGGTGCTTTTGCTAGGAAAAATATTTTACCTTGGGAAGAACACACAACCAGCTGACATGTGTTCCTGCTTTTTGGCAGAGGAAAAAAATGAGAGAGGCACACTTGTTCTTTCTTTTGTTCTTTGATACTTTTACAGATTCAAGACTATGAGCTTTTCTTGTCATAACTCATTGAAGTCGAAGCTAACCTGAACGTGGCATTATGAAAATACTGACGAAATCCACTCTAAAAGAATGGACACGTGTACATACTCTCTTATGTATACACTTAAAATGAAAACTATTGACTGATGCCTGAACAGTACAGAAGACTATAATAAAAGCATGAAGCTGAAGTTTCCTTGAGTTTGGTTCCTCTGCTTGGAAATTATTTCAAGACATTTATACACACCAGATACCACACTGCACACACATAAAAGCTCTGCCGTGTAAAAACATGAAACTAATTAAGCCCATGAAGTGTAACTTGCTCTGGTTATTAATCCTGTTAATCAGGGGTTTACTTAGGGAGAGAGAGTTTATTTTAAATCGGTTATGGAACAGAAAGCTGTTCACCACCAAATGCTGTTACAACAAAAGCATCTGTGTGTGTTCAAAAAATGACTACAAGCACCAGCCTTGACAAGACACATTTTGTATAATACATTTCTAGCCTTTCGCTAATGAATTAAAACCAGGTGTAAACAAACTATTCAAGTTATATTGCCTCTTTTTAACATGGTGAACTTCATTACGTCGGTTAATATAAATATTTATTTTTTTTAATAATTAATGTTAATAATGGTTTGTTGACACCAAATCTGAGACGTAGCACAACTGTTTATGTTCTTCCAGTGTATTAATTTTGAATTTATTGTGATCTTAGTGGTGTTCTCATACAATGCAGAGTGCAGTAACCAGAGACTGTTCTGTGCTGATGTTAGCAGAATACTTTAATACGTGATCCATATCACATCGAGGTCCTGGTGTATGGGGCCAGACCAGTTTGACCAAAGCTTTGGTGCTAAGTGCTCCTTAATGTGATCTTTTAAACTGCAATTCCCAGAGATCACTTGTCAATCAACCAGTGCAACCAGTACCTGGATACCTTTTCATTATGATATTGTACATAAAAGGATTGTAATTTGAAATTCAGCAACCACATTATTACTATTCACAACATTCTGCTACTTCATCTTGTTTGCTGTCGTACTGAGTTTGATTGAGAATTAATATCTGTTTTTTTCCCCCGTCTGAGCATTTAGTGTTCCCTCTCTCAGTGTTGGCTTTGTGCATTTGCTGGAGAAAAATGGAGAAAGGGAGAAAGGCACCCCAAAGTTGTCACCAGGGATAATTTTGCATGGCTAGATGTGAAATTCAGGAGGTGTGGTGTTTTGGCGTTTTATATGCTCCTTTGTAAAGTTAATTATGATTTCAATTTGAATAACAATAATATGAAAGACTAATTGATCAGCGTTACATTTTTCAAAAACTTGCCCAACATGCATTTATCTCTGAGTTTCTATTGCTGACCTCTGTTGTCAAGTGTTGGTGGCTTTAACTGCCCATGAAAACCTTGCAGATCTTATTTTATTTATTACAATCAATGTGTGAATGCAGAAAAAAAGACAACAAATGTAAGTTTCAAGTGAATATGTTGAGTAATTGTTGTGTTCTTTCAACCAGAAATAGAGAATTAAATTATTATATGAACAACGCTGGGTATTATTTGTTTAATATCCTCCAGTTTATTTCTTTCTTATACTGTCAAATGCCAACATAATTTTTCAAATTTGTGATTTAATGGGCAGTCTGCTCTGTGCTTTTTATCCCGGAGGACTCAGAGCTGCCGTGAAGTCACAGTTAACCACCCCCC
>JBBPCS010000001.1:12306884-12338341 GCA_037974645.1 Hollardia meadi
CCAACCCCCCCCACCCCCCCCGCCTTCCTGTCCAAACACACCTTCTCTGCCTTCCTCTGGGGAGGAGAAAAATCATTCGTTACTTTAATGGGTGTCAAATATGTTTTCCAAATCTACTAAAAGGTTATCGTTGTTACACACGGACAAGTGCTTATATCTGAATCAATGTAAACTTTGTTACCAGGGAAATTTACTGCCAACCATGGTGCACGAGCTTAATCGGCATGTTTTCACAAAGTGCAGCTTGAGGGTGATTTATATGGCTGAGGTGACTGACTGCTCTTTGATAGAGTGGGAGAAAAACACACATCCGAGAGGTGCGATGAAGGCATAAATACAACTCTCTGTATTTTCATTTGAATGTCTGACACATGAAGATTATGTATTGTTAGTGTTAGAACAGCAGGGGGGTGGGGAATTAAGAGGCGACTGGTTGCGACGGTGGTAACATGAATGAATGACATATGACTCTGCAGACAACCTCTGGTGGTTTGCACAGCCAGAAACGTATTCAGACCACCTCAGACCACATCCTACCTTCTGGTCTCTTCTCACCTGACGCAGCAGAGGTCTTGCCCTTCTTACAATAATCTCAGTATGATGTAATTATATGTTAAAAAAAATTCATCATTTGTTGGAAAAAAAGGTGAGAGGAATAAAAAGAGACAGGGAAAGGCAAAGAAAGAATGTGAGTACCGCAGTTACTCCAGTGCCTCGGCGTCACTATTTGTCTTGGGCAAGTTAGTTTTATCTAATAAAGTGTCTTTGTATTAAGATGGATACTTCAAACACTCTTTTGTCTCTATAATCACGGTGGAGGGAGGCAGAACTCACACATTCCTCGCTCAATTTATTATTAATAAGTACATCAGTGGGAGAAAGATATCCTGGGGACCAAAACACCCGCCGAGTGCAACATTCATCAAACGTAAACGAATATCACAATACACAGGATACAGAGGCTCCAATAACAGATAATTGATGAGAAAGGTCTTTGGGTGCACTGCATCACTGTTGATGGTTATCATTATATAACATCATTTCATAGTTTGCATCAAATGATGAACAGCTTCTTGAAGGAAACGCTTTTGCTTGCCCTTCTGTATGCAATTAAGCGGTCTGTTTGCGGGAGCGGGGTCATCCCGTGCTCTTGTGATTAAACTGTGGTTAGCGGCATAACTGCATCCACTCGATACGTTTTTCTCTTAAGACCTTCTTCTTTTGCAACCGCAGCAATTACCCTTCTGACAGGATAACAAAACACAAACACAAACAACACAATCACATCCAAGGCTTTTTTTTTTTAACATTAAAAAAAAAAAAAAAAAATCCTCTTCATCTTCTGCAGAATGAGGCTTTGAATCTTGTTTTCGTTTTAAGATTCTGAATAAAATCTCAGTTTTAATTTGATGAAAGACGCAGAATATAATACAAAAACTGAGACGTTCAAAGATAATTTAGGGAGCTTGTTTTTCCATATTCCCACTTTTATTTGTAAGTGATAATGAGGCTCTGTTCTACAAGATCATGACAACAGCAAAGCACTATTTCAGATGACAGATGGGGCTGGCTGCGCGACTATCATAAAAGGCCACTCCCCACCCTGCTGCACAACCTGTGCTCCAGTGTTGGGTTTCCGACAGCCAGTAACAGCACTGACACATGTAGCTATAGGACCTGTGTTTGAAGGCAGGAATTCAATCAATAAAACTCGCCCCTTGACAAGATATACCATGTTACAGCAGAGACTCTGAGGGAGAGGGTGAACCATCTGTTCCTTCCTTTACCGCTCTCCCCCTGTCACATGTCAGTCGGCGCAGCTAATGTCCAATATATTGGGTTATCATTCATATAGTTTAAACCACCTTCTCTGGCTTTATGTAATGAAGCTGTAACTCAATTGGTTTTGGTTTACTGTCCCCAATGCCTGCTCTCAAATTGGCTTGCATCTGTCTCCATGCCCTCAGGGACGAGTGTATCGCCGTGGAGCCGTTGTCACTTTTCAGGTGATGCAACATTAGAAAAGAACTGGCTGGATTAGCTTATTTAATTTTTATTTTGTTGTTTGACTTCCACTTAGCCTCCATTTAAATCGCCTCTCAAACTGGCTTTAGGTTCTCACGGTCGAATAGGTGCAGTCACAAATTGGTGGCAGGTGGAGGATTCAAATAAAAAAGACAATTCAAAGCCAAATTTGATGATTTGACCCTCTGAGAACACTCGCTTCAGAAGAGCCTCTACACAATCAGTGTTTCTTTTGAGTTGAATACTGAAATCATTTGACAGACAACCTTCGAGTGCCTTCGAATGAACCACCCACATAATGAGAGCATCATTAGTCACATCCCTACATTATTTGTTGAAGTCTAACAACTCACAAGGTGTTGTGGGTGTTGTTATTCCTATCCTGTTTTGACTAAAATGACATATTACATAGTTTGGGTTTATAAGGGAAATGTCATTCCTTTTTTACAGGCTGTAAGTAGTTCTTTTTGACATTTCTAAAGTTGTGACGTTCAGTAGAAAATGCTGAAAATGAAGAATATGATTCCTGGTTTATAAGCTGAGAAGCAGATTCTATAATAATACTGCACTTGTGGGATGTTTCCGAAACACAATCTGTCATGTAACTAAAAAAATAACTGAGGGAAACATTATGACCTGAATGCAGTCCAATGGACTTTCATCTCCACACAACACCAGCGTCTTAGCTCATTGGGACATTTTATCGTTCGGGGTATGATAAGGTTCTCTATTGTTTCGATGGTCTGCATGATTCTACTCTCATAAGAATATGAATACTTCCCCATCTGTTTGGTGTTAGCTTTCAAACCGCACTTAGCTGCAAACCCACAGCCATGCAAGACATCTACTGTTTAATTAAAAAAAAAAGAAAGGGAAAAGTCAGAATAAAATTATACCGCTATAAAAGAGTCTTGCCAACAATAACATTATCGTTTGACATTCAGCATGTCAAAAAAAAAACAAAAAAACCCAGCTTCATATCACAGTAAAGAGAACCGACCTTTGAAGAATGTGTATGTGTGTGTGTGTGTGCGCGCGTGTGTGTGTGTCTGTGTGTGTGTGAACCGCTGAATTAAGCTTCAAAGATCGCTTTTAGGATACCACAAAAGAATAACCTCTGACACCCAAACAAACAAACATACGCCACATTTAAATAGCACAAGTTGGAAAAGTCTGAAAGCTCACTTCTTTGGTGCGTGCACGTGTGCGCGCGCTGCACTGTATGTGTGTGTCACAAAGAGCAGGGACATGTCTATTATGTGCAGTTTGATTAAAGCATGATGGCTGGTGTCCAATCTGCTTTCCAGGGGAGTGCTGTGACAGCCAGCAGCGCGTCTACCTGCTGCCTCCTCTGCGTGTTAGGTGATTTACGGCTGACTCCCTCCGTTTATGTACTGCCTTATTTTCATTTCTACCCCGCTGAGTGCCAGGTTCAGAACTCCTGAAGAAATATTATGCTTTGCTGACAAAATACAGTGACAGCCATCTCCCAGCCTTAAAAGAGTGCCAGAGTGTTTAACAGTACGAGAGCCTGGGAGACAAGGCGAGGTTGAAGGCATCTGTAAGTACGCGGCCCATTGAAACAGCCATTTGATCTAAACCAGCTCTGATTGGGTGGAATGATGTTTATAGCCGAGTTAGATTCTACTTTCAATTAAAAAAAATGACACAGGGGGGAAAGGGGAGGTCTGTAAAACAGACGGTAAAATTTATTGAACAACTTTTACTAGGGTCTTGTCTGAGAAACATGTGGCGCACAAATGAAATGTTTGTTTCGACAGACGGGTTCGCCTGCAGACAAGCAGGTAACTTGACGCCAGGGACTTTTTCATTAACCCCGAGTTCAAACCCTGCTGCTGTTTGAGGCTTTTGTGGCGAAGCAACAATTTGATGTAAACGGATGAATATAAATACCACTGTTGTTCAAGTGCCGCCATGTTTCCTATTCATTGCAGCCTGTTTTCTCCTTTACAAGAGCTACTCTGAGCTGTAATGAGGTGTTGTAGCGTCCCGAGGCGTTATCATTTGCCGCATTATTATTTCAAAAGCTTCGACAACAGCGCCGTCTCTGATGTAATTCTCATGCATATGGAAGGTGTTCCAGTGACTTGATATTCTGGTTTTGAGGAGAAGGCGACCCCTTACTAAATAAAATGAGTGATCACAAACCTAATGAGACACACGAGTGTTTGGAGCGGTTGGGGCAAGGCGTCAGATGGACATTCTGTTGTCTGTAATTAGCCTCTAGCTACATGAGTATTGCTTATTTTTATGTAGATTCCAGCCATGAAGCCAGCACCAGTTAATATGAATCTGACGCTACAACACCCCCCTCCCTCCCCCTGCATCTGAGACGGACTATAAATAAAGATTGTCATTGTAACCTAATCAAATTATGAGACGCATTTTGGTTGGGTTGTCAGTTGTCTAACGCTCTCTGTCTCTCTCTCTCTCTCTCTCTCTCTCTCCCTCCCTCCCTCTCTTTTTCAGCAGACGAAGCGAAGCAAAGTGAATCCCCTGAGGTCCTCTCATCTCACTTCAGGAGCTGCCGACTCTCTTCTCTTTATGGCACACCCAGAAGGATTAAGCACAAATGGCATTCACATGATTTCAATAAGCTCAGGGAGACAAGAACCAGCCTTTCAGCACATTAGCTTTTCGCTGTGGAGGACACAAAGCAGACACCAAGCAACTGCAGGGGGAAGAAAAAAAAAAAAAAAAAGGAACACACAGCTAATAATGATCATAATAATAGACCAGTCTGGCTCAGTCTGGAAATGGAATTCCACTGGCCCAAAACCACCCCCCTAAGTGGTGATGTCATCAATAATGGTCCCGATTGGGTTAGACGTGAACCTGAGGTGAAACTGTCGTAAAAAGTGACCCCTCATTGCAAAGCCAGAGACGGGGGTTTTCAAAAAGGCAAAATAAAGAGTTATGTGGAGAAAGTCAACATACACTGATCAGCCATAACATTATAACCACCTGCCTAATATTGTGCAGGTCCCCTTTTGCCACCAAAACAGCTCTAACCCATCGAGGCATGGACTCCACGAGACCTCTGAAGGTGTGCTGTGGTATCTGGCACCAAGACTTTAGCAGCAGATCCTGTAAGTCCTGTAAGTTGCGAGGTGGGGCCTCCATAGATCGGACTTGTTTCTCCAACACATCCCATAGATGCTCGATTGGATTGAGATCTGGGGATTTTGGAGGCCAAGTCAACACTTGAACTCGTTGTTGTGTTCCTCAAACCATTCCTGAACCATTTTTGCAGTGTGCCAGGGCGTATTATCCTCCTGAACGAGGCCACTGCCATTAGTGTTTCCATGAAGGGGTGTACTTAGTCTGCAACAATGTTTAGGTAGGTGGTTCGTGTCAAAGTAACATCCACATGAATGGCAGGACCCAAGGTTTCCCAGCAGAACATTGCCCAAAACATCACATTTCCTCCGTCGGCTTGCCTTCTTCCCATAGTGCATCCTGGTGTCATCCCTTCCCCAGGTAAGCGACGTACATGCAACCAGCCGTCCACATGATGTAAAAGAAAACTTGATTCATCAGACCAGGCCACCTTCTTCCATTGCTCCATGGTCCAGTTCTGATGCTCACATGCCCATTGTAGGTGCTTTCAGCGGTGGACAGGGGTCAGCATGGGCACTCTGACCAGTCTGCGGCTACACAGCCCCATATGGAGCAAGCATGAACTTTTTCAGCAATTTGTGCTACAGTAGTCTTCTGTCGGGCTAGCCTTCGCTCCCCACGTGCATCAGTCAGCCTTGGGCACCCATGACCCTGTCGCCGGTTCACCGGTTGTCCTTCCTTAGACCACTTTTGGTCGATACTAACCACTGCAGACCGGGAACACCCAACAAGACCTGCAGTTTTGGAGATGCTCTGACCCAGTCGTCTAGCCATCACAATGTGGTCCTTGTCAAAGTCGCTCAGATTCTTACGCTTGCCCAGTTTTCCTGCTTCCAACACATCAACTTCAAGGACAAAATGTTCACTTGCTGCCTAATATATCCCACCCACTGACAGGTACCATTGTAAGGAGATAATCAATGTTATTCACTTCACCTGTCAGTGGTTATAATGTTACGGCTGATCGGTGTATGTGACAGGTTGCGATTAAGCATTAGTTTAGAGGCACAATCAATGATCACAATGTAAACAATAGGATCACCTCACTATTCAAAACTATGATTGGACCATGCTATCACTCCTGAAGTGAATTATAAAAACTTTTAATTCATTTTTAATTCACATAATTGATGTTTTGTGATGATGCACACAGGTTGAAAACCGGTATTTTGGTTATGAGTAATTAACGTTGCTACAATTGATATTTTTTATATTAACAATATTTTTTATATTAAAAATTATTTGTAATATGAAAAGGATAATTTGAAGTGACAAACTCACAAAAAAAGCTTCGAAAAATCCACAGTAGAACTGCTCAGCAGCAAACAGCAGACAGCAGTTAGCGACTATCTGGTGAACAAAGAGGTGCATCTACAAGCTAAAGAGCAAGACATTTCCCTCTGGAGATGGTGGAGACCAAACTAGAACTAAAAGGAGAGTGGATATTGCAGTTAATTAATGCTAATACTGTTGCTCTCTGCTCAGTGAGTAAATAGATGCCTTGATAAAATAAAGTTTGTAATAATAGTTTTGGTTTACAACTTCTACAAAACTTCTACATATGCAAATTACTATTTATATTATATTATTTATATTAGGCTATATAGTTTTTATGGTAAAAAAAAATTACTTGTGTGGTAGATTGACTCCTACCTTTCAATTCCTTCTGTTACATAAATAAGCTTAATCTCAAGTTATGCTCAGGGCACACACATCTTTGTCACCTCATTAGACCAACTGTTAACTCGTCAATATGGCCTCCTGCTTTACAACCTCCTTTCTATTTCGCTTTTTCTACTGTTTTTCTCATTTCAGTTTTGCTTGATGTCCTTCCTCTCTGTCGTGCTCTTTTTGTCTACTTTTTTCTTCCTCCCTCGTGAATGTTACTAATCGTCTAGCTTGGTGAAGGTAGAGTGGCACTAGGTCTCCTTTTTCCCTCCCTCCCTCCCTCTCTCTCTCCCTCCACCACTCCTCCCCTCCATGCGATCCACTCCTGCACTGTCAGTAATTTTTCATCGCCCTTGTTGGGGCCGTTTTATGCATTGTTTCCCTGATGCAGTGATTGATGTCAGGGGCTGGTAATCTGGGGGAATGAGAGGCTGGATGGTGGCCGCCAAGTCCCCTCTGTCTCTGACACGTGTCGGCTGAGTGGTGGTGCGCTGTGCCGCGCTGGGGCCCCCGTTTGGCCGCGGCCACTGCTGAGGCTGCTCACTTCGCTCACTCAGCCAGCCCTCATTTCCATTTCAATCTCAACCTCATGAATGCAAAAACTCTGGCCGAAAATTAATAACACCACACAGGGGAAAAGTGGGCGCAAAGGAGAAGCATGGAAAGACAGAGAGAGATGGAGAGGAGGGTAAGAAAGAGAATGTGGAGCTGGGGTCTTTTTCACCGCTTTTGTTCCTCCAAAAGTGCCCTTTATTTTATTCCCCTCTCTCTTTCACCAAGAGCCTCCAATGAATGGCATTACAGACAATGCCATATCCAGAGTGACACAAATTTATTTCGGTTGCAGCACCATAGTGTATTTCCACAGAACCAGGGGCGATTTGTCTGGGGACAATTTGGTTTCCATAAAGGATTTAAATGGTTTCTGTGGAGATAGTGGGGTGAAATTTAATTTGTTTCTCATTTACTACAGCAGGTATGAAAAGGAGAAAAATTGGACGGCTGATGGGCTAAAAATTGGTGCTGTCCCTCTGCTGTATCCCCAAAGGACCAAGGCCCTGCATCATATAGATTGAGTTCGACCCCTGCAGCCCTCCCAACCACAAGCCAAGCCAACGTGCGCACGCGCACACACGCACGCACGCACACACGCACACACGCACGCACGCACGCACGCACGCACGCACGCACACACACACACACACACACACACACACAGAGCCTTCCCTCCAGCCTGGAGAGAGCTGTAACCTTAAACCAACTTAAACAGTAACCTTTGGGGAGGCTGCCAATCACTCCTAAAACAACGTTTCCATCGATCGGCCTGTCTGCGTGATTTATGGCCTCATTTTACACTAATTGAGAATTAGAGGGCGGATTAGTGGGCCTCAACACTTCGGCCTGATATGCACTCTGAGCAGTGTAATCTGTCACACTGGGATGTCCGACACTCTCTTACTCACAAAGGAGGAGAGGAGGGAGGAGAGCGAGGGGAGAGGGGGGGGGGGTCCTTTCTAATTGAATTTCCAGATAACACGGAAATTAATTTGACACCAGTGAAATTTGACTACATCTCTGGTGCTGTGCTCTCTTGCTCCCCCATTGTGAAATGCATGTGTCTCTTCTCTTTTCTTCTTTCCCTTTCCCTCTCATTGGCTCTAACTCTCTTTGTTTCTGTTGTTCCTAGCAAACACTATTGATCCAAATCACTGTGAGTAGAGGGCCGTCTGAAGCATGGAATCTCTAAATCATATTTGTGCTCATATTAGGGCAGTTCATCTGCTGCTATCTTCGGCCAGATAAAGAATATTACCTTTCATTTTGTTTGACTGTGTTCAAATTATCTTTTTTTTTTTCTTTCTTTCTTTTTGTGGAGGGGAATCTCCTTTCCCGAGGCCGGCGAATGCATGCAGGCGAATGCCCAGAGTCAACAGTTGGAATTGAATTAGGGTCCCGGCTCGCCAGGTCCATTGTCTGGGTAATTTGTCGTATAAGTGGCAAAATGAAAGCACTCTCCACGGTTCTCCGAGCACCGGCTGTTGTGTCACTCATCACTGCAGATACAGAGAGCGAGAGAGAGAGAGAGCAAGTGTTTCAAATGCTATCAAAAATCACATGTTAAATTGCCTCACCATTATCAACTCGTATGTCATCGCACTGCTTTTGGTAGTGGATTGATAATGACATCATAATAATCAGCAGCTGTAAAAGGGGATTTATTTCAGTTCTAAAAATCCGTAATAATGCATTTGTAATATGCATATCCGTGCTTTCCCCACACCATATTGTGCATATAAAGTCCCAATATCTTCCTAACCTGAAAAAAAACTTGAAAAACTTGAACCATATTGTTATTTGTGGTAGTGTAAGAGCACAATAACACAATGTAAAAGGTACAGTATCATCATCAAGAAGAAAAGGTTAATTATGCTATTTTGTTAGTATGTTAACTGGACTCATAATGCTGATTCATTAACGTCTACACATAACTCTAGTTAAATTAAAACTGATATGAACTGCTTGACATATTGCTGTATAGCTGAAGCTATAAAATCCATCACTGTTCATAAATTGTTCATGTGTTGCAGATTAAGTCTTAATCTGCAAAGAAACGAGTGACTATAGCACAGTATTTCACTTACATTTTTATAAAGTACTCAAGTAAAGTACTCGGGTCTTAAAATTTTAATCAAGTAGTTACTTTCCACCACTGGTAATTTAGAGGTACACAGAAGTGCTAACAAATAAAATTATCCAACCTTTTTAACTCCAACAGAAACCTTTTCTTTGTTGCTTATGTTGTGTGGGAGTTAAGTTTGCACGAGGGCTCCTTAGCAGGCTAAGAGATGCATTTATCTGCGTAATGAACTTTGGACGCTTGCTAACTTAATCCCAGTAATGCCTGCGAGAGTCAATTAGTGCAACTAGATTCAGTGCGGTATTTATCTGGTGGAGCAGACCCGGCAACTACACACACCAGAACACACACGCGCTGTATTGACCATCTTCATCTTATCTTTCGTCTAATGGGACCATGGGGCCCATCGTCAGCTCCGCTCTAAAATACAGCGTTAGGTTTTTTTTGAAAAGCCTGTGGGGAGTTTTGAAATTGAGTGGCTGTTGATTTGCAGCACTAACAAGTCTTCTAAGAGTTGATTTTTTCCCTCCTCTTCTCATTTCAGTTTGTGATCCTATGAGCGTGTTAACCTGGATTCCCCTCAATCAATGCTCGCAGGATATTATCAGTGTTGCACACAGGTGACAGCATATTACAAGACCTGTAACAGATACCTCTGGGATCTTCATCTCCCCTATGACAGGGTCTACGATCTGGAGCAGGAGCCTCTATAGAGAATAATAAATGACAGGATGTGATAAGATAGGCTGTTAGCAGGCACGGTCATGGTCTACAATGCCCTTCTTGTCTCTCCAGGGACAAGTGCACGCATGTGTGTCTTTGTGCATGCGTGCTCCAGCTGTGCTCTTACACAGGCCTGCTTAACTTTTGCAGGAGTGTCAGTGGTGGCCATTGTCTTGTAGCAGGCAGCAGACAGTGGGTTACAAAGGTGTCTATCTGCCTGCTTCCTCATTTCTTATTCAGACCCACAGGGACGGAGGGTGAGGAGGGTAGAGGGGGGAGTGGGAGAGGAGGAGGAACAGGGGGATAACTGAGAGGCTGATGGAGACTAGGTGACAGGTTGGAATGGGCCATCAATAGATCCATCAGGCTGGTAATTTGGAGCGCGCTTAACATACATCAGTGGAGTCGTAGGAGCTGGTATCTGTCTTGTCGTGGAATCACAGTAAATAACAGTTAAAGATGGTGTCAGGCCTGACCTGGCTGACCCCCTGCTGGCGTGCACACACACACACACACACACTGCAACAGAGCAGCAGTGGAGCCAGCACAGATGGGAAAGGATTAACACATAGATTAACAACACGTACATTCACACATGCAACCACGCAGTCATTAATAGACACACTCAGAAAACACATCAGTGTCAGTATATCTTTTGGCCTCTTTTTAATTTTCATGAAAGAAGAAATTACTTCATTCGATTATAGTGAAATAAGATAATCTAATTTCTCACGTTGCAACTTCCCTTTCCAACAAGTTCCTATATTTAAGATGAGGCAAAATAAAGCAGATTGTTGCACTACAATAAAACTCTTGCTTTTCTTTTTCAAAATATTCATTTATTTATCTATTTTTACCAGAAACTAATGAAAGGCACTTCACCATACTGACGGATCTTTTGGCCATTTTTAAATAAAAAACATTTTATTATTACAACTGAGGTTTACTAAATAGTAGTACATTAGCTACTTGTTTATAGATCGGCCTCTGTTATGGTTGCCTATAAAAGGCATTATAGCTGTTGACTAGTGCATAAGTAAACACTTATATTTGCCTTTTATAGTGTGTTATAACACACTACAATAAAGTGTTACAACAAACTTGTATATAAAATATGAATATAGACAGTCCTTTTGACTTTAGAAAGCTATTTTACAGGAAAAAATGTAACCAAAAGAACAAACCTGCTCATAACTAAGTTGACAAACAGGCTGGAGCATCTTTCATTGACAGACACTTACTGAGAAAACAAACGCTGCAGGTGCTTTGAAAACTGTATAGCACCAGAGGGCAGGCAGATGAGCCTCATCCCCGTGGAAGATGTGTGTGTGTGTGTGTGTGTGTGTGTGTGTGTGTGTGTGTGTGTGTGTGTGTGTGTGTGTGTGTGTGTGTGTGTTCGTGCATGCTCACAGCAAAACATGCGACTAGAAAAGTGAAGCACCTTAGGCTAACTGCTGTTCCTGCCACTCACACTCCTCACTAACCTTTCGAACACACACCATCCAGTCCTAAAGGTGTCATTTCATATTTGGGGGTAATTCAATGAGATATTGCAGTGAAGCTGGAAGACATTATACTGATTTTTAATACTTGCATATTATGATCAGTTTCACTGTCAAGTTTAAGACTGAGAATGATATACAACCTGCTGGGTCTTATCTTTCTAGTTTTACTGTATGATCAATGACTATGATCAATGACTAGAGCTGTAACTCTCAGTTTTCAGTCAGGCAGAAATCCTGAAAACTTAAAACCAAAATCTCAAATGCAGTAGGCCAGTAGGCCCAAGACATATTATTTTGGTGTTTATTACCACAAAAATGTTTCCAGGAATAATTTTTATTAATTGTTAATGTCAATATTCTATTGTGAGCAAATGCAAGTAGGTTATATGAAGGTTTTCACATATTTTATAATGCATTATTGAAAAAAACTAGGTTGACATACCTTGCTTACCTTATCTTAGAATGTGATCAAGCTTTCCATAATAGACTCTTTTGGTAAGGTCACCACATTTCAATTCAACTTTATTTATATACATAGCACCTTACACATAACAGAGTTGATCCAAAGGGCTTTACAGCACACAAACATACAAATGTACAGCTCCATAGTGTTTATGTTTCTGTAATGGGATGTTTTGACCATCTTTTTTCCACTTTGGATGATAAAATGCTCAAGAACATGTAATTTTTTTTTCCAATCATTCCTTTTTTATATTAACAGTATGATTTTAACTGCTGCGTAATTGTATCCTATACAATATAACTTTTAATACCCCTGTCAATATTACATTCAATGTCATTGCCAATACTACTTTACTATACTTTTCTATTTTAGTTCTATTTATATATATTTCTTTCTTTCTTTTTGTTTTCTCTTTTACTTTTACTTCACTTATCTTACTTCTGTTGTTATCTATTAGGCACTGGTTTTCTTGCATTTACTCCTCATACACTTTATACTTTTATACTTCACTTATATTCTATTGTTTTATTCTTTGTTGCTGTATTTTTGGAGCAATCTCTGCCACAAGAATTTCCTTCGGGATTAATAAAGTTCTATCTTATCTTATCTTATCTTATCTTAATTCACCTCCATCCTCATGTCATACTCTCTCACCACACGTCAAACACACAGTCACAGGGTTCAGGTGCAACAGGACTTCTCCCTGCAAGCACAGAATACTCTCTGCTCACCCCTCCTGATGACTTCATGCTACAGTGGTCACTCTTGTAGTTTTACTCCTTCCTTTTTAGAGTAGGACAGCTCTGCTCAGTCTATAATAAATAAAATGAGCGTTTGGATGACTGGATCTAAAGTGGACACGTCTAAATAGAGACGTGAATGTAACCGAAACAGGACACATCCAATCACGTAGAGGTCATGTAACCACAAACAGCCTTGTCAGCGTTGTATTGTGTATACATCATGATAAACCTACTCAAAACAGCGATAGAGATGTCATGAGGTGCCAGAACTAAACAGCAACAAAAACCCGTTTCTCTGGCCTGTGGTTGAACATGTATGTTTGTTTGTTTTTCACTTTAATGCTGGTTGTAGTTTCCACAGATAAAATCTACAGAATAAATCAAATTAGTGGGAAAGGAAATCTGATCACAAATACCATGCACTTGGGATTCTTTCAGAGTTGTGAACAGTAATCTGTCTCCAATTGGATCTGGACACTATCTGGATAGAACTCAATATAAGATTCTTGTTCAGAGCAGTGGAACAGAAACAAAGGTTTGTATCTGGCGCTGCTTCAAACCACAGATATGTGAAGTTTGTGTGTTTCACACAAACCATATCAAAATTTCTACAATATGTATCATATTGCATTTAGATTACATGTATATGAGCTGACTCATCAGGAGGAGGAGGAGGGGACAGTGGTGGTTTGAAACCTAGGCGAGGCTTTCGCTAAGTGAGAGACCACTGTTTGAGCAGCCCGTTCTCATGCCCAGGTTGTCAGATATTGACGTTTTATCACGGTCAATGTTGTTTTGTGCCTAAACTTAACCAAAGTAACGTAGACCTTGTGCGTCAGGATAAGACGCGTGGGACAGGAGCCTAGAGGTACCTTGCGGGTATGTTGTGAAGGGCACATGACAAAATGTCGGTATGTGACGAGCTGGCATGAGAACGCGTTGGTTTAAGACGCCGTTTCAACATTTGTAAGTGCGAGAACACTTAGAGATGACATTTCAACATATTCAAGGAGGCATTGAGACATTTTGCAGCCGCCTTTGTGTCAACAAAACCAGATATTTATTATATTTAACATGTGGGGACATTTAGAAGCTGTCTTTGTGTCAAGAAAACCAGGCTTATAAAACATGATCTTTTCCTTACTCTGACCAAGTGGTTTATGTGCCTAAACCTAATCAGGCCTTAAGCACAGCCTTCTCGCAACATGAAGTTGAAAATCTGTATATGTATGACAGCGAGTGTAGAAATGTTGGTAAGTATAAAATCTACAAATGTAAGATATGAAACATGATATGAAACGCACCGAGACACACAGCAACACAAACCACAACTGAGCCATGACTCTGACCTGTTCCTCTGTCTGATTGAACTTGTTACAGCCCTCTTAACCCTGCTTTAATTAAGCCCATTTAGCTAGCAGCCAAGATTCCACATACACTAATACTCTTACCCTGATACAAATTGGCCTCTGCTTTTACCTTTAAGTGTGCGTAGCTAGTTTAATCAAAATTGTCAGTTAAAATTAAACTACAGCCTCAGTAATTAAATTTAATTGGACCTTGTCACTTCTTATGCCGGCAGTGTTTTGATCTTTGGTGAGTGTTTGCTGCCTCTGCGTCGTACCGAGCTTTATTACAGTATATGTCCTCAATCTTGCCAGGGCCAAATCATCCTGACCAGGTCGAAGCTGAGAATGCTTTGAACCCCGATCATCAGATGAGTGTCATGAAACAGCCCTAATTTGGCATTAGATCATCATTATTTCTCGATAATATCTGGAAATACTCCTGCCTGATCTGGTACTGGTCCTCACTGTGGAGGAGTTGAAAACAGATGACAATAAATCTATAAACGTACCTAAAATTACAGAGAAAGTGTAGTGGAGAATTATATTGGCATGTTTGACAGTTAACCCTGTGTGAGATGCACTGTGTCTGTGTGTATGTGGTTAAAACACACTTACAGAAAGAATCTGAACTAATATTCATCTGAACAAATCTGGTACATTTCAAAGGCAATTTCCATGGAAAACGGTTTAAATTGTTTTTAAGTGAATAATTGTACTGGAACATAAAATTCCTCTTACAAAGCAAAGCCACATGACATTTTTGAAGGCACATTTTCAGAAAAGCAATTCCTCTGGGCCGTTTCTTCACAAAACTCAATGATTTGATGGGTCGTGAAGGAGATAACAGTGACTGGTGATGTCTTCATGCATTGTGCTTAACGCAGGGATACCGAAAGCCAAAGGTGGAATAGCTTTCCTGGAGCACTGGTTTCGTGGCCAGGTATTTGTGTAGCCAGAGGAATGAAAAATCTAAATGAAGTGGTCAGGATGGGCTTGGCAGCATTGGAGTGACCTCTCAACCTCCAAACTTGGGAGAATATGGAGGAATTCAACATGCAGCCATGCTATCTAAGGCAGGAACGGCGAATCTTTATTCACTGAGAGCAGCTTGCTGCTAAAGCACATTCCCTTTCAATCCATTAGAGCTCACCGTCCTCTTCCCCTTCATCACACAGTGCACCCCTTAATTTGACAATGACAAAGAGCCACTTGCAGATTTTAAATTTCATAATTTTAATCTGTCAAGTCTGACATTTAATTAGTGGCTTCCTAACCTGTGTCTGCCTCGCTCTCTGAAGGGCACCGTTTGTTCTGAGAGCGCTGCGCAATCTCTCGGCAGAGAAGAAGAGAGAGTGGATTAATATATATGTACATTACCAGCTGGTGCAAAGACAATACACAGAGAGGGAGGCCATTAGGGCCTAATGCAGACAGATGAGGTTAATAATATTTGGGAAGTGTTGCTCTATTAAGCAGTGCACTGATTAAGACCTGAGTGGGATCCCCCCTTCAGGAGACTCTGATTGGGACCTGGGCTGCCTTTTGTTCTCCTGCTCCCAGGAAGAGGAGAGAGGGACCGAGTAGCAGAGGAAGAAAGGACGGGAACAATGTTGGGCGACTTTGTGTTGCTGCTGACAATGAGGATGGGCTTAATGAGAATCTTTACAGACCTGGATGGGGGTTTATAGAAGTCCAACACCCACTGATAACTTCATTACAACCACAGAGCAGACAGATGGAGCCAGCTTTGGGAATCTTTCAGGTGTCCCTCTGAAGGAAGAGCTTCCGTGATTGCTTTTAGCTCACACTTGATTTCTTTTGCTTAGTCGCTGCAGATAATGTTGCCAGAGTGACCTCATTAATTTATTTCCATCATTATCCAGCGTGGAGTGCGGAGATTCTGCCCCTAGTTGTAGTTTGAAATTCTTTCCTCAAAAAAAAAAAAAAAAAAAGGTTCTGTGTAACACTATTTCACACAGACAGCGCCGATGGTGATTTGATTGATTTTAAAATCAATAGAAAGTGAAGGGAGATGGGGTGGAAATGGCTTGGCATTGGGCTAGCAGGGAAAGTGTCAGGTGCTGCGTGTGTGTGTGTGTCTAGCAAATGGTTTTTGGTGTGTGTCAAATGTCAAGGACAAATTCTTTTGATCATAAACATTTCTAAAACTTTTGATTTTTACACTAGCGGTTTCTGAAAACACATAGTTATGTAACTCTCTTAGTTTCTCATCTAAACTTACAGAACAAATCCTCTCCTTCAAAATTGCACTGGCGTATGAACAAGTGAATCAATAAATACTGACTCAATCCAAACCCATTGTTTGGTTTTGAAAATCTTTCTAATTACTGGCAGTCGTCCACTGTGTTTTAAATTAAATTGTCTCTGGCAACAGGCCCTTCTTTACCTTCCAACACCAAGAGAGTGTGTAGTTGAGACAGTAAGAGAGAGACAGAGGGGGTGTAGGGGGTGGGAGGAGCAAGGACGTCTTCCTGGGGCCCACTAGTGGCTGCTCTGTGCCTCTTCAGCCACCTCGACTGAGAGATAAAGCAGATGACAGCGCCGAGAAGAAAGATTTAAGACTCACCATGCTCCTTCCCTCAGTGTGGACGTGGACAACGCTCACAACACAGGGAGGCTACGCAACAGTCAAAAAGACAGACCCACCTGTTTAACTCCTATAAATCATGTGTGTATGTGTGCGGGTATGGTGTGTGCACCGGTGTATGTGTGTAAATCACCATCTTGGCCTAATTGGTTCCTGATAATGCGCTCATTTCCTGTAAAGGAAGTCTATAAGTCATCGGGGGCCATGCTGGGTTCGTCCAGGGCTTCAAACACAGCTTGACCACACCACTTATTGTGTTCTAATCTGTACCAAACCTCTCTTCTGCTGCGACTCCCTCTGTGCTGTTTGGATTTCTGTCTGAACACGTTGGTGTGCCTGCAGTTCATGTGTAACTTTGCGTGTGTGTCAAAGTAAGTGTGTGTGTGTCTGTTTGTGTTTCACTTGATCGCTGCCTTCCCTTGACAGTGCTCATAGAGAGAATTAGAGAGCTGGTGAGATAATCACATGAATAAAATGCAACCGGTAGCTCATTACAAACCCTATTATTCATTAATTAACATTATTAAAACGTCTAATAGACCCCGACACTCCTCCCAAGCCCCCCTGCCTCTTTTCAACTAGGTCCCTGCTCCTCGGTTCCTCCCGTTTCTCAACATGAAAAGAATAGCACATCAAACGAGGCCTGGTTTCAATGTGTTGGGGATTTGCAGGTGTAGAATCACACTGCGCAGGGGATCTGCTTGTCGGTCGCGTCACGCTCTATACTCTTCCACTTCGGCCTCCCCGTGACACACGCCGCTCGCCCGCGCCATAACAAACCCCTCATTAGGAGTGGGGAGAGAACTGGGCTGTGCGCTCCCTAATTAGGTCCCCATCTGAAACTTTCTGTCTTCCTCTCATCCCTCATCCTCCCCCACTCCATGTCCCTTCATCACAGGGAAAAAGAATGCTGACATTTATGGAAGGAAGTTTAATCAAATGAATGTGGAAGGGATGTAAGGGAAAGTTTTGGTAACAGTTTGTGTCTGTGATATGCACATGCAATGAAAATACGGTCCTTTAGCATCTCAGCTTTGGCAATGTTGCTTCTGTGTTCTCAAGAATTTGTGATGCATAAAATGTCTGTTGCAAATGTTTGATAAGTTTATCCACAACTAAGCTACAGAATATTATTTTTGCTTCCCTCGTCATTCGCTTTTTAAAAATGTATAATCATGCATTAAAATACACAAACGCAGCCACGAGATGCACACATGTAGCAGATTTGTTTGCTCTCAATGTGATGACCAATATTCAACTCAGAGAGTAATATCTATCAAAAAGTTTCTAATTGTGTTCTGTGAGAACCAGATATATTAAGCATGCATAATATATGTGTGTAGCTAGATGTGAGAAATTTCTGTCCCCGAAATATAATAATTATCACGCATATTCAAATGTCCAAACAATACACTTTAGTTAAACATTAATACCATAATTTAGATACAATCAGTTTAATGTGTCCAGGAAAAGACGCATTATTCCTCATTTTGTTCTCATTATTTTCAAATAAACAGGACAGTGTTTGTGGAGAAAAGGGGCTGAGCAGACAAATGATGAATATGTAGAAACTCTCAGAGATATTAGCGCGGTTTAAACTACATCCTTTGATTACTTTTCTACTTTTAAATACTTGATGTTCCAGTTGTACTATGACCTTAAACTAGATTTTATTGGAACACAATATCCATACCATTAAGGGAGTCTTTCATCATTCTGAGAGGGACACTGGCTCCTTGTATCCCTTAGTGGAGTCTTTGCACATTAAATTACATTAATATTTCTATTTGTGGCACCACATTCACATGTAACACAATACACCACATGTATATTGTATAATGCTAAAAACAAATATTTTCTCTGGGGATATTTGATATTATAATACAATTTTTAACTGAATTAATTTCTTAAACACAGTCACAGACACAGATATACATATATAGATATATAGAGCGCGTAGAAAGACAGAGAGAGAATGGGAATTTTGAAATTTTATCAAAGCAGCCTTGAAATTATTGTCCATATATTAGTATGGAGACAGCTTTCCCTTTCTTGATCTCTCTCGCTTTCTTCTCACTTTCTCCCTTTCACACACGCTGAGTGATGCTTCCTGACATGTAAATCACAAAAGAGGTGGCATTCGTCCATGTGACTGAAGAACTAGCATCCTTCGTTCAGCCCTCTCCTCTTTCCTCTCTCCCTTTTCTTCTTCCCTCTCTCCCTCCTCTCCTCTCCTGATTAAATCCGCTGCTCCCTGTAGGATTATTAGGATTCTAATTCAATCTGAATTTCAGGAACTTGTTTGCTTGGTTACCTGTCACAGCACATCAGCTTGTCATATTAGTGGTGATCGTTGGCTCTACCTAATCTGCTTTAAACAATTTCATTGGGTGCTGGTCTATAAATCATTCCGTAATGGGATTGACGCGCGCAGGCTTAGCTAGGTAAACAAATCAGCTTTGTTTTATGTTAGGCAGCAATGAACTTGGCTTTATCAACTTCCCATCGATTCACACACACCACAAGGTCAAAATCTCTCTGGCTGCTCATCAGTGGGAGTAGGGGTCAGCACTCAGCAATTAGAATATGTATCAGATAGACGCAGAGAAGCCCATCACATCCTGCTATCACTGCCTTTCTCAAAGCGTTAATTCATTTCTTATCAAAGTGAAGGCATTTCAAAGTAAAGCTTTTGCAGCATTGGAGGGGAAGTACCCTTTATGGGAATTTGAAAGAGAAAATAAAATGAGTTTGTAGTTTATTGACAGGAAGTCCCAGAGGCTGCTTAAAAACTCATTAACTTTCAAAACTGATTCAAATGTGTTGATTACCATCTGAGGCTGTGAGTTTGTTTTTGTTTTTTGCTATAGATGGAAGAGATATTTTAGGGTCCGTGTTTTTGGACTTTGCAGGCATAGTTAAAGTCTTCAATTTGACCTGTTTAGGAAAGTTGATTTAAATATGATTTTGAGTAACCACATCATAGCTTCTGCTGGCTTTTTTTTCTCTTTTTTTCAAGAGATTGAATCTATAATCTGTTCAATGCATCAAAATAAGGAGTAGTCTGGCACTTTATGCAACATCCTGCTGCGTCTCATTAGAAGAGCATAACAAACCTTATGTGTACCTTATGTATATGTTGCTTCAAATTCAAACAGCTGACTTTTTTTTACCAAAATATATGCAAATACACATGCAATATTCCTTGATTTTGAATCATTAGATAAATATTCCCTATATGTTGTGCTTCACAGATCTGGTATTCAAACTACTCAGGGGGGATGTTTGATGAATTCTGGGTGAATATTGGCCTTAACAGAATGATCAATGGTTCAGTGTCACCAAAAGCCAAACACAAACAGCAGGCAGAGGTGTCCTTCTTCTGAAAACCCAGACTAACCTTACCCCAACTCACCCCAGTCATTTCCATTTCATCTCTCTAAAACAAAAAAAGGTTTTATTATTATTATTTTTTTAAGCATTTGACAATCAAGCTCTTGTTCCTTTGAGTTTGAATGCACTTATTATGAGTAATTTGGGGGGAAAAGGGTCCACCAAACAAATGAATGCAATATAAATCGATGTTTGCATTGCACTTACACCACGTGTTACAATTTTGAAGCGAGAGATCTCTGCCTCTTTAATGTAAAGACAAATTAATGCAACACCATTGGATAATGCATGTCACATACTGCCATCATTTAGCAGCTACAGTACATTGCATTATACATCGTGTTTCTGGGGTTGGATCATGCACATTGCTTTATGTCACAAAACAGAAACTACGGAATCCCAGTTCCAGATACTGTATATAATGATGAAAGCCTTAAAGTCCCTCACTGAGAATGGTCTACTAAATATAAAGGTAAACAAAAAAAATACACTCAGTGGTGCTAAGACCTGATTGAGGAGAGAATAAAAAGATGTGCTAAGAGATGAGTCGAGCCTTAAACGCAGTGAGCTAAGCACCATGTTAAATTTCACTCATGTCGGCTCCAAACAAGATGATAAAGCTACAGTCTAGTCTGACAAATCCTAATCTGCTGTAAAATACTGCCGGTGACATATAGGGTGCTTCTGTGAACAATATAAATCCTCTATCCATCCATTTGGAGGTAGCTCCAGGAACATGACAGCGCTATAGTCAATACCGCACCTGAAGTTAGGATGGAGCAGGGTTTTTGCTGTGTTGAATCCATACATCAAAGACCTTAGATAGTTACTGATCTGAATCCTATCAAGAAACACGTAATTGTCCCTAATTGATTAGGGACAATTACGTGTTTCTTAAACACTGGATTCATGTAAATGGAGAAAGAGAGAGAGAGCGTGAGGGAACGCAGTGAGGAACAAATAGCAGAAAGCTGACCTGTTCAGCAGCATGTCATGGGATCTTTTCACACCAATACATCTCCCTAATGCAGGCAATTTCCTGCAGCTTTTCACCCTAAGAGGGGATCTGACCTCTGTGGGCAATACTTAAAGCGAATTCTAATGTTTGCCAATAAGGAGGGATTAAGTCAGCCAGAAAGTGGAGGAATGTGACTGTGCTCTTTTTCAATTAATAACCGTAAATATGTGCAAGGAAGAATTTGTGAATGAATGTGTGTTCAGTAGAAGTGCAGTTTTTATATTAAAAAAAAGTTTTCAGATAAATACATATGAACATAAACGCATGCATTCATGGCAGGTCTTCGCTGTTTACATGACTCTTCTTAGCAGGATGGAGTCGGGGGATCGGGGCAGCTAAGACCCTGTATATGGGGGGCATGCTCTAAACGCGCGCAAAATGATGACACAGTCTGTCGGGTTAGAAGCTGCCTTATGGAAGGGGATGAATATATATCTGCCAAAGTGGTTGACAGAGCGTCTGGAGTAAACACAGACATGTCAAAATCTGTGTGTTGATGTTTTTGGGAAAGCCTTTTGTTGTTTTGATATTTGTGTGCAGTATTTCGGAGGGAAACTTCCACCACTTGAAAACCCTCCAAATCATAGCTGACATGTTGAGGATAATCTTTTCAATTACCCATGCCTCTGTTTCTGAGTGTGGTAGGCTCTTAGCCCTCTGATTCCCCTGCACCCAAAAACCGTGTGCTGCTGTTGACAATGAGAGGTAAACAAGAGGAGGGGGGGGGGAACTCACCAAATCCTCCAGAGGCCTATAGGGGAAGCCACACAGCCCAAACTCCTTTCACTCCTCAGCTGTGAAACAGCAGCTGCCTTTAAGGCTGCGCTCAGGAGAGACTGACAGCAATTACAGCTTTCTCTTTCTCTCTCTCTCTCAGTGAGGAGAGAGCCACTCGATGGGAAACCACGAGAAAGGAATGAAAACCTCCTCCCCTCCTCCACCTCCTCCATCTTACTTTCTCAGAGAGAGACACATTTACCTCCAGCTCTTGGTGAGGCGATGGTTGTTTACGTTGAGTGATGTGCCATTATGACAGTTCAACAAATCAATGTTACACAGGTTTGTGGCAAATGGTGGAATTTTAGAGTAATCCCATGTAAATTATTTATCCTTTCAGGGGGAAGTTGCAACACAGAGGCATGCAGCACATCTCTTACACTCTCAAACCTGACAGTTGTACTGCTGTGCCAAAACGTTTGACAGCCTGCTCTACTTTACATTTGTGTGTGAGTGTTCAAAAGCTGATCTGAGATCACTGCTATGTCTCATGCACATCGACTGTAGTGGTTGCTTGGCTGGACTGCATGGCAATAAAACACAGTAAAGCTCTTTTACCCATTGAATGTTTAATTTACACAGTGTGCATCATAGTGTGCTTAGTGTGTCTCATATACACACTGCACTGGATTATTAATCTATTTATTGTATCACGCTTCTTACCAATCTCAGAAATGATTCCTTTGGCATGTTTATTGGTCGGAGAACATTGAGGGTCCATGAAGGCTGATATGAGAACTCAATGGTATGCTATGGTAGCTCAAAAAGAATGACTAGCTCATAGCCATTTTGAAACTAGAAATAGATCCACAGTAACTGCTGAGGTGAGTTTAACTTTCCACCCTTCTCCCCACCTCAGCATCCTCCCCTCCCCTTGGTGGTCAGTGCAAGGATCACGAGGTGAAGCTGAATCAGAGTGGTACACATATTACTCTCTGTCTCTCTCCATTCTCTTCCCCTGGTGGTTGACAGGGCCTGTCTGGCCTAACCTGGGTGGAAAGTGACTCTAATTGTCATCTCCGCAGACAAGGTTCTGCAGCCATCCTGGATGCACAGGCAAAATATACTTAGCTACTTTATCATATAGACAGAAACCCAACCATCGAGGTACCTTATTGACATAGAAAAAAAGCAATGGTAGACTTTTTGAATTGGCAGGTCACGTCACCCACTGCTTAGCATGCATACAAAATAAGAATAAAGCTTTATAGGCCCCGGCTGAGACACAAGCATCTGACAGGGAGGGTTTGGGAGTTCAAGGTATGTATTCGCTGCCTCATCTCCTGGGCCTGGGCTGGTTATAGATGATTGTGTTAGCTGGGAGTTGAGCATTTTACCAAATGTTCAGTGCACGATAGCATTAGTTTGAGGCTGATGCTATGTCATCTCAACTGTAGCATCCACAGTGCTCTCATAATGGAGGCTATCAAAGTTGCAGTTTGTCATTAAGATAGTAAGAACCATTTAGTTTAATGTGAAACTCCATCTCTCGTCTCTCACAGTGTATGTCACCAACGGCAACATGGCCGTATACAGCCATGCTAATGACTCTATGACGCTGTAATTTGGCAGAGCGTTGCTTTGTGAACATGCTGATGTTTAGCAGGCATGTTTACAATGGTCACCATCTTAGTTAGCATGCTAACATTAATTTGAGCAAAACAGAAATTCCATCTGAGGTTAATGGGAATGCTAATTGTTTTGGTCATAAACCAAGGTAATGGACAAAATTTTTACTTGCTAATTGTGCATGAGGAAAAGTCAGCCGACTTCATCCTCTGCGGAAAATTTCAGGGGAGAGATTTAGAAAATCTGACTAAAGCAACCTTAGATAAAACATTTTACCACACACAACAAAAGCTCCAAAACACCTTTTGACTAGCTATTTTTTCCCTTTACTACAGCTTTCAGTTGTTGCCCTGCAAACGTGAAATTACCCTGCTTTTGTATGAGGCACAGTCAGCCTTTGAATGCAGCCTGCGAATGCCTGTGGGCCTATAAATGTGCTCTGAGAGGGAAAAGAGAAAGTTAAACTGTCCTATTGAATTGATTGAACATTCATGAAACTAAAGTGTGCCCTCCCTCCCACCTCCTCACATGTGGAAATGACTTCCAGACATCTCCAACGTCCCGTATGGAACACAGCCGTGAGGATCCCTACCTTCAGTCAGGTGCTGAGCTGTTGCCCTGCAGGCACAATTCAATTGTTAAATCTCTTATGAGTAGAACAGGAGGGTTCATTTTACCGCTTACAACCTTACACATGCATGCTTTTGACTTTATTGGAATAATTGCACAATTATTTTACATGGTATCTTATTTTGTAATCGGCTCACAGTTGCATAAATAGGGCTAAAAGAACAGGAGTATTTTATAGTTTGGAACAAAAAGGCCATTACTCACCCTAGAAAAGAGAAAAAGTAATGCACTATTTTAACACCGACTTTTCTTAAATTATTTTTTATTTGGTAATCACTTAGGAATGGTACAGACATACGCTTTATTGACTTACTCTACTTATGTGACTTTCTCCATTGCAATCTCATGTATCTAATCAAAATGCTTTATTACTTTTGCCTGGCAACACACTTAAACAGAATGAATTCAAAGGGGTTCTCATTTTATGTCAAGATCTGTATATTGTCAGCCTTAAATGTGTCAATATTGAAAGCAATTATCTCTGTATTTAGGGGACAATCAAACGATTTCTGAATGAAGAACTAATCAAAATGCATGAGGTGGGTGATCAATAAAAGTGAGTGAAGTTGTATGATTTGACTGAAATGATGAATTATATCAATTCTTCTTTCTCCCACTGTGTGTTTCTACATTCCAGCATGTGCATTTGTGTTGTTAAATGAGTGTGTGTCATCATCGAGCTTTATATCACCAAAGAGCCATGTGTGCAGCACGCAGTCCACCAACAGACTATATCATGTCCCTCCAACAAACCATGCAACATATTCTACCCAAGGTTACAGTCACAACCACAAAACAACAACACTTTAGACAGCCTTGAGACCTAATCATTACTTGGCAGTAGTAGCGAAACCATGTCAGGGTGAAGCCCCCAACATCCTGCTTCCTAGTCACATTTTAATCATCTGTGATTAGTTTTGTTTTAATAACACTCACAATTAAAGGTCCTCCTGTTTGCATAATTCATGACACAGCAGCGCTGATGTCAGAAATCAAATGCAACAAATTAGAAATAACAAGTTTGAGACAGTGTGATTCAATTAAGATCCGGGGAAACATTGGGCCATGCATAATTGAGGGGCCGGCAAGGCAAGACTCATGTCAGGTCTGTCAGCCCTGCCGCAGCTATTGGATTTGGCTTGTCACACACACTCAGATCAGCCCTGTAAAAATTACAGGTTACATTGATTTCTTGTTTTTATTTGGGAGTGCTTGTGAGTGTGCATGCGTGTGCTAATGTGGCGGTGTGTGCGTTCTCTGCATGCATATACTCATATGTGTGTATGTACAGTTACGTGTGTGCGCTCATGTGTGTGCTGTATGTGGGTGTGCTCAAATGTGCAAGCGCTGTAAGAGCAGGATATAAATCAGGTGAGCGAGACAATGCAGGGCAGCCACATCTGGAGCTACAGACTTTGCAGGTGGGCTCCTTCATGTGTTGAGGGGAGCCTGTGTGTGCGCAAACACACAAACCACATTATCATCCCCAGTTATTGCTCCGTTAGTAAGAATATCAGCACTAGCACTCACATTCAACTCTGCCTGCTTTTTGCAGCAACTTACAAAATGTGTTCTAGAGAACCCATTTGTGTATACATCTGTGTGCTGGAGTACGAGTGTATGTACGCAATCCCTGGATACAGTATGATTGAGGCTTTGAAAGTACCTTGCACAGTGTGCCAAGTTGCAGATGCTGTGTTTGTTAACCACATTACACATCAGTTGCAATAACAAACAAATAGGCGGTGGCTCACTGAGGGGCTGACAAAACCCGGCACAGAGTAGATGTGGATTTATATTAAAAGTTCTACTTTGTGTTTGGTGTTTGTTGTCATAATGTACAGAGAGATTAACAAAAGACTCACGAGGTGGGTATATTTGGGCTTATGGCAGTGTTTTCTATGTATCTTCCTTCCTGTGTCTTTGTTAGTTTATTATTTTTTTCAGTTCTACTGGCAGTTAAGAAAAAGTTAACTTTGTTACATCAGAACACATTTAAATAAAATGACTCCAGAAACCAGAAAGATTTCATTGTGGCCGGATTGTATTTCCCCTTTAACAGTATGTAATTGTGCAAAAGTGTCAGGCATTAAATGTGCTCTTTGTTATTAAAAGTCTACAATTTTAAGGGATTGTTAAAAGGAAATGGAATAACTTCTTTATGAGTTTAAAAACACCCTGTAATGCTCATTTAATTAAACAATCGTAACCACATCTCATAAATTGCTCAGAGTTAATAGGGTTTCCTAAGCAAGCCCACATTTACGCAGACTGCTGCCATGCTTTTGAAAATCAACATTCTCAAGGTGGCCTTCGGCAAACTGAGGTAGACCCGCGGCGAATAATGCTTCAGTTAAATGTTATATGTGTGCTTAGTAAAAAGTGTCACTGATGCCATACTTCATTTTATCTGAAAAAGGGAGGAAATCAAAGTCTTTGAAAACCGTTTCTGTTTGAAGTATTGTCAGATTTGGAGCTGAATTGCTGAATGGCTTCATGTAGGAAGGAAACGTGTGAGTAAACTACCAGACGCAGCCACATGATGCCTTCAGAGTCAGTAATTTCTGCCTGAATAATCACTAATGACTGAGGAGCAACAGCTCCCTGAAGCATCATCTCAATCTCTCCTGGCTAATTGTAGCCAGACACACTAACCTCCCTGTGGCCTGTGTCCTGGCTGTAACCCCGCTGGCACTTCTCCTTCTTAAAACCAGCCTCCCACTCTTCTCTTCTTATGCTATTTTATCAGCCTTTTCTAAATGAGCCCACTCCTGCTCTCTCCCTCTCTTTCTTTCCCTCCACAGCCCCCCACCATCTCAGTTCAGATATGACTACATATGGGAAACCTTTTTTTCTTTTTAAAGACTGATTGCTTCAATCTGATTGAGGGGATTTATGTAGCTGCTATTTATTGCTGCTGTTGTGAATTGGCAAGCAGCTGTAACGTTAAGGCCCTCAGTAGAGCGCACTCTTGTCTTGCTGCCCGCTCTCTATCCAAACTTATCCATTAGATCCTGTTCAGACTCCTCCGATTGTTTTAACTGCCAAGGCTGCGCCATGAATCAAAATGGCAGACAGATCTCTCCATTATTGCGTGGCTCAAAACAATGCCATGCTCACTTAAAGCGAGAGTGGTTTGTTCTCAGTTAATTTAGAGTCTAACTGGAACAAGAGGGATAGGGATGGTAAAAAAAAAAAAAAAAAAGGAGGAAAGGAAAAAAATGTTCCTCTGAGAGGCAATTTTACATTACATTAATGCTGTTGGTTTGGGTTCAACAAAAGGGGGACTTGGCCTGAGGAGCTGAGCGGAGAGGGGAATTAGAGAATTTAGCCATCTCCAGACACAGGAGAGAAGTGAGCCTTGTGGCCTTTGTGTTATCTAATCTTGTTTGCATTTCCTTTCAGGATCATGAAAGAGAAATTTAATAGGGGCCTGATTGTGTTTGTTTGGTGAAATTCTCATTTAGGGCTGCTGTGGCTATGTGCCTCCACGAATAATTCTCTCCTGGCGTTTTTGTGTGTATAACTCGCACGGCGGTGTGCATAGTTTGTGGAGTGCTTTGAGATGATAAAAAACAGTAGCTTTAAACCCGAAGACTACATGTAAGCCAAAAAAAATGAGGGTGAATTTATGCAACATCACCACTTCTTGAGTGAACAGCTCGGCTCACAGCTCTGAGTGATTGACTAGCGGAAGGGAAACGCGGGCCTGATGACAAAAGAGACGGGAAATGGACATGGAGTGGATTTGACATGATGAGTGCCAATGCCCTCATTGATCAGTAGCACTGGCATCCCTCCAAGAACCCTGGAAGGTGGGGTTGGAGTAGGCAGGCAGCTGAAGGTCACAGCTCGCTGTCACACTACTGTCCAATCACATTACACATCATGCCGTCTGAGACGCTACTCGCCTTCTTCACATGACGGACAGATGACAATCATCCCTGCTCTATTGTTTCACTCAGTCTCCTCATCACTTGGATACGTCTGTTTCTGCGATTTTGTCCCATTTATATCTTAAAAAGTGTCAAACTATATTGTTGGTGAAAGTGTCAAGCTATAATATTTTCAGTATCAAAACTTTCACAGAATAAAATGGTGATTAGTAATTGTATTTTGTTTCCAACCATCACCAACGTTCATGTTTTGGGCTTACAATTGCATAGAGCTGCTGATTTATAGTTTGGGGTCAGTCAGAGAAGGTGTTTGTGCAAGTAGCCAATGGGCTCTTTGTGTTTTACGATGAGGCGAGAGGATGGAAAGGTGATTTAGGTAGACAGCAGGTCTGCTTCTTCTCAGTGCAAACCTCCAGTTGACAGGCCATTAAGAGAGGTGACAGGGAAAAGCAGTGGCAATTGCTTTGATTCTGATTTACACCCATGCTGAAAAACCCAAACAAATTAGAGGAACAAAATAATACGCAGCAAGAAATAAATCACATTAATGATTAGGCTTTGAACGACAGTCAGACATGAAAGCGAGTGGCGGCAGGGGCATCTGGAGGAGAGGATGGCAGATTGTGAGCCGATATTAGGAGCCGTCTTCAGAGAAAGGCTAAGAACAATCAAGCATCAGTAGTAACGAGGAGAAGGTCTTTGTTCTTCTCTCCACTCAGTAACTAACATGTTGTTATTCAAGTCAACAGCCACTAGAACCTCGTTAGTAGGCCGAGCTTACTGCTCATGAGCTGACGAAAGGGTAAAATTCATTGGCAAGAGAATGTAGCTCATGTAGCTTTGTTTTGCCAGTAGAATACATAAAATGTGTCACTTTATTTTGTATAAAGTGACACATACAGCTAGGAAAATAACACATACAGTTCTCATGCCATCAGCATTGTGTGATGTATAACATACACGTTGGGCAGCGCTGTCTTAACAATAACAATGGCATTACAAATCAATAATAATTATTTACCATCCCTGCAATATGGCATTTGATCTTCTCTGCTTGGAGGATAAGGAGCTCCCAGAACTCATCGTCTCCCCAATTTTCAGACATATTTTGGTTGCTGTTCTTCTTCTTTAGCTGCTAACCAGGCCCGGCCTGGCCACCGGGAGCAACAGGAAAATTCCCAGTGGCCCGGCAAACTGATAAGCCTGCAGTGTCAGGCCAGTGTTAAAAATGCTAAATGAAATGGGTAAATGAAAGAGAAACCAGCACAGGGCAGCTAGAGTCCAAATATGAGAAGTTAGCCACTGGATGGATTGTGAAAGATGAGAGAAAGAGAAGAAGTAGAGCTGAGAGGGAGTGCATTAAAAGGACAAAAGCCTGAGAGTAAAGTGCTACTAAATGCTGTACATTTACAGATATCTTCATGAGCAAGGGATGTGGTTGGGTCACATATGACGTGCTGAGGCCAGAGCCCCCTCATTACCTTTCCTGAGTTGCTTCTTCGTTTTAAATAACGTAATCATGCCATGTAGGAAAGCAGGAGATGCCCATGGAAATAATCTGGAAAATAAAGACCTGTATACTCTTTTCTGTCAGGTTAAAGTACCTTCAGTTACTCAGAGCTACCAGCCTCATGATGATAAACACAAGCCCTAAACACAAGTTCAGTCAGAGTTCTGAGGAAATGCCAGTTGCAAAACAAACACTCCAAAAGTGCATAGAAATTATTAATAATTATCCCTGTTGCCTTAATTTTGGAAGTGCAACTGACTCCTGATACTGAAGAAATTGGGCTTACTAACTATTTTTGATGTCTTTAAAAAAAAAAGAAAAAAAAGTAAAAGTAAAAGATATTTTAGCTTAAACAGTAAACAAAAAAATATATATTTCAACAAAACGCTGACAGTATATGATCTGACAGATTGGCCCGGACTGACTTATTGTCCCAGTCCGCCCTTGCTGTGAACTGCTTTTAAATCTCCCGGTGGTGGGTCACACACATAACATGTTATAACACTTTGCACCCCTGTCCTGTCCTGCCGACTCACTGGCTCATTCTCTTCACACTGTTACTACCTCCACTGCCAGCTCAGAGGCAGAACAACAATGCCCTCCCCATTCTGTTTTTGTACCTTTCATACAGATTGGTGAGTAGAATAACGGTGCAAAATTCCTGCCCTGTACAGGCTGTGTAAAATTGGCTGAAACCAGTGGGCTTCATCGTCTGGGGACCATTAATGTCTGTAAATGTCTGTAAAAATGTAACAGTTGTTAGAGCGATGCCAATAGCTTGGATAAAATGTCTATTATAATAAGATTGGTGCTCTGCATCACTTTATATATCAAAATTAGTATTGAGGGGGAAAACAATTGAGTGCCAGTGCAACTCTAATCATAATGTAGCAGATGTTTTAATCAAAATGTGACAGCTGTGTTGATCAGAGAGGACTGCCAACCTCCTGCACATCTTGACCTGGGATAGACTGTTGCTGCTATAAGCACTGTGTCCTGTTAAATGAACTCCTCCAACATGAGCAGCTCACTGCGCTGTGGTCCCGAGGTGAATTCCAGATGACAGCACTAATGGATGATCCTGTGATGCAATCATCTCTATCCCTGCTGCCTTGTTCAGCAGATGGGCTGTATTTCCCATTCAGACCTCTGAGATTGAGAGCTCCTTAATACAGACATGCAAAAGTTATTACGTGTCTTACATGTATATTCCTGCTGTAGATCCACAATGATTACATAATTCTATTTAATTTAAGGAAAATAGCCCCTAAATACTTTCCTACAATCACATTTGACAGTTGGCCGAGAAGCTCAAGCCTAACATTATGTTTGTCTGCAGCTTTAGAGAACACAGCCTTCTGAAAGAGGACCGAGTTAATGTTCTTTATCAATCTGCACTCCAACAACTGTGTAAACAGAATTAACCACAACATCACAGAACAGCCCAATAACAAACCACTAATGAGGTCCTGACATGTGCCATATAATTCATTATTTTTTATGACTATGATCTTGAAAGCTCCTCTTACACAACAATTTCAAAAGCACACTTAGTGGCTGGCTTAGTTAAAGGGCTGCTAACCCAAGATATGTCTCATGTGGAGCCATACATCAATCGGTCATGGCAAGTTGTTGTTTTTTTACAATCTTGAATGTGTCCATGCAGAGAATCAGTTATTTTTTAACATACACAATATTGGCAGAAAAAATGCAATTTCCCTGCTTTCCTTCAAGGTGTTTTTGTTTCTAACTCTGTTTTATCTATTCAGCCAACAACTACTCTCCAGAGTCCCTTCAAATA
>JBBPCS010000001.1:12341399-12357486 GCA_037974645.1 Hollardia meadi
ACACACACACACACACACACACACACACACACACACACACACACACACACACACACAGAGAGAGAGAGAGAGGAGCCTATATGCTTACTCTGCTGCTCAGTCTGTCGCGTATCATATAGGACTGTACTAAGAGGGCCACCAGCCAAACAGGAAACGTGGTTGTACCCACAGGAAGTGGACGTGCTCAGACGAGTAGCAGACCCCGCTGCTGAGACTTCCTACTCTGGGGAGGTTAACGGTCTCAGAGAATACCACCTGACACACATGCCTGCACCAAGAATGCACAAATTCTTTCTCTTTTGAAACAATGAACCTTGAAGTTAAATATCCTCATGTCAGATACAGTAGCGGTGACAAAACAACAAAATGTGTTAAGGGCTAACGGTGTCAGTGTGGTTGACTCAGGATTCAGCTGCTCTCCGCTGCAAGTGAAAAAGCTTGCGCTGATGCTCACTATGACTAATCAAACAACAGCGTCTGTTTTCTCTCTCAGTCCTTGGAAAGCTGATCAGGCTCAATGTGGGACCAGGGAAAATGATTCCCAGTGTCTCCATTAACGTGTCTGTTGCCAAGTGGTCCAGTTCTCCAAAAATGTTCACGGTCTGTTAATATCATTCCTCAATTAACTCTAACTTAACTCCGACCGTACATCACCCTCCCTCCCCCAGTCTCTTTCACTCTTTTGCTGTCTGAAACTACAGCTGCACCTACTGGCAACAGAGAGGATCATTCTGGGCGCTGCTTCATGTCTCTACTACTACTGAATAACATTCAACCCTCGATGACTCTGCAACAAAACCATAAGTAAGTTTTATTTTATAAGTAGCTCTCCCTTGTGCAGAAAAAATCCTAATAACATCGCACCTTTTGACATGGAAGGCTTAAAGTGTCACACAGCTATCACATTTCTCCCAGTGCAGCTAACAAGCATCAAATTAATTGCTGGTTTTCCACCATTTTCCCACTCTCCTGTGCTTTCTTCATCAAACGTAAAAGCCATGTCTTCCTCTGCCACTTTACACTTTGAAGCAGAGTGAAGGGCAGGGTTCAAAGGTTAAATAGAAGTTCTTTTCACACTCCCACGCCTGCCCTTGCTTAACAGAGCAGCAGTACAGGTGTGTCTCTGAAACAACTTAACGGCCTCCTGCCTCCATGCAAGAAGAAAAAAAACACACTCCTAATTGTTCTCTGCTCTGTGCCAATGATCGGCCAAAACACTCCTTGTTATTGCATCTTTTCACAGTATTTTTCCACTCATGACAGCTGACAAAGGGGTTGGTGCAAGTTCACAGCACATCTTTTGTGACAGTAACTCCTCCTGTCACCTGCTTTCATATGGCAGAGGTGTTGGCGAGAGACTCAAGTTGACACCTATGACATGGCTGAACTTAATGAGGACTGATGGGACCCTGTCAGTGGGGTGACACAGCTTTGTCATAGATCAGCCGTCGAGTTTTTATGCAAAACCTAGCCTCGCGTTTACTTGGAAATGACCTTCCGAGGTTCAATAGAAGCCTTGCAGATGCAGAGCCAGGTCAAATTTAGTTTTTCAACTTTGGGATGCAGAGACGGTTGAGTTTAGCACACACAGGCATGCATGCAAAGATATAAACACACAGTTGGTCTCTCTCACACCTCCTCTAGATTTCACCCGAAAAAGTTCTGGGTAAGGCAAATGATTTTTAAGTACTGTGAAGTCATTACAGTTTGGACTCAGAAAGCCAGCACTGCTTTGCACATCCCTCTTGTGAATACAAATGCTTAAAAACACTGAATGTGAAGTGAGTTTGTTGAGGTAAACAGAAAAGTGATTTGGTTTGCATGAGTAAAAGCTTTGAGGAGAAGCTATGTGGCCTGGCTAAGGCTTTGGGAGTTGGAAGATAAAAGGTCTTTGAGGAGAAACGGAGGAAGAAAAGAAGATGGATGAGGATGGATTTTTATCTCTGTGGATTTCATATATACTTTACTTTCATAAATACAAAAATAAACAAAACTAAATTACATATACTACATATTCAGCTACTGTCTCCGTCAAGGCAACATAACAAGATGGGGTGTGTCTGAAATATAATGATTTGACACAGCAACTTTCTTTTAAAAATTTAATCTTAAATTTCCCTGAATTATTGCATTGTAGGCCGATGTGTGTATTTCAGCAGGGACCACTTCTACTAAATCAACGAATAAATTTGGGAATTAAATGCTGATTTGTCAGATACTAAAGTAACTATTTGCTTCCAGCTTTGACATATTTAGAATATATTTGCAGCTATTCATCAAATGCAGATGCTAACTTTTTAAACACAGGCTTCCTCAGTTCCATGTAGTTCCTTAACGTCATAATTCAAGAATCACTCCATTTAACCTGGAAATGAGAGGGCTCCATGCTGTAACTCTCCAAAATATATTCCCGTCAAGACTAACATGAAGTTATTTGCTCATTTGTCTGAATTGTATGAATAATCTGTGTGAATGTGCTTTTTATACCTCCCCAGTGGTCCATAAATCACAAACAGCTCTTTGTGGCCCACCAACATAATTTGTTTCCTTTTGTTTATCCCACTTTAGTCACTCAGAGCTTGATTCATAGTGAGACAAATCTTGCTTGCAGAATTTGTCCTGTAGTCAGTTTGAATATATTTTGTGCAGTAAATTTCCTTTTAAACTGATAAGCCAGTCAGATTTATTATTTCACATCAGCTGTCCCACAGACTGATCCAGCCCTCATTCATGCAGACTGCAAACACAACACAAATAAATTATGAAAAAGAAACATCCGGTTTTATTTATCTTTTGTTGTTCTGCACATTAAATAATGTAGTTGTTTGAAATAGTAATTCGGAGTAAGTCAAGAGTACATCTTATGTAAGTTATACAGGTTGTTTAGTTACTTAAATTAAAGTATTTGTTAGTAAAAATATACAATTCCTATTCCACCGTAATTTCTTTAAAGGCAATCAGTTTGCATTCTTTTTTTTAAAAGTATAGTTAACTTATTAGAATTTACAGTGTGCGACAAAATTTATTCAGAAAATTAATTCCACTCAGCACCAGATTTGTGCACATGACTACTGCTGGGCGAGCAAGCACTAATTTACAGTATGACCAAGTCACTTGAATGGTTCACTTTTATATGGTTATTTTTTCCTGAAAAAAATAATTATTTACTATTAAATATATATGCCAACAAACAGAGTTGACACACTGTGCGAGTGCCATAGAGTATAAGTAGAGATGAATTTAGTCATCGAATGCTGTACAGCACTTGCAGATGTGTGCATGAAAAGATTTTCCACCTAACATTTAGTCCGTCCTTCCTCCTGCCATGAATTAGTCTGCACAGTTTTCAGGAAATTAAATTAGTAACATTTTTAGACAGCTGTCATAGTCTACAATAATGCTATAAATATTTATTTGCAAATTATACTTTGATGTAAAAATGACACACATGGGGGCTTTAAATATGAATGGCGATGAGAATGAACAATCTATGTGTTCGCTTATAGCTTTGATGGTATAATTTAAAAATCAGGATTGTCAAAGTGGGTAGCAATACATTAAATTGTAAAACTGTGTTGTATCATAACATCATGAGTTTAATGTGCTGTGGATACAAATGTAACAACTGCTGAAGGACCTTATTTAAATGTAAAAACTGAGGGTGAGAAATTGGAGATCGACTGATTTATATATCTAAAATTTAAGATTAATTATTTGGCCACATATTCTGCTTCCTCACACTTTGTCTGGCACAGTTGGTAATATTCTGTCCTCACTAATGTCACACTGTTTGATATTTAGACAGCTCCAGGATTTTATTTTATTTTATTTTTTAATTAAATGTATCATCAACCTATCATCCTTCTGAGCGTGTGCAGTTCAGTGTCGGTGTGTGTGAGACATAAAGAGAGAGAGAGAGAGAGAAAAAAAAACTATTCCAGTTTAGCTGCAAGAGTGGGAAAACAATTGTTCCTGACTGATTTTCCCCTAACCCCATAATGAAGCCCATGTGTACGACTGGCCTTTCAACAAGCTGCAAATCTGTACCCGGCCGACTTTCCACTTGATTAAAGCAACAGCCACTCACCTGCTCCTCATTAGCCTGGACCAGGAACAGACCCAGCCAAATAAGTTATCACCTGTATGTTCCAATTCTGCATGCCTTCTACATGCATGTAATTTTTGTGTGTATTAAGCTGACAGCCTTATAAATGATCGGATGGATTTAGTCATGCTGCTGTGTGTTGTGAGAGAAATGAAGCGAGGTGGATGTGTGGAAGCGAAAAGGGGCTATGGGTGGAGCAATAGCAGGGACATTTTTGGGGTATTTTGGGTCTGTGGAGATAGATGAGGGACCGGGTTCTGAAGCACTCATTAGCCACAATCAGGGTGCCTGAAGTAGAGCAGATGGTAGCAGACAGGAAAGAAAAGAGGGTATTGCTCCACTATAGATATACAGTAAATGTACATGCATGGGACAAAATGACCCAAAGATTAAAAAAATATATAGTTTCCAACAATAGTATCAAGACCATTCAGCAATGTTTGTGTGTGTGGAAGGGATCATGAGAGCCCTGTTGTTTCTGTCTGGTTCCTGCTAACCAGTGACTCCTCTGACCTCTGCCTGCTCTGAATGGATGCATATTAACACTCCGGGCTCTCTGCAACATTTAACCAATTTGGCAAATTATCTGTGAGGCCACTTTTATATGGCTTTCTTATTGCTCAGAAGGAGGGGGAGTGGAGAGAGAGAGAGAAAGACAGAAAGACTCGATGAAGGGATATGGGCATGAAGAGCCTGCTCCCATTTACATACATTACCAGTGCTTTGCCTTTCCCAGAGTCCCATGGAGGAAGCACCTGTTAGCCGCTCACAATCTTCCCCCTCTACCCCTCTCCCACTGTTCTTTCATCCCTCCATCACTGTGGCTTCTCAGCCACGACCCCCAAGAATCACCCCACAAGCAGGTGTTTTCCGTCAAACAGCCAGCAGAGAGGGAGAAACTCAAAGAGAGGGAACTGACCGGGGGGCCAAACTGGGCCCAGGCATGGGAAGGGGAAGACTTAAAGGCTTGGTGCTGGGAGCCCCTCTAGCAGGGGTAACACTGCACCCTCCCGGTACCAGGTGTTTGATAACATCACTTCTTATTTACCACGTGTGGACATACAGTTGTTCCTGAGGCCTCGACTCAAAAACAAATTGCTGGAGCGGAGGGTTTGTAAAAGAGATGTCTGTTCTGTCGGCGGAGGGGTTAAAGTTAATTTGATCGGGCATGTCTACTCTGGGCGAGGAGCAGAGAACATCTGCATTCAGTGGCATGGCCCCATTTGTTGCAATTTTGGGTCTCATTTCCATTTGCAAGAGAGATAACTGCTCGCATATGGAAGCAATAGATAGAAGAGGTCAATGCAATTTCTTTCACCAGGGGGGACGAGGCAGAAAAACCCTTATGCCGTAATCTGAGTTGGCATAGGAAGAAACAAAAATCAGGGGAGTTTGAGGAAAGGAATTTCTTTCAGTGCAATGATTCCTTGATTCCTTTACCAGCCAATAACAATCCCACACCTCGTCCAAACCCAGTCCAATCACTCCTATTACTGCTGATTGGATCTGGTGGCATGATGTTGTAGAGCTCCTACGTGTTCAAGCCGTCCCTGGGAGTAGCAAATGGGCACACTGATAATAACAATATAAGATTGCTGACACTGGATTTATTGTTGTTTTTTTTTTTTTTTAACTAAAATGTGTTTAAAGGTGTGTGATATATTTAGGAAGAAGAATTTTACATATTTTAAGATGACACAAGAAATCAGAATGCACAACTCCTCTCTCTACCTCTTTATTTTCATTTTATTTTAAATTTCAACAAATTAAGCAACAAAGTATGTTTTGTCCATGTTCTCGGCACACAGAAGTGTCTAACGGCAGAACATCATCATTTGTTTGTGCTCTCCAACGCTGTTACAAATTACTGTTGGAAAATAAATTAGTTTGATGATGTGAAAACAATATGGTTAAGGTTTTGTTGTTAGGTTTAGGGAAATATCGGGGTTTGGGTTAAAATGTCTACTTCATTAGGGGACCTTCGTCGACATCGTCATGGTAATAAACATGTGGTTAAAGCCATGAAACAAATGGCTGACACTGCCATTCTTCTTGAGAGGACAAATCCCCACACTGACTTCTGACATGCTACTTACAGTGTCAGAAATTTGGTAAAAGTCTAATATCAAGTAACAAATCTGTCGTTTGTGTTAGGTATTATGACTTTTCTTTTTGAGGAGTTTAATTGATTGTCTGCGTGTGCTGGCATGCAGCGATGGGCCTGGTGGGCTGAACCGGAGAGTTCTTCTAATATCATGTTAAGAAGAAGCAAAAAGCAACCAGTCAGTGATATGGATTAAAAATGCAAGTTTAATAACATATCAAGCGGAGCAACACTGTCGTGAAATCTCTCAGTAGGCATCAGAAGACTTGCTGTTATTCACTAGAGCCATTCCCAAATAAAAACCTGACTAAGTAATGGAAAACTCCGGGCACGAACTCCAGACATCATTATGTTGCAGACGATAACTTCACAACATGTCGCACAATAATCAAAACAAGGGCCAATCTAATCTTCATACGCTGCCTATGTATGATTCCAATCTTCTCTTTCATACTAGTCAGTCTAAACTCAATACACTCAATCCACGCTGCTCTGAAAACCCCCTAATAAGGCAAGTTAAACCCCGAGCTTGCAACTGATATGAAGTCACCAGAGAGCAATTAAGCTTTAGCTTGATAGTTAGGAAAGGACCAGAGGAATATCCTTTTCCCCCCATAATGCCAGGACTTTGGAGACTAATCTAATTGAGTGTCTTTTTTTGTGTGTGATTATTTATGATTAGAAAGTGTTAGTGGAAAATGTAGAGGAGATATCTGGAAATAGGGGGTGTTTGATGCGGATCAGTGTCATGGCGCTCTCCCTGATTAATTATGTCCGGAATGTCTAATGGCTGCCTCTGCTTGGGAGGGGCTGCCTCTCACAAAGACAAAAGCCCCCCGAACTTTTTTTAGTGTTCTTTGAACTGAAATGGTTTCTGGAGATCTGAGTAATTCCTGGTTGTAAATTCTGAACTGCGTGTTGGGTTCAGACAAACTGATTTATGTCAAAGAATGAAAGAAACTGCAAGAAAGACAAAGAAAATGTGTTTCTTGGCAACTGCCTTGTTTTCAATCAGTCATCCATTGAATATTATCGTTGGATTCTTTCTTTTAACATCTGCTCTGGGTGTGCTGTGTTTCTGTACCCCTCCATGTGACTCAGCCTCCCATCTCCTTACTAGTGCCCCCTGAAGCCCTCATTTCCTGTTGGAAGTGGGCTGAATTGGATAAAGGACACGGCTAGGAACCTCTTGGGGCCTGGATTAGGGCCTGGCAAAGCACAGAGACCCAGTCTGGACACATCTCCATCCATCAAAAATCAAACTGACTCAAGGACCCATTTAATCCCAACACCAGAGAGGAATAATGTCATTGCAGCCAGAGCAGGTGCTTTTTATTTTTCTTCAAGGAACATGAGTGCTGCAGTTGAGACAAGGGTATGGTTAAGGTAATGGTTTCAGCTGTAAGAACATTTTCACCACGAACAGTGGAACAATGGCACTCCTCCACTGTGCTTCAGGAGTGTGGGTTAGTTTGGACCTCGGGGCAGGACTGTGCCCGAGAGCTGACAGAGAGACGACTGTGTGTGCTGAGAGAGAGAGCTCATTAAGAGGACCCGTGTGTTTTTAACAGACACTGAGGGCTCTCTTTCTTCCAATAACAACTCATTAATGAAGGTTTGTGTGTGTAAGGGAATTAGAGTGGCTGTAGTCATGAATCATGAGACACATCAGTCTTGCGTTATTGATCAGATCCCAAACACCAGACTGACAGAGATAAACACGGCAGCAATGTGAGAAGCAGGAAGGACAACAGCCGGTCATATATGTCCATTTCTCCAGATGCTTTCATGAATGACTATTGCTTGACTTTCTACTCAATAGCCTGATTACCACAGATACACACTGCACTTATTAACACCCTTTAAATTTGTTTATTGATGCTAATTTGATGGTTTGGTTTTACATGTTTTAAGCAATTTACCTCATAAAGGAGATTTTACACATACCATGTGTGTTTAAAGGGTAAGACTGGTGATATTCTCTGCAATTTTGTTAGTTTTTAAAAAATCCCTCTGTGGTGTTTTGTTTTTGAGTGGACCCAAGCAGACACAGGGGGAAGGATTAGAACGAAGTTTAGCTAGGTAGCCGGTTCTCATGCCCATTTTGTCACGGCCTTTCGCACCCCATCCAGATGCACAAGGTACCCTTTGGCATCAAGCAAAGACACATCAAGGGTTTAATGTACCAGCAATGTAAAGCCGCCTGCGTCAGTATAAGACCACTTGAACCGATGACATAGCATAATGTACTTTGCAAAGCAAGAAAGCACCAAGAGGGGTGGATGTCGGGGTTGAGTGGTGGGTCACACACACGACTTTCACCCAGGAGACCGGAGTTTGCATCCCGTTTGAAACCAAGCGTGATGTTTACCATAGTAATGTAGACCTTGTACGCCAGGATAAGACGCACAGGTCGCGAGCCTTTGCGCATCGGCCATGGAGGTCAAAGGGCCCGTTGTGTGTCAGGGAAGGCTTAGCAAGTCGGCCGGTGACGTCAAAGGGTACCTTGCACTTCTGGAGGTGAAGGGTGCATAACAAAACTTCGGTATGTGACGAGCTGGGATGAGAACGGGTTGCAGATTGCACAGCAGGAGTTTGGAATGGTGGAGTCAGGCTGAGGCTTGAGTTGAGTTGAGTTGAGTTGAGTTGAGTTGGAGAGTGGTGAGTTCACAAGGAGCAGGCTCTGGGCACAGCGCAGCAAGAACACAACCAACACAGGAAGATTAAGTCAAGTATTGAATACTGGGTGGCCAATGTGTTGTGACCACAGTAGCAGGCCGAACAATCTGGCGACGAGTGGGAGAAAGACCTGGCTTCTTACAATATACTGCTGGTGATGAGCTGATTGGGAACAGGTGTGGAAAGGTGCCCAGGTGCCAGGAGGAGGGGAAGCTGTGCCCACAGAAACACACACAAACGGGGAGGAGGAGACATGAGGGAAAGTCAGGGGAGAAAGAGGAAGCACAAGGAAAATATGGCCGGAGCCATGAAAAGACCAAAACCAACAAAGTGTTCTCATGTTAATCATACTGAAGGAACATGTGTTTTTAATGGTTTTTGACAACAATGTAAGTACATAGCACAGAGGAATAAAATAAATCAAGTTTTGGCGAGAAAATACGTCTACTTTTACATTGCTGCTACATTAAAACCTTTTGCGTCTCTGCCTGACACCAAAGGGTACCTTGTGCATCTGGATGAGACGCGAGGGGCCGTGAAAAAATGTTGATATCTGACAAGCTGGGAATAAGAACAGGCTGCCATAGACTGTATAATAAATAGTGGTCTGAGCTACCGTGATGTCACCCATTGTTTTGTGGACTACTGTTTTGAAGCCTTGAGTTTGGCATTATGGCCATCACCCTCTTGGTTTTTTGGACCCAAAGAGAAGTTGGAGCCAGGTAGAATACGCATTTCTACACCTCTACACTGATTGGATCTGTCTGAGAACCCGAGGATACGCTGTGGAATCAATCACAATCAATCACAAGGTAGCCAAGCCCTAAAGCATACTTTTTGAGTGTAGTCAACCCCTGTTGGCCATTAGAAAGAATACAGGTTTAAGGCTCTTCTGCATCGGCTTCACTTTTTTAAAGAAGCTCCCGCCACTGTCTGTGCACTAAACATATCTTTTGTTCGTTTACAAGAAAACTTCACATGGCCCCTTTAAATTTGTATGTGTTTGGATTTAATTTTCTAAAAAAACTTTCATATATTGGATTTTAAAAGTTTTAATCTTTACAGGCTGATCTTTGCACATAACTGAACACAATTTTAATGACATGTAATGTTAAGTGCTATACAGGATTTGTAGTTGAGCAAAAACCCTTCTGTTAAAACATGCAAAAACACTGGTATGATTGTAAAGGAAAAATCCCTCCGAATACAGCACAGGTTGTCCATCTATGAAGTTAACATTGACCTCAAGTCCTTTGATATGAGATAACATCTGCACACATGTAATCTCCCCATCTCATATCATGGGGGCGCACAAACACACGCCTGCATTTTCACATTTCAACGCCACAACAATAAAGTGATTCAGAATCGGTGGATGGAGTGTATCAGGTGGTTAAACTGAGCGACAAACGGACAGGAGGGAGCGAGAGAAAGAGAAGGAGTTGAGAGTAATCACTTATCACTGCTGTGATTTATGGCCTGTTTTCACATTAAACATGTTATGTGTACAGTGACAAAACTCCAGTTTATTGAAAAATACCTTCCTGCTTAAAATAAAGAAGTGTTCCATTTTCCCTTTTCAAAGAATCTGGTTTGCTGCAGGGAAGGAAACACAATTATAGAACAATAATAATATCTAAAATGTAAAAAAGGAGGAGAAATGTTTGTTGTTGTGGGGGAGGGGGTTGGTTAATGGGCACTCAGCTTGGTATTCCTCTCTGCGATGTACATTTGCTGCTCAGTTGATTCCGGAGTTCTCCAACTCATCTCGGCCCGTACAGCTTCCTGTGTGTTATCTATCTATCAAAAGATAGTTTTTATGAAGTTCTTTACAGAGCATTTGACAATGGAAAAAAAAACAACTAGTTTAACAGCTTGCTAAGTCAAGGCACGGCCCCACAAGATCCCACTACTTCTCTGAGAATGCCTGGAAATGGGAAACATGTGTGCTTTGATGGCACTGATTTTTTTTTTATTATTAGTTTGTTTTGAATTAGACTTGTGATTGCAGGATCCTGGGAGGCTTTCACTATTCATTAAAATGTTGATTTGACAGAATACGCCACATTTTGGATAGGTGCCTTTGTACACATTAAAAGGCTAGCTATCGCTAATGTTAATGATCATAGTGAGGTAATGTGATACGATATTGATATTATTGGGAAATTCTCCTGTTCCCCAGATGTTTTACACGGAGTTCAGCCATCACCAGCAGTGTGATCAGACTCAGTATGACGAACAGGAACCAAAATCATCTGGCCAGGTAAAGAGTGAAATGTAGTAACACCTAAAGCTGCAAATACTGTCAACCTACTTATGTAAATACTGTCCTAGATAGGTCTTGAAATGGCCATGAGCAATCATATTCTGCACAATTCTTTTTTTTTCCCTTGAAGGCCTTGAGGTTCTTGAATCAGAGTATAATGTTGTGCAAACCATGCTGTGACCAACACACAGAATTAATTCCCTAATTTAATTCTAATCTCACACCTGTCCAGCGATAAGGATAAGTTTGCACTGCAAACATGCCTTAGTGATTATGTGATTTTAGTGTACATCCTAAACAGGATGGTCTCTCTTAAGACACCTTGCCACCCAAAACTGGCTTACTACATAGGCTAACAATACCATCCATTCCACCATTTTTCTGCTCTGGGTCACAGGGCAAAACTCAGTTAAATCCAGTAATTTGTTAAAATGGACACAAATCGTTTCGTTTATGAGTTGCTAGAGTTCCTTTAAATGGATTTTACGAAAACTAAGCCTTCAGTGTCGGACACTCCTTGATCACACCGGCCAATTGTGGCGATGTTGCATATCATATGCCATTCTTTGGATAATAGCAGGTAGCCATTCAAAGTGACAGCATGGTCACAACCAATAAGGCAATGGTGATTGGGCCTCTTGGGGTTGGATTTATTTTAATTCACTAATCCTGTAATGGTGGAGCCGTGTCTCCCTGACCGTGGGGCTCCTTACTACAGGACTGACAGCGCCGAGCCATGGCCAGCTTCAACAGAAAACTACCAGAGCCACTAAGCGGTATTTGACTCCTTAAGCTCCTAGAGGAGTAAGGTTAGGGGCTGATGGGGGTGCAGGGATAGAGGAAGGATGCAGGGCCATTGCTTGGTGTGCTGTTGGTAGTGGTGGTGGTGTGGAGGCCAGGAGGAGGGAGGAGTGGTGTGGTAGGGACCTAACAGACAAAACATTCACCCAAAAAGTGCATCGCTTGGACTAATGGGGAAATTATTTATGAACTATTTGCAGTGCACCTGAAAATACCTCCAGTGAAATTATGTTTGGCATCCTGAACTGCTTTGAAGTCAATCGAGTGGCAATAAAAATTAGGCCTTCATTAGAGAGCTGGGCCTTTCAAACTGAATTGGCCCAGTCTCGGCGGGTCAGGGACATTTAGGCAGTGCTCCGCTTCCTTTAACTCTGGCAGCCACAGACACATGGAAGCAATTTGCCTGATTCTCTGGTGTTTTTATGATTTTCCCCTTTAATTTTTTTTTTTTCACTGCACTGCGTTCCTTTTATGTTGCATTTAGGAAATTAACACTAACTGACAAATTACTTAGTGAATAAAAATGTAGAGCTTTAAAATGTTGAAACCAGAAGTAGCCCAAGGGCCAGTGCTCTCCGAGCAACAAAGAAATCCTTGATAGCTGTTTAGATATGTCGTCCCATAGCCTAGCTTTATTTTATCAAGTGTATATAATTTTTCAATTGAAATAAATGTGAGGCATTTATCTCCCTTGTGTGCAGTACTTGTGCTGCATATCCACTCAGAAAATGGTGCACTTAAAAGAAAACACTCGAAGGGATTTGGGGGTCATTTGCGGACTGCTTCACGCTTTGGTCAAGCACAAATCTCATTCACAAAAAATTGAAGGCAGTCGAGTGAAGTGAAACTGTGTAATCTTCAGAAAGCCAGATGCCCCAAAGTCCAGGGGATTGTAATCTTCAGAGATGTAAGCTAATTACTTAATCGCTTGCATTTGTAAATCTTATTATTGTAAAAGAAATTGCTGTGGTGATTAAATTACTGATATTTATCTCCTAATAGTGCTGATTAGGAGGTGATGCTAATCTGTCATCCTGAAAGGCTGATATTAACGGCATCAATCTAGGAAAACAATAAACACTTAATGTGAAAGAGATGTTTTGTGCACTCGGGTACCAGATGGCCTGCTTTAGTCTGGAATGTGCAATATTCTGACCTGCTTGGCTACACCGCTAATGATGGGAACCACAAACTGTTGACTTATTAAATTGAGTTGTTTTGCCCCATTAACCTGTTGTCTGACATGGTGGACACGTGAGATGGGAATGAGAATGGTTTTACTTTACACCAAAATGGAAACTGTCTTAGATTGTATTCTGTACAGTTTTTTTTAAAATATGTGCTTGTAATGCAGTCAAAAAATCTGGTTAGTTATCATCTTAAAAACGTCTTTGTCATGGTTTCGGGTTTAGTATGTTATTTTCTTGTGTTGAGTTCTAGTTTATTTCTTGTGTTATGGTTTGAGTTTCTTGTTTCCTGTTGTATTTTTGAAAAGTCCTTTCCTTGTGTGTCTTGTCCCTCCTTGCATTGCACTGTCTGTGTTCCTTTCCCTCCTTTGTGATTGTCTGCCCCACCCTGATTGGTTTCACCTGCGTCTTGTTAGTCTTCCCTTCCTTGTGTATTTAAGTCTGTGCCCTTCCTTTTGTCTCTGCCAGTTCGTCATGTTACTTTGTGTGCCTACGTGCCTTCATTCACCGTGTTACATTGTGTGCCCTCGTTCCAGTATCATTCTGTAAGTTGTCTTTAGTGTTCCCAGTGATTTCTCGTGCTTTATTTGAGTTTTTTTGCCTAACTGTTTTTCTGGACTTAATTATGTTTTATGGATTCTTGGATTTTGTTTTAGCCTATTCCATGTTGGATTTATTTTAGTCTTTTGGCATGACACCCCATAAGCCTTTTCTGTTTCCTTTAAATAAATATACTTAGAACTTCGAAACACCTGCTCAGCCTGCTATGCCTGCACTTGGGTCCAAAACCCCTCTTTCTAGTGTTCCTGGCTCGAGCCGTGACAGTCTTACAAAAGTAAAATATTATGTTTAAGCTTAACATGTTCCATGTGCAGTGAATACACCATCTCATAACTTAGTAGTAGTAATAGTAATAGTATAGTAATAGTGTTGCAGTGACATGAGCAGTTGAAGAGTAATAATGCTTTTCTTGAACATACTACATTTGCATCCTTGGCCTGATTTTGGCATATTTTGTGCACATTTTCTAAACGCTTTGAAAAATCCCAAAGTGTAGTAGTTTGCGAATCTATTCTCAAGTGCTTGCTCTAATGCTACAGAAGTATCCATAAATTATGCATCAGGAATATGTATATGTATTGACTTTAATAAGAGCTATTTCCTACATGCCAGCTTTTGTACCTGCTGAAGAATCACTAGGGTGCTACCTAACACTCGACGCACACGCTTGTTCTCTCACTCACACGCTCCTCTACTGACTTTCAGCTGGGGGAAATGAAACAAAAAAGAGCATAATTAAAATAATAATAGAGTCTCCTCTTGTTTGGGGGTTCAGATATTTTTTCATAGTTGCATTTGGCAACGTTGGAGGAATTTGCAGGAACTGTCGAGGAGTGTTAGTGTAAATAAGTAAACTCTGCTTTGTTAGATTGTGATACCTAATCAAGTCAGCACTGACAGGACTTCTCTTCCTGTGTCTTTCTCTTTGGTTTTCTTCTCTTTTTTTCCCCTCTTACCTGTATCTCTGACGTGACACTCCATCGAGTGTTCGTGCTGAATACTTAATGACACAGAAAAACAACAATGCCACTCATTTAGGAGTGAAACAACAAGCTCTGGGCCCTGCAATGCATACTGAGACGTATTCACAAACAAATGTTACTCTGCTTTGCTCATCCATATTTCCCAGCCTTCCACCTCCTTGTTCCCCTGCCCTGACCCCAAATGAGGTTTACTGGGCTGTGCATGTCATTTGTCCACTTCCCCGTCCTGTTCTCAGCTAGATGGCCTCTAGTGCTTTGTGTCGATGAATGCTAACATGTCTTACCTTGCCCTGGGCAAGAGAGAAAAAGAATATACCTGGTATTTGGCCATTCTGCTCTGGTAGTCTCTCTGGAAACCTCAGACAATAACATTCATAGACTCTCAAACACAAACACACTTACAAACACTCACACTGACAGTCAGGCTGAGGTCTCGCTGGCAATGGTTGTCAAAATCGAATAACTGCATGTCCTTTCCATGTGTGAGAAGGAGGCTAAAATGGCCGTTGACACAAGAAGACAGCAAACTCACTACTGGACTCCCAGTCCCTCATACCATTATAACACAACAGACTGCACAATCAACATTCCACGTAGTAGTGCTAGTTTTCAATCAGCGGCCTGAACTGTGAAAACCACAAAGAAGATATCATCAAACAAAAATGCTTAGGTGCACATGCTGAAAGATGGATGCTAAACAGAGGGGGTAGGGCACTATTAAGATGACATCAGGGAAAACCTCTCAACAGCTGCATGGGAGTGTCGTCTGTTATGGAGGACAGAAAATGGAGGGCAATACAAGGGAACACTGATAGACTAACAGCAACAAGGGGAGGGGAGTCATCACCAGTCTAAGCATGTGCTGATTGAGTCTGGCTCTTTTTAACCAGCAGGCCTTTGGAGACCTGGTAGTTGGCAGCAGGGTCACAAGAGTACCAGTGGAGACACAGAGCTTCAAAAAGCTCTCTGTGCTTTATCGAGCAACTGCGTGTTACGTGGAATGCGTTGCACTGAGACTCACTTAGTCGTGGTGGGACCTGTTCTGATTGAGGTAACAGCTGGGATATGACATCAGCCCGAGTGTTGGCCATGTTTTCACTCACTGGCGCAATTCTGCTCTTAAAAGGTTCCATCAGTACGACTCTGGCAAGTTGCAGAGAGTTGCTTTTCATCTCTTTGGGTGTGCAATCCACCAGCTGGCCAGAGTGCCCCTTGGTAAGAGGGACAGAGACGCCAGAGTGCTGTACTCATAAGTGGCTCATTGTCTTTATGCGCTCGGAAGGGAACAAGTGAGATGTGTGCACTTGCATACATTAGAAAACACATGCAGACACACACACACACACACACACACACACACACACACACACACACACACACACACACACACACACACACACA
>JBBPCS010000001.1:12373376-12387446 GCA_037974645.1 Hollardia meadi
ACATCCAGTTTTATGTATGATGACTAATCCAACATTAAGATACTAGATGTACATGAATTTTTCGACAGTGCTGACCGACATCTTGAAAAAAGACTTTCCCTGAAGTCTTATTAGTGACTGCATTAAATGACCTATAATAAAAATGGGACCATTATGAACCACATTATAACAATGAAAACAGCCATTGTACTGTAGTAATGAAGTGAATGAGGAATAGCTGGACTTCTCTTTGGGCTTCAGTGGTAAAAAGGTTCGACTTAATGTAGCTGTCGGAGAGGCCTGACTGGAATAATGAGCGCCTAACATCTGGGAGGCAAGCTGAGGGTAGCTGATTCAAGAAACTGGTCATGTTTAGGATATTGCCATGATTGGAACCAGATGGTACTGAGAAAACACACACTTTTCATTTTTCATTACAGTGAAAGTCCTTTAGATATAATGTCCCACTCGTTTGAAGACTGCCTGCAATGAATTTCTAAATGGAATCTATAAGAAAACACTCAAGGCTGCAGTTTGTAAGAAACCTGGCAACTCATCTGCAGCTCCATCAACAAATTAAGCTTTGATGAAAAACGCCCAATGAATCAGGCCAAAGTTTATTCTCCTCATTCATTGAATCAAAGGCTTGGACATGCAGACCAACCTATTGGAACTTGTCTAGAATAATAAAAGCCCGAAACCTTCCATGCACCCATGTAATGTGTATGCTTGTGCACATACAGCTGCAGTCCCCCAGGGCCAGGAAGATGGTTTGGCAGGGGATCATGAGGTCAACACGAGGAGGCAAGGAGAGGCGAGGCGGGCGGAAGAGTCATAAGAAACCCAGAGAAGTCTTTGAATCCAGTGGAATTCCTCTCCTCCTCCGCGGCTCCTCTGGGAGGCGTCAGGAGCCTGTGGAGAGAGCGAGGTAAGACGGGGACTGTCAGGAACAAAGCTCCAAATTCACATGATATGTTTAGCTAAAAGGGTGAAAGAGAAATGAATCAAAGCTTGGCGGGATCAAAGAAACGCAACAATAAAGTCAAGGCGGTTGCCATGGGACCAGCAGGAGATGCATATCATTTATAAGTTGTTCTTCGGCTCTGTCAGATGTGGAGGGAATTGATTGTTATTGTTTGGAGGAAGAACTGCTGCTGGAGGGGGTTAAGAGCAAGGGTTATCATCGCACAGTGAGAGGAATATATCTTCTCACTTGTTTTAAACAGCAGCCGCCTATGATCTGTGTCAGAGGCCACTGCAGAAGCACCTTCAACTCATGATAACAGACAACAAGGCAGACACAAAGACAACTTTGTCAACCCCATAAATATCTTATCGGCACAAACCATTGATAGGCTAAACATTTGTTTTGCATCTTACACCGTCAGAGGTTATGATCATTGTCACTGTTTGAACGTGACATCAAATAGACTAAAGCTGTTAACTGGAGACTTTCATTTCCATTCATACAGTGTAATTTTCAAACACACAATTGTGGCAAGAAATATGTAGATTTTTCTTTTTCAGGCATTAATTCTTTAAAGGGTCAGTTTATACCTGAATTTAAAAAAAAAAAGAAGCATAATTTGTCCCTCAGCCATAGTGTTATCAAGCCATGCAGATAATTTTAATTTTATGCAGCAAGGTTTTGGATCACCCACCTCTGAAACTTGTGCTGCCACCCCAACACAATTGAGGTGAATTAAATTTAGTTTTTTTGGTGCTCAAAGTATTAAAATCTTATGTGAGATGTAGCTAATCCTTCCCTCCAATCTCTAGCGATCCATCTTTCCACTGTCTGTAATTCTAAAAAAAATAATAATTTATTTTTTTTATTATTTATCTAACCCTTTGTTTATTTATTTATTTATTTTACATGAGACTCAGAAGTAACACATCTTTCCAGAAATTGGATTCTTGTGACTGATTATTCGTAAACCTGACTAAAAACTGAAAATACAAAATAGAAGAACTGAAATCTAAGTAACATAAGAACAAGCCTTAGTTCTCACTTAGGTCATTCAATGGAAGACCTTCACTAGTGCAAAAGGACCAAACTCCTAGTTCACTATAGAGACTCAAATCTATGGAAGCCCATTTGCACCATGACAAGATAACAAATTCAAAAAGTTATTAATAATGAAAATAGATAAGCTCATGATAGGTCAAATTTTTACTTTCACTAAATTGAATCCTTATATTATTTTTGTTTTGATTGACACTGTCATTATTGCTATTTTTGTTATTTTAATTTTATGGTTGTACAATTCTTTGGAAAAATCTCCAAAGTTGGCTGTCACTATTGAGATTCATATGTATTATAACACCCACCTTTGGAATAAAAAAATAATTTAAAAAAAGAAGAAAAAAAAGAAATATTTGATCAAATATTTTGACTTTTTTTTCTTTTTCGACTAACTTTATTTTCTTTTTTTCATCATAGAAATACATACAAATAATATTACAAATAATTCCTCTGATACGAAATATTCTACTTGTGTCTTAATTACTGAGAATTACTGGATTTTCCATATGCACATTTACTGTACCTCCAGAAAATCAGCCAATTTGATTGACATGACAGTAAGCATGTCATTAAATTTTTGCAGGTTACTGCGTGCATGTGCATTTCTGTCTCTCTCTCTCTCTCTGTGTGTGTGTGTGTGTGTGTGTGTGTGTGTGTGTGTGTGCTCATGCAGAGATGAGACCCGTCTGTCTGCTGCTCTCTCAGATTGCACCCATGAGAGATCCCAAAATAACAACAAAGAGCCCTCAGTGGGTCGGATGAAAGCCCTGTCACCAACCATTTCACCACAGAGAGTCTCCTCCCCTACTGTATCTCTGAGTGACACCTCACACATCACATGGAGACAGGAAGGGGAGACAGTCTCTCATATTTGACCGCAACAAATATTTCCGTATGTTAATGAGATTGTTGTTGGCTTTTTTTTTTTTTTTTTTTGCGGGGGCCAAATGGGTTCTGATTGTGAGCTGAATGGTGGTGTAGTTTGCGATTCCACGGCTGGTGTTCACATATTCCTGGGTTTGGTAAAAGTTGGGAGTTAATGAGCAATCAGAGAGACAACACAATCCAAACAAGGAACAGTTCAACATTTGGAGAACATACGTTTATTTGGTTTCTTGCAAAAAGTTAGATGAGAAGAACGATACCACTCCCATGTTTGTGCACTACTAAAGCTAAGAGGCTATCAGATTTAGAGATGCTAGTAGGCTTCTTTTTTTTTTTAACTTGGGACAGAAACAAGCTAGCTGTTTCCCCCTTGTTTAAAGGCTTTATGCTAAGCTAAGCTAATCACCTACTTATTACTTAGAGGACAAGACCTGAAAGTGGTATCGTTCTTCTCTTCTAAGAAAATTTCGCAAAATACAAATCAATTCAATCAATCAATTTAATCATATGATGCACCCAAAAGACCAGCCATGAATAAATTTAAAATCTCTGAATCACTGTATTATTGGAGTACAATGACTGTATAATTTACTGATCTGAAACACCAACATAAAGCCCCGTCTCCAATGAAAAGCAGCCCACTCTTTTACACAATTCCAGTTAAATCTGCAGTAAAAAAAAAAAAAAATCCCTCCATGTCCTACTACTGATGTCAGGCCAAAAAACTACAAACAGCAGAGAAGGACTCCATTGTTATTTCTAACTGGTAAAAGCCCCGAGGTTATTTTTCCTCTGCCTTGAAACAAATCAATGAAGCACAACTCACTTTGAACAATTGCACATTTGCTGAAATCAGATGTGGGCTGAGGAGCCAGCCATCATCGCGCTTATTCTGTTTGTTGACAGAGGAGGCCTTTGATAAACAAAGCCTGTTCTTTGAAACAGGTGCCCAAGCATGAGTTCAGTTTTGAGAGGCAATTCAGAAAACTGACTGACGAGAGCGAGTGTTTGTTAGTCTGCACGCAACCATTTGGATTCTGTGTATCTTTCCCAAAGTCACAGAGATGCTTTCGGTATAAACAACAAGATGGTGTTTATTTTTCAACTAAGGTAACAAAAGTTTGACATGGGTATTTGCAAATGTTCAAATGCCTCAGCAGCGGAATTGTATGTCCTCTCCTGTCACTTTGAGAAGAGTAAAATCAGCGTCTGAGAAGGTTTTCTTTAGCCAATGATGCCCCCAAGTGGTTACACCCGAAGTTGCATGAAACTTTAAGTACAACAAAGCACTTAAAATACTAAATCTTTGCCTTCGTTATTATTTGACAGCTGTGAATATACACGAATATGTCATTCTTGTCAAATGTATAGTCTGCTCTCTCAACAATGAAGTCATGACTTAGCAATGTTGTGTTTCCAACGGCTGTTCTACACAACATGCAGTCCACCCAGTTCACAAACCCAGCTTATCCCCACTATCAACATATGGAAGTGTTTTCCAATCGCTATCTACAAGCAGCAAATGGTCTTAAATCAGTCATTTTAATATCAAAGCACTTAACACTAGAATGATGATTACTTGCAGGTGGATATCCATGCTGCTTGTCAAGACTGCATTTGAAGAAAATGACTGAGCTCTTATCCGACACGTACAGTACAGGGCTGTGTTCAATAGGCAAGATCATATTGCAGAAGATTACTTTGGAGTTCCAGCAATTTTCCCAAATTACACTGGCCTTTGGTCTCTGGTAAACTTGATTGACTTGAATGGTTTTCATTAGAAGCAAGAGGCTTTGTTGTTGACGCTTGTACACAAGAGTCGAGGCCCATGAGGGTGAGCGGGTGCAAACACATTGAAAGTCAATGGATTTGCAAATCCTTTCATGGAAATTCTTCGTAATGTTTTAAAGGGAACACAGACTCTTGATTGATTTGTGACACTCATCTGTGTTTTCACAAGCCTGACATTCTTCTGCTACACAACAATTTGGTGTCACTTAGCCGTCTTCAAAAAACAACTGATCAGTAATGTATGAAGTATTGAATTTATTGAATCAATAAGCCAACAGGGTTGTGTATTGCAATATATGGCATTCTGATGCCTTTAGCGTGTGTTCACAGCAAAGCAGACCTTGTGTGATTTACACTCAGTGTCATATTTGAACTTCAGTCCACCCTCCCCTCCAAAGTACAAAATCTGGAAATCAGTTTGATGTCGCAGACAACCTGAGCCCAGACTGACAAGAAAATAGCTTTGAATAACATGACCACCCTGATTACCCGTCTCGGAAAATACTTAAGAGAGGGATCCAAAATGAAGAGTAATTCGAATACACTTTCAGTGTCACAAAGAGATATTTATCCTGGTCTAATACATTCCCACATTTTTTGCCTTTATTTTTGATAGGGACAGCCGAAGTTGAGACAGGAAAGTGGGGAGTGACATGCAGCAAAGGGCCCGGGCCACTGCGGTAAGGACTCAGCCTTGGTACATGGGCCTTTTTATGTCCTTTTAGTATCATATTTAACTGCTTTGTCTAGTTTTATTTCTGTTTGTTAAAGCACTGTGTAACATTGTTAAGCAAAGTGCTACATAAATAAATTGTATTATAATTATTATTACCATCAGCTGTTTGGCTGCTTTTCCTGCCACCTCAAAACTGAAATCCAAGAGGTGTAAGGAATTAAGGATGGGGTCATATGAGTCAATACATTAAAAGACTACAACGCCCAACCATACGCATAAAGCACAAATTAATTCCCAAACTTGCTAACACATAAACCACTTAATGTTCTCTATACCACACATCTAGCTCCCCCCCAAAAAAGAATGAAGACAGTTAAACAAAACTGCAGTTTTCTGGAGAGATCTGCAGGTTTGCGATGCCATCTTGAGGAGGTTTACTGACACAGCAACGAGCCAAAAGCATTGTGCAATTTTTTCAACTGTAAAACAAATATTTGGGTTACAGAGTGAGCTGCGTCTATTCTTAGTAAAACAGTGATAAGCACAGTATTTTCTCTGCAGCTTCAATTTGGGACAGATTAACGTCAGAGGATAAGTATATGCTGTGTTTAGAGAGTGCTTTGATTTGTCCACTGGTTAGTGTGATTTAAACTACAAACAAAACTGTTTAGGGGCGCAGGAGGTTAAAGCTTAAATAACACTTATCGATCTTCTAAGGGTGGTAGAATGAAGGTCAACTAGAGACAAATGTACTGAACCCATACAAAACCAAGACAAAGCTCTACCCATGCCTCTGGTATCATCCAGGTTGTATCCCCACATGTCACTTCAGTGTTTAAGAGAAGGGATGCACTCTGGGATGGGTACGCTACACACCAAGAAATAACATGATTTTTTACCTAGTAAAAAAAATAAAGATGCTGAAGTATAGGCTACCCTGTATGGTAAATGAGCCTACATCAGGCTACAAACCACCACAAGCAGGATTACACATTGAAAAGGCTAAAAAAAAAACTGAGGAAAGACCATCTGTCATAATCAAATGACTGAAATATTAGAATTTCATCATTCACATGCTACATTTTAATGGCAATAAAGGCATCAAGGAAGTTTGTAGTATGAACCACACGCATGTCCCCAAATCCATGTTTGCGCAGCAAGTCTGCATACTGTCTCTCTGTCCTCTCCGTCCCCTCTGTCTGGACAAGCACGCTCAGAGACTGCAGAGCAGAGTAGGGCGTCTGTCCATCCAACATGGTCTCAGCTATGAGCACTGCACATCCTAAGGCCCAACAAATGAGACTGCTTAAGACCTCAGTGTACAGGACAAATATAAAATTCCTAAAGAGACAGATACGAAACCTAATACTATATATTTTGTGTCCAATTCCTCAAACATGAAGACTTTTTACACTTAATCTTTAAACAAAGACAGCTTTTATTGGTTCACAGAGGCTGCTTTACAGCATCAAACTTTATCACAAAAGAAAAACATTCCTGTCTTTGTCCTTGATTATATTTTATATACAGTGTATATATATATATTTTTAATATATACTTTTGATTACAGTATATCACAAGACCTTCCACATAGTGTTGTTGAGGGTGTTGCCAGTCATGCTTTGATGCAGAGCATAGCATCCAGGAGGTTGTCTGTATGTCTGACATGTGCCGTTATGAAACCATGGCTCTTCAAAAGCAGACTGTATTCTGTGGCGCTCCTCTGTTTCCCCTCGCTCATGCTGAGGGCCTGGAGCAGCCCACGACTCGGACCCCTTCTGTCTTCATCCAGGAAGATCTCACTTAGCAGGAGTCCACAGCCTGGCACAATGGCGTAAGTGTATGATGTGCATGTATACTGTATGTGCAACTTTAGAGAAGAATAGTGGTGGTTTTCTAATCCCTTGTCCCTTTGCATTACTTTAATTTAAGCGAAGAACAAAGATCAAGAAGAGCAAGGAAGAAAACAAAACTACTGTAAAGTTGGTATTTTGGCCAATAAAATGTTACAGAAGCAACAGAAACAGCAGCAGATTTGACATATGATTACCCCAACGTGGGTACCAATCAGTAAAATCAATTGCTACGGTACACTGGCATATGACTGATATCATTATACCGCACATATATAAATAATACATATGAATTAAGTTAGCATTCATTGTTCAGTCAAAATGTAGTTAAAAAACGACAAAAAGGACTGAAATATCTTGAAGAATTTTACCTGGGGTACATGCGTCTGCGATTTTACTCAGCAGAATATGCACTTTCTCATCAGGCCAGTCATGGAGAATTCTCGCAAGGATGTACAAGTCTGCTTTGGGCAACTCATCTTCAAAGAAGTCTCCTGTTCATACAGAGAGGGAAAAAAGCCCCGTGTTATGGTCACAAATATAGACCCATAAGACCCACAGAAGAAGCTAATTGCATTGCATTAGCCAGCTTTTTGTCATTAAACTTCAGCAGTCAAGATTGTTTTTTGATGCAGATACACAAACGCACCTGCTACATATGATACACTGTTGTCTGTGTGCAGAGGATGGAAATGTTCACTCATCTCAACAACAGCTGGCAAGTCAAACACTGTCACAGACAACTCAGGGTGGGCTCTAGTAAACTCATACGCCATGGCACCAGTGCATCCTGGGAAAAAACAAAAAGAAAATATGTAAAAGAATGGTTTATTACTCAAGAACATAATTATAATCCTTTAGCTTCTCTCCTTACCTCCAAGGTCGCAGGCAGTTTTAAAACTGGAGAGGTCAAAGGCTGTTGCTACAGCTTTTCCTGTGACTTTAGCAATGCTATGCATGGCATTCATGAATCTCAGTTTGACGTCTGGACTGTTGTAGAAAGTATCCTTAAAATAGAAACAAATGACATTAAGGAACATGTTCAGATGCTTTTTCCCCAGTTTTTATCCATCTGAGCCTGATTATCACCTGGAACATATCCTTAGATTTCTTGCCGAAAGCCTTCTCATGCTGGTTGGTTCCGTCCCGCACGGCACTCTCAAGGTGGGAGAACAGAGGCCACACCGTTTTGTTACAGTGCTGGATGTAGCCCCGCAGCGAGAAAGGAGCATCTGACAGCAGAAAACGCTTGGCCAGATCTGAGTTCTTGTACACCGGCTTCTGGCATGCTGGGAGTCGAGACACCATAAAAAAAAGACACCATAAAAGCATTAAATGCTACCTCTTTTAGGTATAAAAAGTGACAGTCATGTAATGATCTATACAGATGAGTGCTGACTAACTTCTCTCTTTGCTCTTCAGCAGTCCCAGAGACACACAGGCATCCAGCAGGCATTCAGTTCCCTTCACAGAGGCTTTGGTCTCCTGGGCCAGCTGTGCTGCATCCAGCCCTGGTCTGCTGTGTAGCAGGTCAAACACACACATCTCGGATGCGGTAAATAGTGCCTGGAACATTTTGGGAAAGGCAGAATGGACAAAGAAGCAAAACAGTCATCGTATTTATGCGAATGTGGCATGTAATTTTAGACTGTCTGGTGCTTGCAGATTGCACTTATTTTCATTTCTGTTCAAAAAATTGAGTTTTTCTGTGTTCCACTGTATTGGATAGTGTTCCAAACAAGCAAACTATTCAATACATTAGAGATCAGAATAGGCCATTTTTAAGAGTCTTTAAAGAGTAGTTAAACATTTTAGGACTTCTTCAATCTATTGCCTTGAGAGTTAGACAAAAAGATCAATACTGTTATGACAATCTTATCTTGTGTGTAATCTGTATCCTGGAGCCTTGTGAACACCTTGGTAGCCAGGCAACCAGTTGAGTTTCCAGGAAGTTATGGCACCCACAAAAAAAGTCCCACACTGTAAAACCACACCTTGTCGTTTTTGGTTTTTGTACAGATTAAACAAATGAGATATCATTTGTTGATCAGTGATCTTTAAAGGTGCTGGTAGATGTGATTTTCTGCTGACTATAGCTTTATATTAAATGTACATATATGAAAGTGGTGTCAATCTACTAATCTAATTCTCAGCAAGAAAGTGAGTATGTGTATTACTCAAAATGTCAGACTATTCCTGTAAGTTGAGCTAAGTGTTTCATTACATCCTCTGGAAGTCAACTACAACAATGAAAATCATTAAAAATTCTATTTCACAATGGAAAAAATATCACATAGAGCTGTAAACAGGCAATATACAACTTTTTTTGCTTTAACTTATTATCATGAAGTATATATATTGCACAGTGTAAAGAAAAATGAAACCAGTCGCATTTAGATTGGTTCCCTGTAAGCCTCGCTTTCACTATGCTATTCATGCTGCCACTGATTTATCACAGAAAAATGAAGTTGCAATTTACGGCACAAAGGAAACGCGTCAGCCATAGCATACCAAAGCACGAGGAGGCATTGTTCTCCCTGATCACTATACCCAGGTAACAGTGGAACAAATGGAATAACTGTGGAAAATCCACCCTGCAAAAGAAAAAGGTGTTTTCTCTGCCTTCATCATAGCCCTGAGTATCTATGTCTAATTGAAATTCTAACTGTTGCTTTTGCTTTGGACAGTAGCCAGGCTGTTAGCAGTAGCCATGTTGCTAATGCCGTCTTTGTGACCACACCGCCAACAATAAAACTACTTGGAGTCGTTAGTGGGAGGAATGTCGTCTATCCAGTTAATGTCCAATTACCTTTGAGGCTTTGAATCCATCCATCAGTTCAATGATTTGCTGCAAGTCCTCTTTTTTTGGCTCACTCTCCTCATGCTCTGACACATTGAGCTCCATCACCTGCTCTTTGCTGGTCATCAATGGCAATGTTGTTTTCTCCGAGTCCCAGAGCGCAGCCTCTCCATTGTCTGTGTGTTTAGACAGGCTGTTGACCAACATCCATGAGCTCTCACCCTCTTCACTACTGCTGTTTATTTTCACCTATAAAGGGAGACTGTTACTTATAAACAATTACAAACGGTTTAATTGTGCTAATAGGGTAAGAAAAACTAACCTTATGGACGGGACTGGCTGAGGGGCTGTTCTGGGTGTGGTGTGTTTGACTGGCAGATGGGCTGTTCGGTCTGGGGTTGGATGACAGGTTGCATTTGGCTGAAGAGCTTTGACCGTGGCTAGACTGAGCTGGCAGGTTGGGTGCAGGCTGAGTGAGTATCAAGGTGGTGTGAGTGCTGTCGTGGCTCTGGGGGACAAACAAACTTTCCTGGTTCGAGGAGAAAGTGCAGCTGTTGTAAATTAGATCTAGTTGTTTGCAGAAGTGGTTGAGGGGGAAACCCACAACATTGAGGAAGTCTCCGTGGACGTACTCCACAAGCATGCCACCGAGAGCCTGAATCCCATAGCCACCAGCCTTGTCCCTGACACACACACACACAGACACGTTTCAATAAAACAGCAACATATACTGTACAATCAATACAGAAACACTTGTACACATACACACAGGGGTTGTTTGTGAAATTGTACGTTCTTCAAATTCAGGACAAATCAAATGGTGAACTCTCAATCACCTAAGTCGAGATTGTATTTCTTGCGTCCCTGCCAAATAGGACAAGGCAAACATAGCTGGGAAAAAAAAAACTCAGGCATTAAAGTCCAAAAAGCAACTGAGCTCTCTTAAATAACCTCCTTTAAACAAATAAGCATTACTCCACCAAAAGAAATCAACAGCTATACTATAAAAAAAGGTAAAATCTTTATACTCACATGGGTTCACCGCTATCAATGTACTCCCACAGCATATTTTCTGAGAGATCAGCAAACTTCACCTTTGTTTCTTCATAGAAGTCAATTAACTGGTAATCCACTTCATCTGGTAGGCAGGGAGGTTTATATAAAAAAATAATAAAAATTAAATAAAAAAGTACCTCAAAGTGCTTAATTATTGTAACAGGTTTGCTTCATCATTGTCTAACCAGTCAATTCAGTTGTGACTTACTTTCTTTTTCGTGGCAGAGGACTATAGCTACACCAGTGAAGACACTGTGCTCTTTACCACTCAAGCTGGAAGAGAACAATAAAGAAGAGAAACTGTAAAAACAAGATCCGGTCCATTTTGAATTTGGAATATTAACTCATAAACAATGTAAATGACGCAGACCTTGACAGCATTCTGTAAGCATCTTTTTTGTCCACTGGCTTCTCCAGAATCCTGCCATCGACAGCCTGTAGAAATAAAAAAAACAATGGTCAGAAAAAAATATACAACATACAACTTATATTGCAGAAAGAAAGCAGATTTCTTCCTCTTACCACAATAGTGTCTGCTCCAATTACTATGTCTGGAGTCTTCAGGTGTTTCTAAAGCAAATGATGATGAAAATCTATCAATCCAACAGGATATTACATGCCATTTACCATCATACAAAATAGAGCTTAACTCACAAAGGGCATCCTCCTGGCCACCTCCAGGGCCTTCTGTTTGGCTGTCTCAACAGCATACTCATAAGGTGTTTTGAAGAGTCCCTTGTCAAGAGTTTCTTTGAACCAGGATGGTACCACCTCAAATCGTAAGCCCTGAAATGTAGGAGAGAAAAAAAGCTAAGATCCACAGTGGATATTTGAATCTGATATCAGTATGTGAATCATCTTTTCACATAATACACAAACATTTTTTTAAAGAATTGTGACCAAAATATGTAACGAGTGGAATATTTTACAGTTTAAATAGAAACGTGTCAGTGTTCATTGGTGGATGGAATATTTAACAGAAACACGGTTTCTAAATTACCTCTAAAAAAATCTTCTGTCCTGTAATTTTTTACTTTTCATGCATTATTATTCACACTCTTATTATCAGATACGACAAGACAAATTATGATGACATTATTGAGCATTCAGGCCAATGTTTTTTAGCCTTATTGTTAGGACTGCATGCGAGCTTGCCTGATATACTGAGTGGACCATGAAAGATTTGCAGGACAGATATGCCTACATTTTTTATTGGTGAAATAACTTAATAACTTTGATTTAAGTCACGTTTATATGATGCATACATTCACATGTCAAGCTTAGCAACTCTCTAACTGCTGAGGTCAAGATTTATGATTCATGAAAGCAGAGTCATGTACCAGAAAAGACAAACCATGTTTCAGCTAAAAATGCGCCATTGTCATGACATATATACCCCAATGAGATTATTCGGGAGCAACCATACCGCATTGTGGAGAATATCCATTCTCCGAGGAGAAGCACTTGCCAGCACGACCAGTTTACCGGTGAGCTTGGAAATGACAGGGTTCAGCACCATTGTGGCCTTCTTGTGTAACTGCCCCTAAGGTGATGAACACAGTTAAACATTACAGATGTGGCCTACTTTGTGTAAAAGACTCAGCAATATGGAGTAAGATCACTGCAGCTGCCCAGCTGTGCACTGTCACCGAGGACTGGGCCATATAGTGCTGAAATGATTAGTTGATTACCAATTCATCAACAGACAATCAATTGATCATTTAATTTTTAATTTATCAAGACACCAATATTTAAATGGTTCCAGATTCTCAAATATCAGTATTTCCTTCTTTTGTCTGATTTAATCGTTTTAAATGTTGGGTTTTTGGGCAGATGGTTGGTCAAAACAAGCAATTTAAATACATCTCTTTTTGTGCTCTGGGATATTGATATGATCATTATCTTTTTATAGCTACTTTCGTAAGGTTTATGGTCTAAAAGATTAATCTATAATTAAAGTAATCGTTAGTTGCAGCCCTGGGCCAACACGTCTCATGCATACGTAATACAAAAATATTTGTATCAGTGAGCAGCTGTCAGTACTGTAATGACATCTCCACTCACTGTAATTACATACACTGTAGTGTTTACACAGACATGTTGCTACAGCTGTCCTGAAAAAATACGTGGCTTCTCTGAAAGTAAGACGAAGTTCATCGCGTTACGTCAGGCCTATGTAATAAATGTGTCACACATGCGACATACATAGTTCACCAATGCTATACTAAATATGTTAACTTGGCGTTAGCTAGCAGCTAATATGGGCTGTTTTATGGATTTCATTTGCTGGAGCCGAACGTTTGTTAGAAGAAAATGTTAGGCCTATGTAATAAATGTGTCACACATGCGACATACATAGTTCACCAATGCTATACTAAATCTGTTAACTTGGCGTTAGCTAGCAGCTAATATGGGCAGTTTTCTGGATGCCATTTGCTGGAGCCGAACGTTAGTTAGCAGAAAATGTTAGGCCTATGTAATAAATGTGTCACACATGCGACATACATAGTTCACCAATGCTATACTAAATATGTTAACTTGGTGTTAGCTTGCAGCTAATATGGGCTGTTTTATGGATTTCATTTGCTGGAGCCGAACGTTAGTTAGAAGAAAATGCTGTGTCGGCAAGTGGTTACGAAACGTTACTGTAGCTAACGTTTAGTTTAAAGTTCACCCAAACAAAAGGAAACAGTCATCATCAAAAAACTGCATTGCAAATAGCAAATTCTTCATATACAGTATGTGGCTTACCTGTCGAGGTCAGGAGACTGACAGACTGATAGCTGCTTGTAAAGACAATTCCGACTGTTCACTGACGACTTATTTCCTGTATCCGTGTCACGTGGCTTTCGTCACTGCCCCGCCCCTTTTGGAGACGGGCGGCAGATCTGAGACCATCCATTCTTATGGGAGAAATGAACGCGATCGTATCTATCTATCTATCTATCTATCTATCTATCTATCTATCTATCTATCTATCTATCTATCTATCTATCTATCTATC
>JBBPCS010000001.1:12387546-12433793 GCA_037974645.1 Hollardia meadi
ATATATTGATATTGGACCTATATAGGATGTCTATGTTACACTATGTTCTTTGACGATATTACATAATGACATGAGTTTGCAGGACAGTGAACAAAGAATGTGCATGGATGAAATAAGTCAATACATAAAAAGTATTTAAAAAATAAAATAAAATAACATAGATCATGAGGTTAGTCCCGATAAATCTCAGTAAGAGTCAGTTGAACACTCACCTATGAACACAGAGGCAGACGAGTAGAAGGTTAGGAGGGAGGAAGGTTAGTATCTGAGTGTCAGTTGTAGATGGAGGTACAGATACTTTGACGGTTTTTAACGTTACAGTTCCAGCGAGAGAGGAAGAGAGGAAATGGATCATGTGACAATCTTCATCCGACCAACTGTAGCCACCCATTATTCACTCTTGGAAACCACTTTTAAGACACAGACACATGCACATGCGGAAGACTGCCCACATGGTCACAGCATGGAGCACACACATTTACTCATCATGATTATCTGTGCGATTGCATTATTTTTCACTGTGTGGTCCATGAATTATATCTACAATCTCTAAAATAACACCTTGACACACGAAAAGACTGAGCGCTTTTACTCTTTGTTAGTCGTTTCACTGCAGTGACTGAAACAGGGAAAAACCAGTAGAGAAAGTACAAAGCAATAACTGTGACATACAAATGCAGAAGAAAAAAAATCCATATATATATATATATGGACTGAGATAGAATTGGATCGCTTAAATATTTTTAAGTTACAATAAGAAGGGTTTGTGGTATCCACTATCCTGTACAACTCACACCTTTACACAAACACACACACATCTGTACCTGTTTTTAAGTGAAGTGAGCACTGGGATTTGAACTTACTGCTCACAAGATTCACGAGATGCATCGTTATGCAGCTGACTTCCTGTTGATTATCACAGTTCTGCTTTATCTGGGTGGCAATGTGACAGACACTGTCAGTGAGATTATTCTGAATTGTATATACTATTGTAGTAGAGAACACTGGGTAAAAGAAAATGTTTTCATCCACAACAGCATTAATTCTATCATACCACCTGCCTTCACACATCACTATGATTTCAACATTTAGAGAGAAAAAAAAGATGGGTTATAATCTACCTCCAGCATCGTATATTAAACAGCCAGGGATGTCTACACCCACTAATGCTATGACTGCTGTGTATTCATACATTGCTAACTGTAATTGACTCCTATATCTGCCATATGTAACATGTACTCTGGGCAGTGGTGCCTCACCCAAACTGTCAGAAAACTGACACAGTGACTAAAATAGTTTAGTTTCTCATAACGGTAGAAGAGCTTTATTTTTCTCACAGCTTAAAGAAAAAAGAAAATGAAACAAGAGGTATGATAGACAAATGTTAGGTTGTGTGCAAAACTAATACAAGGCTTGTTAAAGACATATTATTTGATCAATATTGGTGGATCTTCCATTACATTTAGTTAATAGGATTAATAGAAAACAATGCACACAGCATAGAAAATGTACTGTTTTCATTTATGCATCACACTTTACATTTTATTTCTTGTAAATGCTTCATAGAAATGTAGAGAATGTGTTCTTCTTGGCTCATGGTTGATCATGTACAAGTATGCTTACAAAGAAAATATTGTCTTGGTTGTTATGACACCTTAGAATACAATGGAAATGTAATAAGACTCATACAAATTAGAGAAAAAGCAATAATACATGTTGATATTGCCCCTTCATCAATAACTCTTATCACTTCTTATCCGCTGTCCTTCACACACAAAAATACACACAGGGTTTCATCTGTTAAATTTTCTTCATCCATTGTTTGTAAGTTCAACTTCAATTTTTTTTTTTTTAATAAAATCTATAGGATTTCAAAAAAAAACAACCCTCCAGTCCCAGCAGAGTCTACAACGGATTAGTGACAAGATCTGTTGCAGAGGATGAGGTCATGGGTTCACACTACAAAATCATGATGACCAAAAGGAATGACACCGGACTGCTGAAAGATTTGACGAAATGGACAACTTATTCAAAAGTCAAAGTGCATTTGCACCAAAACAGTACTGTGAAAGTTAACAGTTGTGCTATCGTAAAGGTGACTACTAGTATTTTTACATGGTTTATTAAAATAATTCAACCTACAGGAATACTCTGATGATTCTTTTTTTTTTTTTTTTTTTTACTAAACAGCGAGACAGTTAAAATATTTAGTGTGTACTAAAAATGTTCATGCTCCAGCAAACAAAAGCCTTGACTAAGATTGAAAGCTTTGAATTTTATTACACCTAATGCAGATAAAAGTTGCTAAAAGACTGTTTGCTTTTGAAGTGCTTTTCCTCAATGGAGTATATTATATTTTGAAAGTTAAGTGAAAACAAGTCAAACCTGTCACCATCAACTTAAAAAGCCAAATAAATTTATCTGTATCTTCTCTCAACAACCAGACTGTTCACTGCACATCTTTGCTTTTCTCAAACGCCTTCTCCAGCCCTGTTGCCAGAGTGACGACCTCATAACAATGGTCCGTCCCAGGTTCAGGTGAGTGGCCCACAGGGATGCAGTCATAGCCTTTGCCCGCAGAGCTCATGCGCTTCCTGTTGCGTGCGCCTGGCTGATAGAGCTGCATGGCTGGACGGTCCTGCAATGGGACAAGAAAGCAGGGACATATGAGAGACAAGCAGCACTCAATTTGAATATTTACCTATGTTAATATATAAATAATCATTTTCTTTATCCCACTTGTTGTTTTTACGACTCACAAATGTATTCCACAATGCACTGGGCTAGCAGGTGCAGAAAACACCCTTGTTGACTGTAGTCCCAACCACACCAACCTCCCTGCGTAGACTCTGAGAAACTTACAGGAAGTTATTTAAATAAAAAAATTTCCGTCTTTTTTAGGTCCATCAGCATTTTCTCTCCAAAGTATGACTGAGGCATCAACAAAGACACAAACTAGTGGGTTAAAATAAATACTTTTCACCCTTATAGTCTTGGTATACTTGGTTTATATTTCATGGATTTGTTTGAGTGATTCATGGACTGATTTGTAAGGCATTAATTAGATCCCAATGTTGCCTAAGGCTGGAAGAAGCACTAGCATGCCAGGAGGTTCTGCAGTACTTTCAGTGCATTATGGTAAGTTCACTAAGCATTATTAATAAAGATTTGCTCATGCATGTACTGAACACCTGTAATTAATTGACGATAGAACACTGATGACCTGGGTAACTTAATGTTTAATGCTAACATTCTAATCTGTATATTTTCTTGGTAATTGCATTGATCCATCCCCCCTCAATGATTACCACTAATAAATTGTTGGAACAGGTTTTGGATCCCTGTATTTACATGTGAACCCCATATTAGATGTTCTGTGAGCCATCACCACTAACGCAGATACACGCACATACATTTATCCTTATGAGCAATTTAGGCTCTCACATTTGCCTGATTTGCATGTTTTTGTTCATTTAGCTAAAGCTAAATACTTAATTCTTCACTAAGTTATGTAGCAGTTATCATCAGTGGTACTATCACTGCATGAGAAATTACTTCAGTACACACGGAAGTGCTCAGAGAATCTGATTTTATGACATAAATCACTGCATTGAAGAAACGTGATTGCTCTGAGCTGATTATCATTTGTAAACAACCAGATCAACCAACATCTGAAACACACAGTTCTACAGTGTATCATGAGAGACAAAGACATTATGTGGCACCTCCCCCTCCATCTCATGCTCACCTTCTCGCTCACCTTGTTTCTGAGGCGTTCCTTCCTGTTACTCAGGTCGTCCCTGTCCTCCTTTCCCAGTTTGTCTCCGCCGTCAGGACAGTAAGAATAGCCATGATGGTGCCCCTCTTTCTTGGCTCGGTCTTGGCAGTAGCCCTTCCCCCATTTGGTCTCATCTTTGCGGCGCATAAATTTGTCAAACTCATAGTGGTGTCGCTGTCGTTTCCTCTCTTCATCTTTCCCTCTGTGATCTTTATCTCTCTGTCTGCGGCCGTGCTGCTCTCTCTGCTCCTTGTCGCTCTCAGGCTGACCTCTAGTGGTAAGAGCGGAAATTGCATAGACACCAAATACATAATTACTACACGTAGTTGTTATTCTGAGAATTCTTGGTATCACTTTACAGTAAAGTGTATGTTTGTGCTGTCATAAAATGTAGATGAACATTAACATTTAGAACCATTATACATATAGATGACAAGTAATAGGTATGATTCACAACAGACCATAATTTAAAAGTCGGACTGTTTTCCCCATATTTTTACAAAACACATTTAGTGGTTAATAGGACACCTGACAATTATTTAGTGAGTGACCAGATTCCAGATCAAGAATTGTGCCTTAAATTACTTAATTAGGGGTTAGGAAATAATCTGTTAATGGTTTTACAGATGCAGAAATAATCCATTAGAATAAATAAAATTAATATTTAGATTGGAGAACCAGATCCCTTCTGGTTGGTGTCCATCCTCTGCAAATGGCACATAGTCAGGTTTTTAAACTTTTAATCTTTAATTGATTAGGACATTCCCATTGACTGCCTGATCTATGGAATAAAAGGCAGGACTGAAATCTATCTATACGTCTATTGATCTTGAAGACAAAGCAAGCCACATTGGCAGAAGATACACTCACCAACAGTTTGCCTGAAAATTTACTATTTAAATTACTAGTGACTTGTTTGTATACCCTGAGCATACCTGAATATAAAGTGGTGCCAAATTTCACTCACTTTCTCACTCATCTCATCGCCCCCCTGTAACTGAAAGTTGCCTAGACACAGAGGGGGATTTCACAATCCTTACTTTTCCTTGGAGTCCTTGGACTTCATTTGTCCTCCAGCTTTCTCCCATTTGCCTCTGTCTGTCTCCCCATTGTCACTTTTGTCCTTCATTCGGTCTGAATCCACATCATCGTCCCTGTCACTCTTCTTAAGGAGCTACGGCATTGCAGATAATGAAAGACGCAACAGAAATCATAGTTAGATGCTAAAGAATTCAAAGAACAATATGACACGAGTTATTGTCAAACTGTTTTTGGGGATGAAGAGTTACCTTAATTTTGATGTCTTTATCAGACAATTTCTTCTGTTTCTCCGCCTCTTTTCGTTTGCGCCTCTCCTCCTCTCGTCGCTTCCTCTTTTCCTCCTCCCTCTGCCGTTTCTTTTCAAGTTCCCTTCTTCTCCTCTCCTCTCGCTTCTCCTCTCTTATTCTCTGCAAAGAAAGATGAATCACATCAGGAAGATTCTTCACATGTTTTTTTTAATCACATTTAAGCTTTTTTTTTCATTCATACCTGTTTCTCAATTTTCTTATTTTTGATGTATTCCAACAGTGGTGTTGTCCGTTTGGCTGAAATCGTAAAAAAGCGAGTGAAGTAAACAAATGTTGTGATTTGCTGCTGCTTTTATGAATCTGAATCTTGAAACTTATGATAATGATTGACAGGAAATGATCATCTGTGCCTATGGTACTGTACCTATGAGCTCTCTGGTCTTGGCCTCTATCTCTCCCAGCAGAGTCTCAGGGTTGGCCATAGACTTCTCCTCATCACAGGAGTAATTCTCCAAGAACCGTTTATATTCTGGGTCTGAGGGAGTTTCAGCACCAAGATGAATACATGATTAAACACGATGAAAGCTGCATGTTTAATCATCAAAAAATGCCAAATATTGATTTTCTGTACATCTTAAATCCACGAAGGAAGAATATATTTAGAAGCTAAATATAATGTCTGCTGTACATCAAGATATATTCTAATGATGGCTCATGCTTCGTATTTCAGTACCTTCTTCAATGCTCCCAGCTTTGGCATCTTTCTTTTTAAGCTTCTTCTTGGAAATTTTCTGGAAGGGGGCAAACTCTACCACTGCAGGATACTCCTGGCCTGAGTAAATATTGAAATAAAAGGCAGCTCATCATTTAACAGACAGGCGACCAGATAGTAACAATGGCAACAAAAGCTCTAAAGCCACCTCTCTGTCCATAATATTCAGCCAGTAGCTGTAAAACAAACATGCTTTTGTTTGCATTTAATATAGCAGAAAAGATTGCACTGACGTTGCCACCATACTGGGAACAAAGCCAAACTGAGTTTAAACAAAATCAAGATATACCCTTGTTGTCAATGAAGACATAACCATCAAATCGGTCCCTAAACAGCAGGATATCTTCAGGGTTTTTAAAATTGATATATGCTCTGGAGAACAGGTGGGGGTAAAGACTGTGGAAAGAGAGAAAGAAAGAGTGGGAGGTCACAAACATTGTCATAAAAAGAGGAAAAGCAACAAGATGCCCTATCATGAGCATAAGTACAGTGAAAGTTATTAATGGTTATCATGATTACCTTTGATCAGCTGGAAAGAACTCAAAATAGTCAAAAGAGGGAAGCGGACTGAGCTGTTCCTCCAGCTGGTCTTTAGACAGGTTGGGTGGGAGTCTTCGAAGCACCACCTGTAATCAGTCATTTATTATTTCTTCACTTCAGCAGGAAGAACCTTGTTGGTAGTGCAGGTATTTATGTATTTCTGCAATAAAGGCAATTCGGGTTTTAACATCTATTCGTGAGATTTTGCTGTTTCCATATCTCACAGAAACACATATTAGAGAATGACATAATGGAAGAAAAAAAAAAAAGCTCTGTTGTATAATGTCTGCTGTGTTGGAAAAAAAAATGACCCTGATGATGTCATCAGAGTTATTTTGGATTGGGCTTCGGGTATCAAACTTTAATCAGAAAATCGGTTACAGTTACAGTTACAAACTTACACTACTGAGTTGCATTATGGGAAATGCAGGGTGCAGGGCGCAATGCTAAGCTGTTTGCGTGCCCCCTTTCACTCCTCAAACCCCCCTAATCTATCACTTGGCGGGTCATTACAAACTAATGCTGCGCAGGCAAACGTTCAAATCCTTTATTTTGAATTCTAATAGAGAGCTCAAAGTTTCCTGTAAGGCAGAATTTTGGGGGAAAATGTGGCAAGATGATTTATTTTTTTATTTTTTTTGTGAACCTTAAATACACTTAAGGAAATAATAAAGGGACATTGAGGCCTTGAACAGAATACAAAATCAAACATACGCAAATATACATAGATAAAATTTAAAAAAAATAAAAACACTAACCTCTGGGACCCACATTTTATACACTAAACTTTATAGTGTAATAAATACTGAAAAATCATTGTTTAGCTGCAGCATTACTCAGTCACATAACACTGACGAAAATCTTTAACTACCGAATAAAAGAGGTGTTGGGAGCCTAAAACCGGGATTCAGAGCATCAAATGTTGAGAGAGCGCGTGTTTAATACGATGAGTAGTGACAACATTTTGCAGTCGTGTTTATTACATTTCTTCGAACACTAGCTGCAGTCGTCAAGAAGGCCTAAGAAACATGACATCAAATCTGATATGAGGTCGTAGCTGACAGGTTGGAGAAACTGCAGCATCTTGTTCTTCCCGTTCCTTGTCGCTGTCCGCGGTGCTGAAACGATCCCACCTCCGTCCATGCTTCCTCCATGTTTATTTTACACACACACACACACACAGCGTAAACAGTGCGACACGTTCAACAACGCTCGGCTTCACCCACCTTGGTGAAAACCTCTTTCTTCTCTTCTTTCTGCTTGGGGTTACCGGGAGTGTTTTCCTGCTCTCCTGGGATGTCTCTAAACTGTAACTCGACGACGGTTTTCTCCTTCCCCGCGGTCATTTGGTCCTTTTCAGACCTCATTTCTCTCCATCCCCCTCTCGCCCGTGTTGCCACTGTGTGCTCGCGAGAGTACGGTAATATCGCGAGCGTAGAGAGATATAAAAAGACTGGTTTGATATGATGCTAGTCTGAACTGTGTCTGTGTCCATGGGCTTACTTCCTGGGACGTTTAGAGCTACTATCACAGGTGTGAAACATATATAAGAAAATGGACACCAGTTGTTAAACCCGGATGCTCTTTTTGCTCTTTTTTTCTTACAATTATAGATTTTATTTTAGCTGAAGGGAGGTCAGTTTGACTTTTTGGGGATAGCAGGGGAGGGCCTATTATTTATTTATTTACTCACTCCATAAGTCACACTTCCCTTGGAAAATTTAATATATACGCAATATATCAAATCCCTACATCAAATAGCTTCCTTTCCTTTAATTTAGTGGCATATTTTACTAGGTATATTTATTAAACAGTCTTTTTTAGATTTAGATTTTTAGAACTATTTTGTTTAATCTGTGTTATATTATTTGTCTGTAACTTTTTTATGCCTATCTTTGCAAGGACTACTACTATTACTACTACCACCATTAATAATAATAATAATAATAATAATAATAATAATAATAATAATAATAATAATAACAGTAGGTCTATCAACAATAATAATTTGAAATTAAAAGATTCATTCTACAACCTGTGATAGAGGATCTTTTATGTAAAAGTAGAAATACCCCAATGTAGAAATACTCTGCTACAAGTGACTGACACGCAAACATTCAAGTTTTAGGCAACTTATGTGAAAGTACAAAAGTATTAGCATCATATTATATAAAAGTAAAAATTCTCATTATGCAGAGCGTCCATTTAAGAATAATGTATTAGACTATATTATTAATGTGCACATTGCTTTAATGTTTCAGCTGGTGAAGGTTGGGCTGAGACAGAGATGAAACTAGGGTTTCTTGTGAACCTCCCCTCATCAATAAAATACATCTCAACCTGTAATACATCTTAATTTATTTGTTGATTAGTTTTCAAAAGTAACTCAAACTATAGCTATCAATTAAATGCAGAGTAAAATAACCTACTTGAGTAAATGCACTCCATTATTGCCTAACTGTCACATATTTATTCAAAGAAAATGTTCAACATGTCAAATGCAACCAACGCAGGAAATGGTGTGAATCTGTTTTTCAATAATCACAAAATGAGAGAAAAATGATCAAAAGCTGCCAATTTTCACCAAACATCAGCGTATTTCTTCATCACTGCACGAAAGCAGTAGTTTTTGCACCAAACGGGTAGGGTTCTACATGTGGTGTGAAAATAAACCGACCCCGCTTGTTGTGCTTATGTCCCAGTACTGCAGGTTGAGGTCAGCTAAGCAGTCCCATAGCCCTCAGTGTCGAAGCGCGGGTCCGGAGTCGGGCTGCGGGGCTTCATGCTGAACTCATCCGGACAGTACGAGGCGCCCGGAGCCACGCTGCCCGCGGGGCTCCAACAGTCGGATTCGGACTGGCTCACAGACCGCCCGTGGACGCCGCGGCAGGGAACTGAGGAAAAACAAAAAGGTCCATAAAACGAACTTCTCAAACAGAAACGTCCTTCAAGCATTTACATTTAGGCCTGCCTAAGTGTTAATGCCAAATCTGTACTAATATATTTAGTAGTAAACTGCGTAAAAGCTGGTGGCCACAAACTCACCATTGAGGAACGTCTGCCTGCCATTGCTGGTCTCCACACAGAGCCGAGGTTTCTCTGGTGTTGACGCGGAGCTCTTCAGGCTGGGGACGAAAGTGGAGCAGGTGTCCATGTCCCGAGAGACCTTGTCTTGACTGTAAATGACGGCCGACTTAGACGGAGTACAACCCATCTCTCCCTCTCTCTCCATTGGAAAAAGGGTTCCGGAGGTACACGGAGGAAGATTTTCATTCTGGGCTCGGAGACTTCACTCCTCCCCTAAACCGGAGCATGACATCTGAGACGATGGTCTTAGCTCCAGACCGCTTCACATGCTTTCTCTGGAGGGGTTGGCATTAAGTGATAAATCCTGTTTTATAGTTGTTGCAGGTAGTTGCTCTGATCTGCAGGAGATTCGCCGCTTTAAAAATGTGCATTAACTGTTCAATACTTTCATATTCCACAATTATACAGCTATGCTGTATGACAAGTGGGTGTAACGACATTCATCACCTGGAAAAAATGTTTTTTGTAATGTAATTTACCATAACTAATTTTGCAAGGGATACTGGTTTAATTCTGTAACATCAGCCTGCCTAACTATATGGGCAAATATGAGGATAATATTACTGTATATCTATAACAATTTACACGATTATTTAAAAAAAAAAAAATCACACTGCATGATTGTTTAAATAATTGATTCAATCATTTAGTGGTTTAATAGAACGTATGTTCTTAAGTATGCAAGATTTCAGCAACAGGTTTTCATTTTAAAAGTAGGCCTAACTCACACATTAAGACTATTATAATTTACGGTATCTCGATGAGGATTTTGTCAGTAATTTTGTTGATCTAAAAGTAGGAAGAAAATAAAGGAGTATAGATAGAATATTAAACATTTCCCAGCACTATTGCCATAACACCAGGATTTAAGTAAGAAAAACGTGCTGGAAAGTTGTCCAGGAGGAAATGTGTACGAATCATTGAATTAAATATTGTATAAAGTTAAAACTGCTCCATGCCTAAGATGAAAACTTTAATCCTGATAACATGTGTTCAGTGGGTTTTATTAATCAAACACTTTATTCTGATTACTAAAAAAACACAGATGTTAAAAATCTTTTAGGATCAATGCATGGTTTATTGTAGGAATTGACAAGGTTGTTTTTCATCAAAACTGCTTTTATTTAGCTGGCTCTTCATTCAAGGTGTAAATCCACAGGTTAAGCAACACGGAGGGTCCTGCCATAGGCAGCAATAAGTGACTATAGTCTTTAAGATCTGTTGTGAGGTGTGCGGCTGTATTTGCTCTGTCCAATCAAGTGTCAGAGGATGACGCATTTCCATTGTCTTCAGGCTTAACCCAAGGTCCAATGCTAAACCAAGTACTCAACCCCTTAACCAAGGCACATGTCAATTCCCCTTTTAAAGTGCATTATTGGAAAACTAGTATGATGTACAGCAGGTGCTGTAGATGAATTCACACTCTTTTTACTCACGTTCATTATGTTCAAAATGACCTGTTTTATGTTTTGTCACTTACAAGAACAACTACATCTAATGCACAAGAGGGAGAATCCACAGGTAACCTTTGGTGGAGAACAGGTGCCAGAGTTCTGGTTTGATAGTTGTCCTTGGGCTCGGATACCTATGACAACCTGATGCTACGACAGTTCTACCTCCCGACAGGGTGAGATCACGTGCTGGTGTCTGACAAGGTGTCTAGCATCACATCACTCTCATACATATCGCACTCCAGGGTTAAAGAGAGTCGCAGAGGCGTCTCCAGCATCATCTTGTCCTGATTAGACAGTGGTGTTTCCAAGGATGTGATACTGGTGTCTTCCAATTTTGGCGTGGCTAGAGGGTCACCAGGCTCTGACGTGTTCAGCATCTTCATCAGTGCTGGAGTGTTCAAGCTGCCTCGCACCTTATCGTTGATGTCTGTGCCTTAGTGGAAACAAGTGACAACAGATGTTTGAGAGCAAAATTTTGGCTGACACAAGTTGAAACAAATCTCATTTTGCCTGTTGTGGTATCTGACCCACCTGATTCTTTTGGATTTGTTTGCTGAGGTTTTGAGTTGTCTGCCACTGAGATTTCTGTTTCCACTCCAAAATTTTGTTTTTGTTTCTTACATCAATGAAAACACAACATCTATTGCCAAACACCCAGTAACACTGGATAAAACTCTTAAATACCATCAGGAATTGTCACTTATTTGGACTTATTTGTTAGTATGAGGTGTTCCAATAAAAATCATTCTACTGCAGCCATTGAAAAGTCTTAAGGAATTAGACAGGAACAAAGAGTATAAATAATGCTACTACGGGTGAATTCTGACTTACTCTAAATTTGTAACAATCAAATAATAACATTTTTAAGACAGTAATCAAAGATTAAAACAAGCCCAAATGAAAGTGCAGTATACAGTAGCTGTATCCTACCTATATAGGCGTCTGTGTCACCAATGTACATCTCAATACAATGGCCGAGCATTGTCACAGAGAAAGTGTCGTCCCTTTTCAGTCCAAGTGCCTGCACAGAAAGAAACCGTACTGATGTCAAGCATTTCTTACAAAAACACTTTTTTTAACAAAAAAATAAATCAACCAATCACAGGTGACGTAACATACTTTAATGCGATCCCTTAGATGTTTATTTTCACAAGATGCATTTTGCTATAGAAGATCCTTTTTTACTTAGTCTTTATTTTCATTTCAACTTTGTACAGCCTGCAGTGTTTCCATGCACTTCTAAGCTGGACTTACAAGTTGGTTCTGTCTTAAAACTGATCTCTCTCTCTCTCCCTCTCATACATATACACCATCAACCCTCCTTTGTATTGTTTTTTTAATGAGAAACAAAATCCATACAGACGGAAGAAAAGGCACTATACCGTATGAAAGTAGTCAATAGCACTCTCAAAGTCGCCCATGAGGCTGTGCACGTATCCTATGGCAGCGTAGGTGGAGGCGTGCTGTGGGATTAACACCAGTGCCTGACGGTGGTACTCCAGTGCCTGGTCATACTTTCTACAGAAACAAACACAGTAATACACAAAGATGATTTGCAGAAATGTTACAAAAAATGTTTTTAATGATGGACAGATGACAAACAGGCCCACAGCTGATATAAATGAGACCACGGTCATTGATTCAGAGCACCCAAACCCAAGCTCAGACAATAGCGATTTTCACAGCACCAGCAATGTAATGTATCTACAGACAAATGTAATAACATCTGCAATTTTGAAAGTAGTGCCATTTTCGGCAATGAGTACTGAATGTCTTCTGCACACTTAACCTGCTCCAGAGCAGGTTATGCTCGAGATAACAGATTGAAATGTATAAAAGCAACGTCCACTGACCAATCAGTTCTCTGGAAAATGTCATTATCATTCATAGATTCCGTGGTGCTCAGTGCATTCATTTCATTTTGTTTTTCTGTTGGCTGCAAGGCAAACAGTGCCAAAACCATTTAAATGTGTTTTTGTATACCGACATCATCCTACATGGACTGATTGAAGCACTAAAGCCTTGTACATATTTTACTTACAAGTATTTTGAATTAAGTTTGTATTTATTTTTCATTCGCTCCCATGTCTATTTGACTAACTGAGGGGTTGCAGCTGAAAGAATAAGGCTAAAACTGTAAAACACACACCATAATGCATCTAAGTATCATATTAATTTAATGGAATACACAAATGGAATTATATTCAGATCTACTCATGTCCTCATGGGGCAGTGACATAAGCTTATTGATTTCTGCATTCACACAGTCAATTTTCTTGCAGTTGAATGCATTGTGACAAAAAAAAATAAAATTTTTAACACATTAATATAGAAAAGGACAATTAACGTTATCTTACCAAAGACAGAGAAATGTACACAGACAAAAGCGGACAATTTAAACAGAGATTATGTCGAAAGTATATAAATGCTTGAGTTATAACCATATTGAAAAAACATGCAGAGAACCATTCAACCCATTTAAAAAGTAGCAGCAAAAGGTAGCAACACAGCGACATAATACATCTTTGTCACCAAACAGTGTACAGGATCCATTATTGGGTGACTCTAGTATGTTTCAATACTGTGTGATGATGTGTGTTACATATGAGGAATGGAAACTCAAAAAGACCGTGGCTGTTATGATGACGCACTAACAACCTACGAGAGGCATTCGCTTTATATGGACCTTCTCTCTACATAAAATTACCCAAAGCTTTCAAAACAACCACTTGTGTGGCACACATTTTTCAAGTCCCTTATATCCATTGAGTGCTGGCTGTGCATAATTTATAAGGGGTTTTTTTTTCATGAATTTTCAATAAGGGCTCTACCTATGCTGAGTGTTAAACACATCACTGAAAATACTTTGTAGCAAGCTGTTGAAAAAAACAAAACAAGACAAGGAGGGGGATGAACAAATTAGAGGAGACTGCACTCCAGCCAATCTTCCTTAATTATCAACACAGGCTTAATCTAGCCTCCCATATTAGTGCTATATTTGCTCAAATCAGACCATGAAATCCATGATGCCGAATAGAACCCACCCTCCTATTGGGCCCCTTCAAGACTATTCATTGTAATAGAAGATTGCACAGAAAGGTTTGCTCCATACTCACTTCAATTTCCGACACACGTGACCCAAGTTGTTTAACAAAGGCTCCCATTTGTCCACAGTGACCTTATTTTTTAAAGAAAAAATGCAAAAAGTATACATTAAGTAACCTTTGCAGAGACATGGTCAAGTTTTAAAGATGCTCATCACATTTATACTTTTTTCAATTAAATAAATTACCAGTTACCTCATTCCCTATGGCTTTGATCTTCTCCATTGCATCAAGAAATAACCTCTCTGCAGTCTTCCAGCTAAAACAGTAGATATTTATAGAAAAACATTCTCACAGCACATCTGAATTTTCAATAAAATAAACCAGATATCAGTGTGTGTACTCTGTGTAACCTCCATGTGGCTGCTGTTCCAGCTCACCTTTACATCAGGTGCATTACGAGTTACTTCAATTTTGTATATACATGTTTTCCTAGCTTTAAGGGGTCAGTGCAGATTAAAGAAAGCATCCATACATTTTGCCGTGTTTTATAATATAGTTGAATAAAATTTTGTTTTTGGCTGCATGGACAAATTACACAGACAGGGATGCACTAACAGAAACAATTTACCCCAAATTAGCTTTTAAAGAAAAGCAAAACAACCACTCTCCATTTTGTCAAGCAAGTTCTTGGTCTTTCAGGGATTTATATCAGTTGCACACATTCATTTATATGGCCGTAACAAGGACAGCATATGTAGTTCATATTTTAAAATACATTTCTTGTGCAGTACCACTGCTGTGTGCCAACATCCGTTTGTGCTGCCAATAACATTTAGACTACCTTTATCAAACTATAAGCCTTAGTGTTAGGGTGCGTGTTTGAGACTGCATGACTCACTCTCCATTTTGAAAGGCAACCACTGCCACCTCATGTATGACAAATGGGTCCTCTGGAGCAATACTAAGAGCCTGGCTGAAGAAACGTTCGGCCAGCTTGGAGTTGTTAGTCAGACCATACTCCAGGCCGATGTAGAGCATGGGTAGGTGACATCTGGATGGGAGAGTGCAAGAGACGTTAAAGACCAAACGTAACCCTATCTTTTAATAAAGTCTGAGTTAGGAAGCCTTAAAAAGTAATGTTGAAGTTTTAAGAAAATGGCATTATGATTATATGCTGTACATAATGCAAACAGCTTTAAGTGAAAAGACTAACAAACATTCAAAGAAGTAGCAACAACATTTTGTCTACCACTGGTGGACATTTTTGGCTGAAAAACAAGACTCGAAATCATAAAAATAAATGCCTCTATACATCTACCTGTCAACATTCAATGAGGGAAACATAGCTCAAATAATTAACCGTTAATCATTTGTGGCAAATGTTGGGCTTTATTGACTGATATTCTATGCCTGTTCTCCAACATAGATAAAATAACTAAGCTGCAGAGGTAACTTTTTAAAAGACATTACTTAACGAACATGCTTTTCTTTATTGAAGATCCTTTCTCTGATATAGGCTGACAGCTTGGAATGTTCTTCACATAAACTCCCAACTATCACAGTTAAAAAGACAAAGGTGAGAACTCCAAGAAGTGTACCTACCCTTTCATCAGCTGGGCAGCAGTGAAGTAGGCAGCCATGGCCTGGTCATGCTCACTCTCCACTGCAAATGAATGGCCATAAGCAATCCATGCAGGACCATATGTCCTCTCCAGCGTGGTGGCTTTGCTACAGGAGATACACAATACGCAAAATGTATAACTGAACCTAAATATAAAAGGCCTATAATGTGGCCTCAAGCAGGATGTACTTCCTTTTGAGTGTGTGAATACCTGTACGTACCTCAGGTATCGTCGTGCATGTTCATTTTTATGGCCAACCATGAGATAGTAGCACCCAACAGCAAACCAGGATACCTGATAAGAAGTTTTTATTTAGTTATCAAATACTGGAAATGATGTCAACAGGGAGATAGATGTGTAGTGATATAGCCGCGACACTTACCGGGTTGTTGGGATACAAGTCTACAAGTTTGTGTGAGAGGTAAAACAACTCTGCCGGGGAAAAAAAAAAAAAAGCAGATAAGCTTGAAAATGAGCAAAAGGAACCAATTGACCATCATACTGAGAAGAAGGCCAAGCAATCAAACTAAACATTCATTACGCATGAATTAATGGTTGATATACATGTTTTACCATTTGCTTTTCCAAGCTCCACTAGAGTTCCTATGTGGACTGGTAAACAGTTGGCATGGAAGGGATCTTTAACCATCACCCTGAAATACCAAGACAGCTGCATTAAATGGCCATACATTTTTTACTAGCATAAAAATAAACCTTTATTGACCCTCAGCAGGGGAATTCGACACATTCTACTGCAGTAGCTTAACTTTTTAATAGCTTGGACTCCAAATGATTTGCCAATTTTACAATTTAAAGAAGAATATCCATAGCCTCAAATGTATGCTATGTAAGTTTTTTGAGCTACCCATCAAGGTCTGTTCTCATCATATCCAATATAAAATATAAAATGACAACTAAGAAGATCAACTCATGTCAACTTTCTAGTGCGAAACACAAGTGAGATATATTTAAGCTTCATCATCTTGGCCAGTCTGTCAATAGTCAAACGTAATAAAATCGGAATTCACCATTTGTTAGTATGAACTATAGTTCATCAATCAAAGTTCATACATATACACTCTGCAGTACTTAGAGAAGAAACATCTGCTACAGTTATTTTATGATTAATTTTAAATTCATACATATAAGAGACTTGGAAGTGGGTGTTTCAGTTGTGTAAACTGCATGAAAACGTTAAAGTTACAGAAATTAAATCCTGTTCTTCCAATGTGATTTTGACATTGGCAAGTATGGCTGTTGCCAGATAATACAAGGAAGCATGAGAACAAGTTAATAAAGAATGAAATTATCCATTACGACTGAAATATCACATTCTAATTTTGTAATTCCTATTTAATAACCTGCATAACTGCAGTGAGAAGTATTGTGCAAAGTCCATTATTTATTAGCTTTTTTGGTTTGACTGCTACAATGAATCGAAAGATGTGTATTACACCAAATAACTTCTCTTTGGTTGAGATAAGATAAGAATTTTAGGCAAAGTTGTAGAGTAAAGCAAGCTACACACGGTGTACTGAGCTGAGATTTAGCCCTTTTAGTATGATGTATGTTGGCCCCACATTTAACCATAAAAACAGGTCAAGAGGAAAACTGAATACACCTACATTGATGTGAGTTTGTAGCACATCTTGAAATCACAGTTATAATAATGTCTCTCAGCAAGAGACACCACTACATCCAAGTTGTCCTGAAGACCATTGACCATCTCTGGTACCACCAAATCACTGGGCTTGTTATACTGCAGTGAGAAGAACGAGTTTGTGTAAAAAATGGGTTTAAATGTGAGTATGTGGGAAATTAGATAATGTAAGGAGAGGAGACAGATGAAGAGGGGTTAGAACAAAAACAGACCAGAATATCCATAATAGGCACTTGCATTTCAATTTATATTGACTGCATATAAAGGAAGCTCGGCAACACTGGAGAGCACAGTTGTTAGCTCTCAATGAGCTCATATAAAGGATAAGGCAGGACGATGTATCTGGGATCGACTAAAAATAACTTGCAGTTCTCATGTTTATTGTAATGATTCCTTGTTACGATGAACATGAGAACCGCAGCTTATTTTGAGTATCATCCAGTACGACAATGTGGCTCAATTATTTACTTTTAATCATTTTGGACAAAAATGGAACAACAATGTGTCTATGGAACAGAGGAATAAGCTAAATCAGGCTTTGGCTATAAAGACAACACTTGTTAATTGGTCTTTTCATTGGTCTTTTCAAAAACTAAATGTAAAGCCCTCCTACCTTCTTTAGTTTATTCTCAAAAAGGAAGTGTAACAGCTCCTCCTCTTCCTCAGTGCACTGTTGACTCAGAGGAAGTGAGTCAAGGAAGTCTTTCTCTATTGAAAAATGAACACGTTTCACATATACTGACATTTACAAGTGATTAAAATGATAACAAATGGCACATATATGTAGAAAATTAAAAGATCAGTGTACATCATTGCCACAGATCAGCCTCACCTTCCTGTGCAGTCAACATGTGGTGGGATGTCAAAAGGTCAAAGGCTTCAAAGCAGTACACATCCAGTTTCAAGGCCTCTTTGTAGCTGGAGGTGGCCAGCGGTCTGTTGTCCATGGCATCATAGATCTTACCCCGCAGGAGGCAGATGGAGCTGTTGACCTGAAATATATCAGAGAGGGGAAAGGGAACAAGAGTCACTAGTAAGTGTCCATAATATTAATCATAACTTCATATAGTGTTAAAGCTCTGTCCACAACATTTACATCAAACTTTATATATTTTAATATTTAACAGTATTTTAGTCCCAAACTTACAGAAGCAGGGGACATGTCCCAATCCTTGGTTGACTCTGGTGTCCCGTTGTCTTCTTTCGCACTCCTATCCAGCAGCTTCTTACTAGCTGGCTCCTCTGCATCCAGGATATCCAAGGCCTGCTGGAACTCTTTGGCAGCATACTATTCAAAACAGTCAGAATATTGTAAATCTAAGCCACTAACAATGTCTGGCAAGTTTCTCTTGATTATATATTATATTCTTTAAAATATAGGTATGTAGAAGAGGGTTTAGAAGTTAGGCTATACAGTATGCATTTTTCAGTTACTTACATGGCATCTAGCAGCAAGATACTGACAGGCTCCATATGTCTGTGTGCAAGAAGACAAGTGTCGTTTCAGATCAGGGACTGAATGGAGATTATGCTACTGATATTGTTGTAACTGGTTTGATTTCAATTAAAACACATACAGTACTACAAACATCTTTCACATATTGATTTGTGTCATAAACATAAACCTCATCGGTCACTTCCCAGCACACATATTTGCACATATCGTCAACTCACACATAACCTGGAATTACCTTGTCAAGTTTTCGTGAACGGAGGGCATGGGAGGCTCTGTGGTACTGTGAGGTCAAATAAAGGCACTGAGCTAGCCAGTAGATATCCTGGGGGTCCTCTGTATTCCAAACAAAGAGGCAGGGTCATCATTTACTGACCATAGAGAGTCATCACTGACAGGCTATAAAGCATCATTGCAGCTGATGGCAAGCTACTGTTTTCTCCGCCATCACCACTAGTAAAAAAGTTTATTTTCAGCTGTGATGCTAGGTAAAAATGAAAAACACAACAAGCACAGAACACGAATCCTCTCCCTATAAAACCTCGGCTAACATTAGCTTTGTAAACTTAGGTGACAGATTGGTAACGTTCGGTAAATTAGGCTATCATCCTGTCTAGTTATAAACAACATAGGACTCACTCACCGTGAGAAAGAGATGCTATCTTGTCAGCCCAAAACAGAGCACTTTGATACTGTTGCTGTAAACACACACAAAGACGGGGTAACAGTCACTCAAATGTGGATTTTTGTTGTGGGAAGCTATGTGCCTGCCCGAGTGATAGCTCTAAGCTAGCAAGGCAGGCAATCTATGAAGGTTTGTTACGACTGACGCCTGGTTTGCTCTCAAGCTAGCATTAGCTAGCAACACATAAACTCAGAAATAAATCATAATTCTTACCTGGTCAATGTACTGTCGTACTCGCTTGCGAAGTCTGTCGAGATTCATTTTGATTTATTTAATTAGTTATCTCTCTGACTATAAAAAGTGTGTCATTCTTAAAGACAGACAAAACAGTGTATCAAACTGTGCACAAAACAGTAACGTTACGTGCTAGCTTGCTAGCAGCGTAAAATCAAATCCGCGGCTTCTTTCTGCACCGAGTGTTCTGCAAAATCTTGTCGTAAGGAAACCCAGAGCGGACCGACAGTTCCACATTAAGTGGTCTTTTTCAAATTTGCTGTATGTTTAGCTGTGGTAAAATAACGTTATAAATAGAAAAACAAAAAAGACACATTATTTTATTAATTGTATTTATTTATTCTTATATTTATTATCAAAGGAACATTGTATAACGTGTTATTCTGTTTGCTACATCTTCCACATACAGTAGCCTAAGTGTGTTCATAAATTGAAGCTGTGGGTTGCTTTTAAAAAATGCTTATTGTGAAAATAATAGACTCTTTATTGTGCAGAAAATGTGACTTTGCCAAAAGACCAATGAATGACAAATGAACAATGATTTCTCAGTTTTTCTCAGTTACATTTGGCTTAGGGGCAGTGTATGTCACTATCTCCTGCTGTATCTCTATCCCCGTAACTTCTTTCTTGTTGGTTTCTTTCCTTTTTCCATTTTCGTCAGACTTTCTTTGTCATTGGCCTTATTGTTTACCGGGCAGTATGTGGTGGCATCAGCACTGATCTTTTGTTCTTTATCACAATCACTGCACTTTTTGATGGGTTTTTCTTGTCCCTGTTATTGACACAGAAAATTATGTATTCATTATGGTATAAAGATCACACGATGCAGTCTAGGCGATCAATGTTATTCAATATTACAGCACCTAGAATGCAGAAGTTACTGATTGCGCTTTACAAATGATCCACAAAGAAGAAGAAAAAAGTAACCTTTTGCTGATATGCTCTTCCTCGTGGGTAACATGCAATGCTGTCCATCACCTTGAGAGTTTTGAGCCAGTCCTCATGCCAGCTCCTCACGTTATAGTTAGTCCGGCACTGGCCCAAACGGAACAGGATCATTTGATTCTCCTTGGTAATATGCGCCAACTCCAGCTGTCGTTTCTCCTTGCCAAGGCTACAATGAATAGTAAACAGGCTTTACAACTGGGTTTTTAATTTTAAGGGCCACCTCATTTCTTGGCAGTACTATTTGTGGCCTGACTTAAATATATAAGTTCAAATGGATGGTTCTGCCACAATCTCAACTAACCTTTTTTTGTCATAATAATTCCTGTTGTCAACTCCACCAGTTGTCCTCATGATGCGTGATATTTTCTCCATAAGCATATTGTTTTCCCTCTGAATCTTCATTGTCAATTCCTCTTCAAGCTTAATACAATAACATATGATTAGAAATATAAACAGCATTTACTAAAACACTTAAAAGAAACATTTTCTAATTATCCCAAAATTTGGATTATTGAATTTCATCACTGGTTTTGTCACTTCAATTTTCTATTTTGAACTGAGGTAAAAATAAATAAATAAATAATTTCTACATTTACTGGGCTAATAATTTCTCATGTAGTTTGAGACTACAACGAATGGTTTCCACAATGAAACATCTCAAAACATGAAAGATAACCTTTTGTTTCTTCAGCTTGAGAGCCAGATGACGATAGGTCGTTGGTGGATTTGTGTTTATTATTGGTTTTGCTGACTTCACCTTGGGAGAAAAAAAGAAAATAAGACATGCAGATTTGCACAAAGCACTAAATGGCGATTGATTGTTTGGAAAATAATGTAATTTGGTTGGTTTGCTAAAGAATAAAAGCTTAAGTTGTATGTAATGCAACGTGTCCAGTTATAGCAAGTTATTATGTCACTCCACAAATCAAAGTAGAATACGTGTTTTTCCTAACCTTCCCTCTGTGTAAATCGTATGAAGCTTTGTCCCATTTCTGCTGCAGATATTTATTTCCGGTGGGAAGCAGGGGTCGATAGGCCAGATGAGTCATGGCCCTGTCAAGACAAAATATTAAACAAAGTTGCAATACTACAAGCCTTCTCCACCCCTCCAAAAAGTGAACATTATGCTATCTAACCCAGTCCTCAGGCCTCTCTCACTCACCTCACAGACTGTAGCTTCCCGGGTGTCTCCATATCACAGCTCTTCATCTGCCCATAAGAGTGTGTTCATGCTCTGAGGCATCCAGGTTAACTGGAGCTCAGAGAGTGCAGTCTGTTTGCTGTCGGTCATACATGGTTGCCATGACAGCAGCTGGAGAGAGTGAATGAATGGTTTCAAATGATGTGCTTGTTTAGCAGGTTCCACACAGGGAAATGCATACAGGCATAGAGATAGGCTAATTAGTGAGGAGACTGTGGAGAGAGTGACTGTCAAATGAGCTGCTGTGCGAAGACACGTTTCACACGGTTCAAAGCTGAAAACGAACTGGAATTCAAACTGTGCTTCAAAATGGATTTCAAACTGTTTACGTCTGCAAGGAAAATAAGGAAAATTGACACTAATTGTTTTTTTTTAAAACACTGATCAGGTTTTCATGTTCGAGTCATTGGATCTGCTAAACATGCAGAAATAATGTGAAATAATAATGAAATCAAATGTAGAATTACTATCTATTAATAACTGATAATTACTATAATTACTATTACTATCTATTAATAATTGATAATTACTATAATTACTATTATTATCACTTCATGAAAAGGAAAACAAGATAGAACTGATGAAGTCAAGGACATGTAGGATATCGCACTGTAATGCAGCCTTGGTAACTGTTACTTGGAAACTTGTATCAGAGCAACTTAGCGTAAGTGTAAACACAGTTTATACAGAAGACCCCCACAGAAAAAGTGCTGTCATAAACCCCACATTAGGTTGATGCTGATCATGAGAAAGATTTCACATGGAAAATTTAGTTAATTTAAAGCTATTGAACTAAATTCAGTTAATTTAATACATACAGCACACAGCACTGTATATATGCGGTGGTATAATAATAATAATAATAATAATAATAATGTAAAGTACCCTATATGTGTTTGGGATGGTACAAAACAATGGAGCATATTGTCAATGAATTGATGAAAGAATCCCATTGAGGTGACATGACTTCATGAATGAACAACAACATTGCAACACTTCCCCCTACTGTCTAGAGCTGGCTATGATGATTTTTTGGTGCAACTGAGATCACAACTGTTGATAATTCAAATCCCACGCCAGAATGAACGACCAAAGCCCCCATGAGCCTGTAATAGATTGAAGTGTAATGGATCATTATGTCCCCCCCTTTTCATGCACCATGATGAAATCGGAATTTAATGTTAAGTGCAACAAGGTTCTGTGTGCTTTTTAGAACGGCTAAACTCAACTGAGTATTATTATGTATCACCTACCTATACATTACCTGTACAGCCAACAATTAACACACAAACAACACCCTAGCAAATAATTGCACGCATATAATTTCATAAGTATATTACAGAATACAGTTGTGTATAACTGTAAGAGTTGTTGTAAAGCTGCCATGGCAGAAGGCCAATTCTTCAATGTCTGACATCTCCCCACTGAGGCCCTCACAAGCCAATTAATTGAGCCTCCCAGCGCAGTCACATCTCAGTGCATTAGAAGAGCCCTCATGAATTAATTATAGGCAATAAAACATAACCAGTCCAACGTTTTACTTTGTTGTATAAGAGAAGACATGTTGATGGGACAGATGGCAGATACCAAGGTGCAAAAATAGGGGCTGGGAACAAGGTGCCTCTCGATCTCCCACATTCTTTCTTTGCAATACCTTTTTCTGCCACATTAAAAATTTTTTTAACTTAATTTGTAATGCATAGAGCTGAGTCTCAAATGGGGATATTGCATAAATCATGTAGTTCCCATAGAAACTACTGCCTTTTCATGTTTACCTGTTTTTTCATCTGCTGTGTGTAGGATGTTTGACACCTATCAAAAAAATCTTTGTGAAACTGTCGAGAGTGGTACTTTCTGCTAATGTACAGGGTTTGGTTTACACCAAACAATAGATTTCAATATTACCAAAAAGTTAAACTTAAATTTTAAAAGAAACTTCTTCCACTTCCCCAGTCTCCCCCAGACATTTGGGCAAATGCACAGATCTCATCCAACATGCTTAAGTTTGCAGACAAAAGGTGGGGTACAACCACTGATGCTAATATTCACAGCTTTAGGAAATATAAAGTCTCTTCTTCACCGAGCCTGCACGCCTTCGGTTTGTAGAAACTGGTGCTCCTGGAGGAAACCCACACAAACAAATGGAGACCATGCAAGCTCCACACAGAAAAAGCAATTTGTTGTATGTTACACAATTTTTTGGCCAGCAAGATAGGACCCCACAGTTCTCTAGGGGGGCCACAACTCGTGGCCTTCTCACACAAAAGCTCATCTTTTGAGCACGAGCTGCTATTGACAGATTTTCAGCAGTGCCAAACTCTTTTCCGTTTCATGACTGACCTGTTTGACTTGGTTATTCAGTGCCTCAGAAAGGTTCTTGTATCCTTTCCCTAATTGATACTTTGCGGTAAAGTCGGTATGTTTATCTGGAATGTTCCTTTGTGTTTATGAAGCCGTTTCTGCCAGGAAATTGACAACCAGTTCAGTTGGACCTTCTATTATTTAACCAAAAAACACTTTGTCAAAAGTTGATTATGCACAATTACCTCTAAAATTATTATTTAAAAAGGGGAAGTAGTCATGCAATCAAAAATTTGTTTTATATTTGGAACAGATATTGGCCAAAACATAACGATTTGTTTTCATTTATTTGATTTCATTTGTTTTTTTCCCCTGTTGATCACTGTCAAAAATCCCAATCATAGCCATTGTGATTGATAGTGGTAATAATAATAATAAAACAAAACATGAAAAAGCCAAATACTTTTTGTAGGCTGTATACAATATGTATCACCATCAATTAAGCAGGGAGATAACGATGTATTTAAGACAATGACGCTTGTTTTCATGTCCTCTTCTGAATGACAGGGGATGCGAGCAGCTGCAGAGAAGTCTCACTGGTGGATCTTGCATCGCACCACTTTGGGAATAAGTGCTAAGAAAGGCAGCCTCTTTGGGACTGAGGAAGTACAGGAAGACATGATACACATATCAACATAACAAAAATGGTGTGTGTATGTGTGTGTAATGTTTCTCAGATGAAGTCATTCTTAATATCAAAACAAAGAGGCGCATAATGAAAATGAATGATATATAATTTAAAATATAAAAACCATAGAGAAAGAAAGATGAATACAAACTGTTGCTATTGTAAAGGGTAAAAACATTCATTATTCTTTATTATTATTCATGGTATTCCAACATCCAACATGCTTGATAACAACTCTGAGACCTCATATTATCAAACTCCATTAAATTCCCATTTAATTATATGGTAGTAAGGGTAGCCTATGTGGTTGTTTATCATGATAAGCATAGTTCTTTGCTTTGATGAGCAATCCAATCCAATAATTTGAATAAATTACAAGTGTTTCTCACACAGGAACACCATCTCCCCTATAGTGGCCACCCTGTCTCTCCTTATTGAGACAAATACGGAGTTCCCACAGAGCTCATATTTTTTGGTCTATGCCTGTGGCCAGAACTACAGTAATATTAGCAGGAGGAGCTTGTGCATTTCCTCAAGGTTGAAATCAAGTTTTGTTTTTGTTTTTTAATCTGTGTGATGGAAAGTGACCATGGTAACAGGACTCATGAGGAGATTCTGTTTAGAAGACCTGTTAGGATTATCCAGCAGACACCTGCAATCAAGGAGTTCTGTTCGTAAAAACAAGACTTTCAGTATTTTATCGAGTGCAGTACTTCAGTGCAGAATATGGTTTTGTTGGGACAAGCCGTCATTCTCTCTGCATTTTTCATTATGCAACTAGTTGGCTGAAATATAACACTTTACTCATACCTTTGAGATCAACAGGCCTTAAAAAGTGATGCGCTGTGAGTAGACCAGGAAGGTCTTGCCAACAGAAGGTTGCCCTCATCACCCTTAAAAGCTCTCTTCTGCACACTCAGTAATAATCAGATTGGTGTTGATCAAGCATTGCAAACAGCCGACCTTTTTAAAAATAGAAACAGACGTTAGAGACATTAGGAACACTACTTCTTTTGGAGTTGACCCTATTCTGCCATTATCTAGCATGATGAAGAGAATGCAGGGCATAATATTTAATCATGTCATAAAATGCAGCTAACACACAACATTCCAGTTTGACGATTATGTGGGGGTGTCATCAGCCCCTCTTTTTTTCCCTTTCACCTACTCCAAAGATATACAGTTGCCCTGGTTAACACTGACAAAACCGTAACTCTAACAAACTCTGAAACCCTTCTCACTGGATTTATAGAAACTAGTTTTAAAGTCAAAACAATTTTCAGCTAATGGATGGCAGAATAGGTAACGACTCCAAGGCACTATACTCTCAGCGCTGCTGCTCCATTAATGGTGCTGAGCTACAGAGGAATGGATGCTTTGACTCGGAAATGGGCTTTATCCCTCTAAAAGTGGCTCTTTTGATGACAGTTTGGCGCACACATGCTGCACTTCCTCCTGAATGCAGGAAGTTTGCCCCATTTTAATACTCAGACCCATACAGGCCTATATCTCAGATAGATCTGCACTATGAAAGGGTATAAATAATGAAACATGCAATCTTTACAAGTTAGAAAAGACCCACAGTGCTGTTACATAACTGTGGAATGAGTTATGAGGATAACAAATTAGGCGGAGTAAGGCCGGGTACAGTAACATGCCGTATTAACGCAAATGCAGATTTATGCTCAGATTTGTCCTTATTAAATATAACCTCGGTTTTGTTCATGACTATAAATGTTCTCCTGTTTCCCTTGGCAACTTCAACTCTTCTGAACATCTCAGCATACTGGCAAGGTCCCCGTCCTTGCATCTTGGTTTAACACGTGCAAAAAACAAACAATTCATCTAACTATCATGATCTGACTGGATAAGCCTTGTTGTTTTGTTGTTTAGTAGTGGGTGTGTTGTTTTGTGTATGTTTTTTTTACACATTCTTCCTCTTTAGATCTTAATCTTCAATGTGATGGTGACATGATGGTACCTGAAGTCAAACACTTACCAAGAATACCCTATTGTCCCCTACACTCGATATCCAAGTCAAAGATGAATATTAGACTCCAGTTGTGCAGTTTTGGAGCTAATCGTTCTATACGTACATACTATGAGCAATTTATCACGTATTCTTTACAATGACTTACAATGACTTCTTGACAATGACTGAAGCTTATGATCATGTTATAGACTTTTAAATGAGTAAAAATAAACCACAGAGACTTGAAACTTACTTGAAATAAGGTCAGATATTGTTTTGTCAGTGCAATTGTCTGAATTTCATGTATATATATAAAAAAGAAGTTTAAATTAAACAGGTCAATTTATTCAAAAACAAAAAAAATCTTCACAAACATTTTTAGGTGACTTTCACAGGATGAATCTACTTATTACTGTGTATACTAAAAATGATTGTCAGGTCATGGCTTCTTCTTCAGGCAGCATGATAACAAAAATGTATTTAGAATATTACAACTGTGTTATCCATCTATGTATACCACTGAAGACAAAATGCACAACATATGTTCAGAACATAACAGAAAAATAAGCCTGCTAAAACATGTCAGCTGCCAAATCTCTAAATTCAATTATGTTTATTAAATAAATCATGTCAAAGTGAACACGTTTAATTGTTTTCATACTCACTGAACCTGGATGTTCAAGCAGTGCAAAGTACTGCACCCTCCAGCAGTAGTTCATGAGGAAACATTCACCAACATTCGCATTTGAGACACTCAAAATAACCTGATGGTATCACATTTACTATTGTCCACCTATCTGTTGTATTTTTATGGTACAAGTACTACAAAGCAATCTTTTAGCCTCGCTGTTAAAGTGACTTCTATTAACGGTACAAGATGTGCAGCATAATGTGTGTAGCAGATCAGTGGCAGAAGAGACGGTCAAATAGCTGAAATATTGATTACCTTATTGGTACTGCAGGAACCAATCAATCAGATGTCCGCACATGGCTGTACATTTGGGTAAACGCAGGCTTCATGAGCTTGACTATGTAACTGCACTATCACAGCCATATAAAGTACAATGCATCTGGCTGCCATTAAGGAAACACACTACAAAGAGAACTTGGAGAGTCACTTCAAAAATAAAGCTGTTAAAATCACAAAACTAAGCTGTAAAACAGAAGAAGAGAGGTCAGAGAGACTAAAAATGTAAAGTGTTTTCATGATAAGGAAGCAAATATGATTGATTATGACAATTCTCACTGGACAGAAACCACCAAAGAGATTGTTATAAAAGGGCATGATCTGAGAGTGGGCTTTATTTTAGGATAAGATAAGATGAGGGCGTGGGGAGAAAGGCCAGAGGAAGGGTGGTGTCAGCGAACAACATTTGGCATGAGTGACCACTAGCATTCATTATTAATATCAGCTTACTTGTTCACTGCTACATTTGACGACGGGCCCCTCCTCATGCTTTGAGTGACTTAACAGTGAAGGCACTTCTTGCCTCGCCCGAAATCATAACTGAGAACGATCTTCGTGTATCTTTCAGCCACACGCCTTTGTGACAGATGTCTCCAAATATATCCTGTAAGACTGCACGAGTGATCTTAGAGCTCTGTTGGTTTTCAGTAGAGGGAAAAATTGACTTGTCAGATGAGCTGAAATTGCCAGCTCAGCACTGAAATGAACACCAATAGATTCATTAAACACTTGAAATCAATGCAAAGTTCATTACATCTCCAACTGCTCCGAATGTTTCTGGAGATTAAACATCTATGAACTCTGAAGTTTTCGTGGGAGGAGAGAATGAGACTCAAAATTAATACTGTCACCAGATTCATTAATCTGCTGACAGTAGTAGGGTTTACAGGGTTCCCCACACCTTCTTAAACATCAAATTCAATGACCTTTCAATTACTTTTCCAAGGACGTTCAAGGACAGATGAAAGTTAATTAATTACAATTAAAAAGAGAGAGAGACTTGAATATGTGAATATTTCTCAACTGGCATCAGGCATAGCCGAAGGTTTGCACAACGTTTACAACTTTAACCTGCATCATTCGACTTTAACCACTCAAGGTGACCGTCGCACTTTCTCTGGGCCGGCCTGAAACAATCATGCAAATAAGACTCACACGTGCAGACAGCGGAACGCAGCATATTTGCTAACAGTAAGTGAAAAAATATTAAAATAGCTTCAAATGACTATTCTTGCACAAAATATCTAAATTCAAGCACTTTCAATGACCCATGTCTATTTGTCTATTTTCAAGAACTTTCAACGCATTAATTTTTCTTTTCATCAAATTCACAAACTTTCAAGGATTTCAAGTACCAGTGGGAACCTCAGGTTTAGGTTTTTGTACATAAATACATGTTTTTCCTGTCTTTGAAAGTAGCTGTCAAGCTTTTGTCATGCATACTTTTAAAAGACTGTTTCTATGCCGTCCTACTTTGTTAAATTGTTAACTATAAAACTCACATAGAAGACGGATGAAAGAGTGAATGACATATGTATCAAGACACAGGCCTCAGATCATGTGGCCATGACACCGTGCCATATATCCTGGTGGATAGAAGTAGACTGTATAACTGAATGTGGGCTGGCTTGCTATACAGTGGAGGGTGCCTGAATCCGCACTGGGCCAGTATCATTGCCCTTATCTCTCCGCAATAATGAATATTGTTGGTCACAATGGATTTTAAAGAGGAGTTGGTTATTATGTGTGTGGGATTTCTCAATTTGTACTGTTGGTCTTTTGCCCTATTAGTCACAATGTGGGTGCACTGGAGAGGTTTAAGAGCCATGTCTAAACATCACATATGGTCTTGCATTTTATCCAAGTACCAGTGAGGACTGTAACTGACAGGGAACCAAAGCTGAATGCTAATATGTCATATCAACTGTCCTGGAGGCTCACATTCTGTATTTCATCAGCAGTATGCATGTACATCTATCCACTCTGACAAAATGGATATCTGTAAATTAGTGATAACCTGGAAGGTGCCTAAGCAGTTTGAGCTCAAGTAAAGCACGCAAAGTATTCTGGCAACTTTGTTTGTTTCAACTTTATCCCTGGACTCGAAGGAGGACATTCACTAGGCACAGTTGAGTGTGTGTGTGTTTGAAGTCTTTGGTCATGACTTGGTTCACAGCAGCTGTTCAGTTGCTAGTGAAGACTTGCTCTAAGCAGTGCCAAACAAAGCTTACGCTCCTTCTCTGATTGGTAGACATCTTGGCTGTGGGCATACTGGGTAAAGGGGAGTGGATGGTTTCAACACTGCCAGTGAACATGCACTGGCCATGACTTGGGCCAATGCACAAGTTTCTTAATTAAAATACAACAAGCTAATTATGAAACTTAATGATTTTTACATGAATGACAGGATGGCCTCACTGTAAATATATGAAATGTTTCATAATATTATACAACTAGGCAGAGGCATGTAACCCACCCTGGTCCAGCCTCTCTGGGCCTGGCTCCAGAGAGGGACAGGTTGAGGCGGGCTTGATGGTCCATTCAGGTTGTGCAGGTTGTCCATCCAGGCGGCTAGGGTGGGATCCACCACTACCTGCTACAGAGCAAAGTGGTTGGGATTCCAGCGTTGGTGTGAGGAAAGGAGTCTGGACCCCCTGGTGTGCATAGATGGGTTGGGAACTGTCAGTTCTTCCCTTTCTGCACTGTTTGCTGGACAGAGGGCTGTCTCATGCCATCATTAAGGTGTATGGAGCAGCCATTTCCTCCCGTCACAAAAGGTTTGGCGATGGACCTGTCTTTAGCCATCCACTAGTGCAGAGGTTCTTGCAGGGGGTTAGGAGACGACGGCCAGTGCTGCGTGTCACCTCGCCCCAGTGGAAACTGCTGTTGGTGCTTGAGCCTTTGGTGACGGATCCCTATATGAACCTCAGGAGTGTTCCTCTCTGCAGGCATCGTCGTTCAAGACAGCTTTGCTGCTTGCACTGACCTCAACCATGAGAGTGTGTGAGCTTACTGCCCCGTCTGTAAAACCCTGCTGCTACTGGAGACAGGGTGGTGAAACTGCATCTGCTATTCCCAGTTTGTGCGTTGGCATGCTATGTTGAACAGCTCCCATCAGATGCACCGAGCAGTTGTTTGTTTGTTTGGGGATGGTGTGGCTGGAAAGGCCCTCTGCAATAAACGCCTTGCTAGATGGCTGTTTGAACGCATCAATCAGGCCTATAGGTGGGCGAGACATGATCCTCCCTCTGTGAGCGCCCACACGAGGTGTAGCACTCTCGATGGCCCTGTTCAGTACAGAGAGTGTTAAGGACAAATGCACTACAGGTGCATGGCCCACGCCATGTTCGTTCATACGGTTGTACCTCTAGGACATGTCGGGCCTCTTTTTCGGTCAGTCCGGTTTCCTGGATCAGGTCAGCTGTGGCCCCCTTCTTCTCCACAGTCGGGTCCAGTAGAGGGCAGTGCCTGTGTGAGATAGAACGGACAATATTGTAGCCCTTGTTCTATAAGCACAGCTGGAGCCCTCTACCTACAGACCCTGATGCTCCTGCGCAGCTCGCTGAAGATGGGGCAGTATATTTGACATGGCCTTATCTACGTTGGGGCTCCCACGTATTCGAGTAGGCTCATCCTGATTGGCTGGCTACATTCATGCAACTTTCAGTAAGCGAATGTATGGTCGTGATTGGAGGAGAGTCCAGTAGAGGGCTTCGTCTGTGCTTATAGAACAAGGGTTACAATCCCTGTCCATTTAAAATCAAATTATTTTTCTCCACCCAGAGAAAACAGGCTGTAAAAAACTCACAAGGGAGCCACTTCCTGCCGGCAGCAGCCTGAGCAATCAAAAAGAAGTATTCTAATGATCCCTGACAAAATTGTCAGACGATATCCTCCAGGGAGCAATGATACTTTACATTACAGTAGACAGATCGATAGGGAGGATGACACCAGAAGCCTCTGCAGTGGTGGAGAAAGCTGGAGAGCCTGCAGTGCACTCTCCAACTTGTGATGATACCACAATGAGTCCATCTGACCTCACAGCACACGTGTATGTATGTATTTATCACATGTGTGAATTACTTAAATTGCTTAAATAACTGCATTCATCCCTTGTCTGAGGTGAATATGTGTGTGGGCGTTCTGTGGCTTGCTGTGTGTACACCTGATGTACCTGTATGCCTAAATGTGTTGGCAGGTACACGACATGTGCAGCAATTGAAAAAGTGACAGCCACCGCGTAAAAATCAATAAGAAATTCGGTACAGTTGGCCTTCAAGCAGTGACACAGCAGAAAAAGAAAAAGTCAATCAGGCAAAATTTGGTTTCAAAGTGGCCCACATCCCCGAGGAACCAGTTATCATAGACAGCTGACAAGACCTGGGCACCACAAAACTAGGTCATTAAAGTGGATTAATTTTGTAATTCAGAGATGAACACACAACACAACCCCACTAATGAACCCCTCCAGTCTCTCATCAAGCTTCCTGTGCTGTGGTTAATATTGTTTACACAAACTTCTGCTTTTGCTCACTCGATGTTACATCGGATGAAAGAAGCTTCTGATTATAACTCTTTAACGCAGAGTTCAAATGTAACTTGTCGTATCAATCGCCCATGAAAGGGCACGATTATGAAAAGTAGATTATCTCCAGAGGTTGGATGATACATGTTACATACAGTAAATGCTGATTTTGGAGATAATGTGGAAAATGAAAGGATCAGTGAAGTGATTTAGTTCAACACTCTTTCCCTGTAAGAATGTATCAACCTTTTTGTGTGAGCTTGTATTTACAGCACATCATATAAGCGAGAATTCGATACTCAAACCTGACTAATACATTCAGGAAAGCAGGAAAAAACTGCTGTTTCTAAATAGATCATTTGTTCTTGCAGGGGCCATATTTGTGGTCATTTGTATTCGTTTATATTGCAGCCTTACAAAGATGGCTTTCTGGCAGACAGTATCTAACACCTGTGAGTGGGGTCAGCACGATATTCAGCAACTAATGGGTCCACTTCCAAACACTGGCAGACAAACTGTCTTCTGCCATTTGTGCATGGGAAGGAGTAACTCTGTCAGATCTAAGAGTGATTCAATCGCACATCGTAAGTATGAAGAATACATAAAACAGCAAAAGAACAACTGGTTCCAAATCAATTTCAACATATTTGTGTATCTTGAAGCAAAATTCAGTTTTTCCACTTAGGACAAATTTCTCTCTCCACAACCCCCTGCCTGGCAATGGCAGGGCATAGTCAGGGGAAACAATGTCCTCTTCTCCCTTAGTCTGTGATGGAAAACCTTGAAATCCTTAGAGAAAAGTAGCCATACAGTGCAAACAGTTGTCATGAGCAACACCGGCCTCTGGGATGAAGGATCAAAACAGATAAAGTAAATGTAAACATAACGTTACATACAAATGTTTTGTCAAATTATAATTTTGAAATTTGCACCCTTCATTGCAGGACTAAATTGTATTATGAAATGTTTAAAGTTGCTATACCCAAGACTCTTCTGTATTAACTTTTCTGAATATATTTATGAATGTTGTTTTTTTTTTGCAGCTAATGTTGAAGTAATAGTGATGTGTTGCAGTCCCTATAGGCTGTACTCTGTAGCCCTACTTGATGACTTGAAAAACAGTGAAGTATCCCCACAAACCTATTGCAGGTGAGTCATAACACCTGTGACTCTGGAGCTTTTGTGCATAATTTCTCGGATAACAAACACCCATCTGGATGCATAGAACTGCAACAACTTAAGGAAAAGGTAGCAAGGAGAAAGACACGTCAGGTAGAAATGGTACAAAGATGGGGGCTGTAAATGGAGACCCTTTAATGTACAATGCACACGTGCAGTCCTGCAGAATATCTACTACATAGGCACTGTCATTTTCAAGAATTTAAGCAGAAACGGCTTTGGACAATAGTCTCAGTCCGATCACAAAAATTTCCCAGAGCATCACTGAAATGACGGCGCAGAAACCACGTGTTTACGTAATGGAAAGCCAATCTTTCAATTTAACCCCTCCTCCCTGTCTATTTCTAACAGAGGTCCGACGCTAAAGGAAATGCATGTGTTTTTATAGGCGCACCGTACTTTTGGAGATGCCACTGGCGTGGTGCTGAAAAGGCTTGAGGAAAATACCCCACAAAAGGAAGAAACGCACACTTCAGGAATCACGGACACACGCCAAGAACCCAAGCCTGGCTTTTAACAGCAACGTTGCAGTGTGGGACTACAAGAAATGAAAACTGAGGTTGGCGTTGTCTGACCTCGCCAACCAAGCTGGTTTATAGGAGAAACGAACTGGACTTGATCCGGCAATGTGGTGTTTTGTTGGGGCTATCATTGCAGCAGTCTGTGCATAGGATGCATCCTCCCCTGGCTTTTGATGCTGTGCAGATCCACCCTCCTCTCCTCAGAGTGATGAACTAATAGGCAATGATTTTCTCCTCGGAAATCCACCGTGTTTTACTGTTTTCACGTTAGTTGTGTTTGTTTACTGGCGGCCCGTCTCCTCCCGGTGCAACACATGCAATTTATAGAGTATATTTTCTTTTATCGACTAGTTGAGGAGGCATCCTTTATACGCCAGAAGAAGAAAACACACCATTGTTACGAAGTCTGACAGACACTGAATAATTTGCCACGTGAATGAAAACGCATAGGACTTGGATATACCTATTTTTCTATGATACAATTGGTAGCCTTGTCCTGGAGAACTGATCCAATTGTGTTATTATGCAACCGCAAGGATCTCATCTATATCTGGGTGTTTAAGCCACTGGATTGCTCTTCGCCCAAATCAATGTGGTTTCTTTGGAACATTTTCAGCAAAGGAACGCATATGCTGCAGTGTCTTTGTGGCAAGAGTCTTAAGAAAAACAAGAATCCAAGTGGTAAGCGCATCACCATTATGCCTACTTCTCCGTTTCGCTGCGAACCGGCGTTGTGCGTGCGTGAGAGTGTGAGACAGTGTGTGTGTGTTATGTGTGCGTGGTTCTGCGTTATTCGTTTGTTTGTTGTAATGGTGATAGATCTGCAATCACATTTATGCAGCAAGTGGATCGTGCAGAGGCGCTGGGAGGGGGAACAACTTATACTATCAGCGAGCTCGGGTTTAGGGACGCGCAGCGCACAGACACACAAAAGCCCCCCTGCATCACCACAGCACCATGATCTCCTAACTTTTTTAAATAGCTCTTACACACACACACACACACACACGCGGGCTATATGCTTTTTTTTGTTTTTTTTTTGCAGTGGCTCAAATCCACGTTAAATTATTCTGTCCAATGTGATTCCTCCTAACCAGATTATTCCATCCTCGGGTTTACTGCAGCAGCATTCCCCCTCTGCAACACCACTTCTCGATTAAATGGGCTACTCGCTGTGTTTTCAGCAAGCCAGCCGGAGGAGACAGACTATTCTTTAATGTCTATGTCTTGGCTGTTGCAGGCCAATATTCATCATGTGGGCCTGGCGAAATACGATTTATAATGCGAGCACTTGAGTTGATTTTGTGTTGAAGAAGCCAGGGCAGCTGAGGTGCGAATAGGGCATGTAGGAAGGAACTGGACTCCACTGCACTAATGCAAATTCTGCACTTTAGCATTCGACATAAAGCAACCCACATGCCCTGGTTCCAGTGTCACGCCAACAGATATTAGTTATAATTTGTAGCTTATTGGATTTAACAATGCAAAGCTTCACTGAACCAAGTATATATATTTCAACAGGCTGTTGCAGGTGAAAGGAAAGCCTCAGGTGGACAGCATGTAGTGCGGGCTACTTGTTACCTCTTGTGGGTTGGAAGATGTTGTGCTCAGCAGCATTACAGTTCCTCGACACTGCAACTGCGGTATAGTAGATCATCATACTGGGACTATTTGCCATGCTGACACTGCAATGACAAAAACATTGTCTAGTATCAACTATAAACAGGTTAACCTGGGTTTGTTTTTACAGTTCAGATGTACGTCGAGCCATGGTTAGCCTCAGCTTGTGCCTTTCACGTAGCAATATTTTTTTTTTTTTTTTGCGTTTAGCTAGAGCTAACGTTAATGTTAGGTAGCTCGAAGATATGAAGCCTAGCTAGACAAGCTAAACTTTGTAAAAAAGAAAACTCGCAGGTCGTTTAAAAACACTTAGAAGACATTTCTAGATTCTTCCAAGACAACCACCTGGACAAACTATTCAGAGGGCAATACAATAAAGAGGTTTAAACTGGTTTACCAAGTTGCAAATTGAACTGTTAGCCAAATACATCATAGCAGCATAGATTCTGCCTTTGCGGGCCTTGTAGAAGCACCTCCAAAATAGAATAATTCAGTTCATTCGTGTTAATGTATATATTTATTAGTTTATATTTTATTTACTGGTAAATTTCTTACTTGCATTTTTTTTTCGTAGCAGGGAGACGTGTCATTTCCGGCCGCCATGTTTGTTTGGTTAAAGGGGCCAGATGTTATTTTTCAAGATGTTTAAAGGACACTAAAGAAAAGGAAAAAAAAGTAAGTGGTTAGTCCTTTTTCATACAACCTGTGAGTTTGGCTTGTATTTATATTAGCAAAAACTGGATTATGTATAGCAATGTAAATGTAGCCTATTTGTGCAAAAGTTTTTTTAAGATGTAAAGATGTAAAAGTGCTTATTACAGGAAAGGCACTATCTGGGGCTCACTCTCAGACAGTTACTGACTGGTAACTGACTAATTGCTGCTCAGTGGAAAAGCTGCAGCAAGACAGTCCCCTATAACTGGTCCTCAACACCATGCAGCCAACTGGTTAAAGCTAAGAATAACCGCGAGTGTTTTCAGAATTGAAGCCATATGCATTTAAAAATTAAACTAGCCCACGTTTACCTTGTTGGGGCTCGCTGTTTAACTATAATAAAGTGATTGTGTCATCGGGGTTCAATCGCCAGGGTTTCTGCTGAAGCAGCAGACAGAGTCAGTAGTTTACTGGGAAATGAAGTAGGCCAAGATGCAGACTGTCTCAATTGGGAGCAGTACTGTTTCTTATGAGCAAAAACTGCTAACTCACTGAAGGTAAACAAATCAAACTGATTATTTTCAACTGCAGAGGTGCCTCAAACAACCGTAGAGGAGTTAAGTATCTTTGTCTTAGTAGAACAGAGGATCCTTTGTGTGGCCCGCTGTTAGCAGAGGCACGTGTTTCTAGTATAGTGCTCACTAGGCCTGAGCTGCGAAGGCCTAGATAGAGTGCTCCAGCTCTTTGCTGTATTTTTAGTAACACAACTCAGAGAACACAGAGAGATTAAGCCAACCGGGCTATATCAATAAGACTGTCAGCATATAGAAACATCTGTCTACATTGTTATCTGTATCTTTTCCCAAACAAAAAAAATTAAAAGTAAACACAAGCTTACTTACTGCACATCACCAGTGCATCTGAAGAGGTTAAAAGTAGTGTGTCGATTGCCTTTTTGCGCTTTTTGCCTGTTTAGTTTAGTTTATTAGGATCCCCATTAGCTGCAGCGAATGCTGCCGCTATTCTTCCTGGGGTCCTGTTGTGGATTAATATTTACCTATCAGGGGCAAAGTGGGGACGAGATATTTTGGTATATTGTGTCTATGTGTTGCTAGTATTAAGTCGTGTGTGGAGAAGTTGTCGATAGGTGCCTGCGATTATGTGTTTCTGTATTTTTAGTAGTTGAATGTGTGAGGTGGCCACAACTGTTTTCTTCATATAGATAAACAGAGAGCTGCACCAAAGTCTTAGCTGGACCAGAGATACCCATCATTGTTGATTTACAGATTGGAACAAAGTAAAGCTATAGCCTACAGTATAATCATGTCAGAGACTTGTTCTCCAACATCATCAAATTTAAAGTGATGCAACATTTATACATTCATGCTATACTGCTTTTAGAATCTACATGTTTCCAGTTCCTCCAATGTTTTCTCAACAGTGTGATCGATGTGTCAACAAAAAATGAAACAATTCACATCTTAATATTTCATTTATATTGTTTGCACATTCATCTTTCTATCTATTATTATTTTTAAAGTTTGTTTGCACCTCTTCCAATTTTCCTGGGATCCATTTGCAACTCAATCTAGAGAAAGTGGGGAAGTAAATATCCCCTCTGTTGTTTCAAACTAAATGTAGGCCTACATGCATTCGTCTTAGCTGTTGTGATATAATATAAGATTGATATGTGTGGAATATCTCTTGAAATAGACAGTTTTGCGTGGAAGCCAGATCCAGTGTTTCTGTGTTGCTTAAAGGGTAGTGCATGGCATTTACATTACATGGTTTGATTAAGCATCTCCTCTCTTTGGAGTGATTCACCCTCTAGAAACTGTCACCTCTACTTCACAAGGCTTTGGATAAGATAAACCGCCAAGAGATGTTGTATTCTGATGCAAATGAACAAGCTGGGTTAAAGTTGTAGCACTCAATGGAACTTCTGACTTTCTCAGTGCATATGGTAATATGCCATCACATGTTAAGACTCTACATTCACTTTATGAACTCATTATGCTTTTCTAGTCATTTACCAGTTAATATTCTTTCAGCCGTGTCACTGATTTCCAGCAAATTCTTATTTTATTTAGCTTGTCCTTAGGGTCGATGATCTGGTAAAACTGGCATTGCTAGCCAACCCTTAATGTTCGCTCGTGTCCCAGCTTGGGTACATACATCTGAGCAAACGTACTTCATTAAGTCAATTAAGTAACGAACTAGCTGAGTGGCAGGGATGGAGATGCACCCTTAAGCCTGTACAGCATTGATGATTGTGCAAATGACCACAGCTGTCATCTTAAAACTTTTTCAGTGTGTCACTGAGTGGATCATATAGCCAAGATGAATGACGGGGGACTAATGAGGGCAGTTGGTCGTAAACGTGAAGAGGATAAAGTTATGCCACGGACTGCCATATGTAGTGAAGGATATGTGAAAGACGTACAGCTACGTTGGTGAAAGAGCATAACTGCAGTGAAAGTGTTAAGCCAGTATAGGTGGCTTACTTGGAGTAGCACACTAGCAGGTCATTGACAACAGAGTGACAGTACAGGTCACACAACACCCAGGCATCCACGTGAGGATGGCTCATAGCATATCAAGTGAAACTCAGTTGGCTCTGTCACATACAATATATTGTGTGAGACAGAGCCAGGAGGTCGAAAGGAAACTTCAGTGCTGTAATGCTGTATTGCTCTTGTTTGCTCCATGGCTTTATCTTGACCTCACATGGAAGCTGTGACCCCAGATAATTTATTTGAGTCTCTAGTATGGCCAATCATACTAACTACTGGAAGACTATAACCTTTTAATGGTGCTAAAACAGAGACCTTTAAAAATCCTAATGTTTTGATTTAGGGCACAAAAATTATTGAAAAATAAGTCCATGGATATAAATTTATTGTGTCTAATATAATCAGAAATACGGTGAATAAGAATAGTCATAGATGAACAAAAGACAACAATTATTTCTTTTACAGACACGGGCTGCACGTACGGCTGTAAACTGTAGTTGACAGTTTCTTGACTAGGCTGTTTTTTAAAGAACAACGACTGTGTCAGCATATTGAATGACGCATTGATAAGGTGCATGTTCATGTGTCTAGAAGCTGTTTGCTGTCAAATCAAGTTTATGAATTTTTCAGTGTAAAATATTCTTTTCACTCTGCACTGTAATTCACTGAGCAGACACCTCACATAGTGTAGAACTCGAAGATTATGCTGCTGGAGTCTTTTCTCCGTCTAATTCCCACCTCAGAGCAAGCAGGCAATATATCTAAAATTCAGATCTTTTTCCAAAACCATGCCTGATGGAAATTGATGATTTTTAAACAGTTAAAAGATGCTTGGTTCATTTGTGTAACATACCTACGCTAGTTTACTTTGTGGTAACAAAGAAACAGCAGTGTAATTAAAGGGGCTGGGTAAGATTCAAACAAGAACTCCTACAATTAGAATAACAGCAGGGTTAGCTAAAAATATCCTCCTCCAACCACTGTGGCATGTTGCTAGGTTGCATACAAAAACATTGCTGTTAAGTTTGTAAATGGCTGAACTGCATTAGCTTTACTGATAATAAGCATGGGTTTTGCAGGCTCTGGTTTATTATAGCTAATATATATATATTTAAAAAAACAGGTTTAATAGTTAACAAACTTAGCAAATGCTTGCACATTTACAGGGGCCTTTCTAAAAACACAGATGAAGCTTTTTGTTTGTAAAAATAGCTGATAGCGCACACATTCTCACAATTTAATTGAATACAAAAAAGAGGATAAAAGTGTGCAACTATTAAAATTTATTCAAGTAAAATTGATTGTTTTTAAAGTGTGCTTTTGGGATCATTTGGAAAGAGAGATGAAGTTGCGTGTAGCTGCAGTGGGTATGTCACAGCTCAACAAGAAACATCGCTTCACTCTCATCTTTTTGGGCGTGATAATGGCAGCATCATCATCAGTTTCCACAATGAATTAATTTGGGCTGCCTCTGTCCTGCTCTTGAGAAATATGACCTGCAGGGGTGATGAGATTCTCCCTCTGAGAGACAATCAAGTTTTCATACAAATCAGCCCAGATGAGAAGGCAAATGTATATACAGTTTTTGTATTGAGATGGATTGAAAAATTGAGCAAGAAGAGAAAGGGGGCTGTAGGAAGGTAGGATGTCTGGAAAATAAATCAGAATTTACATTAAGCATCTCCTGTTTGCAGCGGTGAGAGAGACGTGTGGTCCTGGCTGGGTGCCTTAAGACTGACTCTACTGGATCTGCAGGTGGATGGTTTTTGCTGTCTGTTCCCTTACGTTTATGCCTGATGGGAGTTCAGTTGAAGGCCAGACACCATGAAATGGATCAGTTCTCTCATAGATTCTGGAATGGATAGCATCTTTTGTCAGTCTGATACGCAGATGTTTAACATTTGCAATTACTTAGAGGTTTATTACTATAGGTAGACATTCAAAAATGGAATGACACTGATGCACTGTATATTGAAATGTCTTTTATCATACTTTAACAACAACAACAACAGTACCATACAATTCAGCAATTGTATTATTGGATTTAAAGCTGCTAAGTCAGTATTTTATATCATCAAAGGTTAAAATGACTTTGTTTGTGTCTGTTTATTTATGTCTACAACTTTATTGTTTTGATTAAACTTCTCTGCTCTCTCAGCAGCCAGCTGTTTTCAGTGAAAAAGTTCCAAAAACACATTATATGCTACCTGCTCAGCACCAAACAGCAGACAGACAAAGGTAGGAACTAGGTGGTGAACATAGTGGAGTGGAGCAGCTAGATATTCCCTTTAGGAATTGGTAGAGACTAAACCAGGGCTGAAGTCAGAGAGAACATGGACCTACATATGTTATTAGACACATGACTCCAAATGAATGCCAAAATTGCTGGATGTTTAAATGTAAAACATTATGCAAAGTAAAGGACAGGAGTTAGTTTTAGAGCAAAGACTGAACTTTTTCATTTGAGAGCTTGTTTGTTTGTTTTTTTAACCTGCTTTGTCTGGTCTTAAAAGCCAGCTTGACTAATGTGGTCAATTTACTGTCAACTCATGGGGTCAGTAGTATCGGCTTGTATATCAGACAATAAAACAGCAAAATTGTTCATCTTTCCAAATGGAGGCAAAGCACAGATGATGATATTGTGTTTCTAGACAAGGCTACCTTTATTGTAACCTGCGCTTCGTAGATTGAAGACATTACAGATAATATTGTCATTTTGAATAAACTGTGGTAGAAGGTTAAATCTTTCCTTGGTAGACCATCTAATGCATCTTTCCTTTCCCGAAGAAAGGTATAAAACATTTCAAGCTCAAAAGATGACATTTCTGTTTTGCCCAAAATGTTGGTGTGTAGTCGTCTGTGTTATAAAGCATATTGAATACCCGACGTATTTTTGCAACCTTGTTAAAGACCAAAAAAATATCCTCAGGAGGAACCACAACTAGAATGTGAGTGAGGAGCGACGATTAGCTGATTGCTTTGTGATTTGAGTCAGAGATACAGTTTGCTACCTGTGGTGTGATGGGTTGTGGTGAGGAACATCATGTGGCTGAATGAAAATGAAAATGTGTTTACTGTGAATGTTGCTGATTTAGGAAAATTGGACTGCTTTGTGAGGAATTGTGTTATATATATTTTTATTAAGCTGTCTACATGCCATTTACAAGGCATAATCAAAGCAAAAAGCATTTGACACTTATTCCTTTACATAGTTTCTGATGGCAGCTTTGTTTCTGTGGCTGTTTTGAGTTATGTGTGTCACAGAGCAATGAAATGGGCCATTTATTGAAGGATACTGGCATGGTCTTGTCAGGTTTGAGGGAATAACTTCAGTTAGTAGAATAAATTGTTTCTCAGTTGTCAGTTTTATGAACTTTCTCATCCTAAATCACTCATTTAAGGTCAGTGAAACCACTCGTTAGTGAGTGACATGTTGACCGTAGACCTTGTCTAATCTCAAGACACCAAAAAATTACAGTCCAGCGTTGAAACAGTAAAAGGAGCAGTTTTGGTTGAGCTGCGTTGCTTTTGGCACCAGCGAGACGATGAAGTACAATCCAGGAAGTGCAGTTTAAGTAATAGATCCATACATTTGAAGGCTTATAAGATGCCGAAACTATGGTAAACCGTAGAAATATTGGGTTCATTTTAGTAATCTAGCAGGAACATGCACTTGCTCTCATTTCATTGGCTACTGCAAACTGATGCCTGCTGTGAATTACGGTTGCTAAACTATAATTTGAAAATCACTGCTTGGGGGAGGGGTTTAGTCAGAACGGGTTAGTCAGTTGCGTATATTGTATCCTATGCACACACAGACTGGTCTTCTGGCCCTTATAACTGTACTTATTGGATCTTAAACTGGCAATAGACAAGTTTTTTTTTTTTGCTTTAACATATCATTATGAATCAAATGTCAATTGCACAATGTAATGGCTACTATGACAACATCTGCAGATTGGTTCCCCATAAACCTCACTTTCACTGTGCCATTTTGTCTGCTACTGGGCAACTTAGCCTTAAAATTACCATATAACATTCTTTTTGAGGACTTCCTGATTTCATTCGACCTCAGTAGTTTCCAACTGGCCTTACTGAGGATATGCACAATTCTGAAAGCACTATTCTTTTCCACTAACGCTCGGAAATTGAGGCACATCTCAAAATAGTCATCTCAGCTGGATGTAGCCTGTGCATTTCCCTACTTGGTTTTCTGCCCTGGGTCTTATGGAGGCTCCATAAACCATCTTGTGATTTGGCTCATCCTCTGCCCTTAATAGTACGAGCTGTGTGACATATCCCCCACTTATGTGAGTGAAGGTGTGGCGTTGTGTAAGAAGCAGGGGTGCAACACAACTCTAAGCGGGTTCTCTCTAAGACATGACACATCTTAATGCTCGCTTCTTCCAGGATCTCACAGGATTGGACACATGATAGCCGCTGTGGATTTTCCTGGACGTGCTGAGCTCCAGTGCTGGAGTGATGCACTGCGCTCTGATTCACAATTAAGTGACAAACTTATGAGAGACAAAGAGATGAAGAGCAAGAGAGGATAATGCAGTTTGACTATGAGATTATTGATTTGCGGGACCAGAAGTTTGAACAGTTGTACACAGTTGTACAGCGGAGTTGACACAGATGCATGCTCCTTTTGAAGTTCATCATAATTACTAAAAGAAATGCCTCTGTGTACAATTACAACACAGTGAAAGCGTATGAGAGCATCTTAATTGGTGTGTGAAGGGCTTTTTTTCACCTGGAAGATTTGGCTTAAAGTGAACAACAGTGAAGAAGTACAGTATTTGTACATTAAGAAAATATGAAAAAAGAAGAAATACAGTATGCTCTTTATTTAATAATATCTAATTTCCTGTTATTTGCTGAGGTTTATACATTCAATATAAAAAGCCAAACCTCAGAAACTTCAAACAGCAGTTGGTCTTTCGTCTGTGTTTGACTTCAGTGACTCACCGATGAACGTATGGTACTTTAGAAAATGTAGCGAGAACTGCTTTTAAATTGGTATCCACTTCCTGACTTGTGTGCAGTTGTTGTTGCTGCTAGTAGGTATATCTTATTTGGAGTGAAACCTCAACAAAACATCAAAGGATTTCTTTTACTGTTCTACTAAAATTTGTATTGATATCCAAGTTGTTGTTCTCCATGACATCCTTTTCTACTCTCGCCGTAGCCCTTCCCATTTAGTCAGCGACAACACCTTTCACCCTGTGGTAACAACTTAACTTCTAAATAATCTTCTCATCCGCTGACATTTCCATTTAAGATTGAAAGCCGAAATGATTATAGTGGAGATGTATTTAAAGGGAGTATTTAGCTTCCGCTGACAGAAACCCTGGAGGGCTGTAATTCCAGCCACACAAGTCAACATCACACAATCTGTGAAGCTGCAAAGGTATGATTGTCTAGAGGGGTGTTAAGTGGTCACCGGCTCACAAGGCTCACTGATGAAAATACACAGATTTCCTATAAAGAGAAAACTAATTTTCATCCTGATTCCATTTCCTTGTTTAGTTTTCTAATGTAAAAAAAGGCTCCAGTTATCCATAAACATATTTTCCGTACTTGCTGTAGATAATAAAGGTGCATTGTGTAAGATTGTAACTTTGTTAATTCTTATTCGTCAAATGCACTGAGTTCTCCAGGTCATCAAATACTGACTCTTAGGTGTGGTGGCCATCCAATGCCACTAACCCAAAGCATCAGTATTTGACAACTGTGAAAGTAAAATCGTAATTTTAATCATTTATTACTTATTTACAGTTATTCACTGTATATCCTACTATTAAGGAGGCCCCAGAGCTCACAACACAACCTGGGAAACAGTCAAAAATCAACTATCTTACACATTGCACCTTATCTACATAATTCCTCATCAACAATGCAGGTGTCACTCAAGCTCCTAAAATCTAAATAGGCTTGAAATGCCCCCCAGAGAAAACCAATGATTGATGTCACACTAGTCGTGTTTTCAGATGTTGTATGGTTTAAACTCTGCCTCTTGTAGATTAGCCTCTGCTAGCTGCTTAGCCTTTCATGTATCCCTCTCCTCCTGGAAGATCTTTTTTGAAGATGTCTTTTTGGTCTCTGGGAAGTCGTGATGAGCCTTTTTTCACAAATTGACATTTTATAGACAAAACGATTAATTGCAGAGATTTTAAATTTGGGAAAAAGAGAGCACTGTTATTGTATTTGTATTCAGTATTGGCAGATTCTCGGAGTGTCTAACAGTTGGTTGAGTGCATCCCTAGGAAAGACACATAAATTAATATCTATATTTTTAAAATTAAATGAAAGACTAAACGCATAACTTTGCTGAAGTTTAAAGATTTAGTATTTCACTAAGAACATATGTTCACATTGAATGCAGAGAAAAGCAAAGACATCAGTGCATCCTAGAGTTTGTCAGACCCTAAATATCCCCTAAAGGTAATGGTACAACAAGCCTTACATATTTCAGAATAAAGAAGAAAAATTACGAACAGAAGGGGGAAGTCAAAGTAGTAATGTTACTAGAATTGTAGCATGATTTAAAAAAATGATCTCGTAGAGCTGTAACCTGCTTAAATCAGAGGATGATACTCAAGCAAGTGACAAAAAAAAGTGTTTCAATCTGGTCTTCAATGAAAGGGTGGAATCATAAACAGTCTTGATGCACCACAGACACACAGGATGAGAACGGTCCGCAAACTTCATGCTTGAGAGGAATACAAAGCAAAAGAAGAAAGGAAGAAGGGAAAAAATGCAGATGAGATGGAATAAATCCAATAGAACAAACACGTCCTGTAGAAAATGAATGTGACAAACCACTGAAGTGGTTTATGGAAACCAAAAAATAATGGCAAAAATATAACAGGTGCAATGGTACAACAAGGAATCAACAATAATGGGAATCATTAGTTTCTAATATTGTAATTTTGATACAAAGAGATTTGACTGCACTTCTTTATTAATATGCTAATAGAGCCTGTTGGTATTTCACCTGATGTTAAAGTAGAAAAATAGCCAGGAACTGCTGGTTTTACTGGCTGACAGAGTGTGCTGAGTGAGTATCGTCAGTCATATTGTTTCCAGGCCGTCATCTCGGAAAAGAGCATGATGCAGTCGCATTAGCATGTTGCCGAGAAGGTTGGATCATGTTCCCTGTGGCTCTGATGACAGGAATGTAGCGTCTTTAACCTTTATCAGACACACCAGACTGAACATATACTGGTGTGTGTTTGTGTTATTGAGCCACAAGAACGTGTTACTGCAAACCCCACAGCCAGAGGCCCGCTGCTAAAGCAAAGGCTTGCTGCTGTACTGTTTTAGGGCAGTGAGGATCGGTGGAGGGAAACACAAATCAAATTTTATTTGTATAGCGCCAATTCACAGCAAAGTTATCTCATGACACTTAACATGTAGAGTAGGTATAGACTACACTCTTTACTATTAGTTATTGATTATTAATATACAGAGATCCAACATTTCCCCCATGAGCAAGCACTTGGCGACAGTGGCGAGGAAAAACTGCCTTTTA
>JBBPCS010000001.1:12443703-12474238 GCA_037974645.1 Hollardia meadi
TAGGCCTTTTGTGTACATAGAAAAAGTCTTAGATCTTTGATTTCAACTCATGAAAAATTGGAGCAAAAACAAAAGTGCTGCGTTTATATTTTTGTTCAGTGTATAAACAGTCTCTTAAATTAATTTCAGGAAAATGTACCATTGTGATATAGCATTGGACATTACAACCATATGTGTTTGTTAAACATCTCATCCCATTAAACATCAATATATTGCTATATCCACCCATCCTGAAAGCCTTTCTACAAGATTTTGGAACAATTAGGCTGCAGGGATTTGCCCCCTTTCAGCCACAAAAGCAAGATTTGGGGTTTTTTACTTACTTTACTGTGCTAAACCACAATAAGCTTCTTTACATGGCAGGTATTGGTAGCAACTGCTGGTTCCACTGTCAGAGGAAGGAGGGCCAGCTCCTATTAACAAGTTTCCCTGCAGACCACTGTCTCTTCCATGAATTGTCTTTGTCTTGTTTATCACAAAACATCTCTACCTCTCTCTATCTCGTGGCATGATACTCTCATCTCTATTTATAGTAAATTTTGTTGCATCTTAACAACCAATTATTTTGAAATTTGAAAATTACATTCCTTTTACTCCTCGTTACCCCCTCAGCCTCGCTTTTATACACCTGATGTGTGTTTGCCACGACACCTTTTGAGGTGGTAAATGTCAGGTATACTAGATTGCTCCCCTCCTCGTACAGTTAACTCATTAGCCCTCTGAGCCTGCACACTCTGATGTGGATCACCAGGGTAAATGGCTGGAAATTCTTCACACCTGCTAACTCAAATACGATACATTTCACATGCACACATGAATGTACAGGGTTGTAGATATGCATGAAAATTCTTTATCAAACATGATGTATCAACCAATTTTTTTTATAGTGAATAGATTAAGTGGTCACAGTCTGAGAGTTTAATATGTGTGACATTTGTTCTTTATGTAGCAACTTCATTTGACTAAACTGGGGATGCCTTTAAATGTAGAAATGCAGCCGACCTGATGTAGCTGAATAGATCTAATTGCCTTGTTTGTAAGTGACAAATTCGCAGATGACTGTCAGGTGCCATTTCCCACCCTGTGAGTCAGCTCGCATCATGTTCCAGGAGGTGAGAAGCCTTCCCAAGGTTTCAGACACAACAGTTGCAATCACCTCCCCTAAATACCTCATTCGCTGACAGAAAGTGGCGCCCCTGAATGTCTCCGACAGACTGCCACTCCAAAGTAGATGATTCACTGATGCTGTATTACCGGTGGCTTGGTTCACTGTGTGTTCAGGAAGAGTCTGTCTAGAATGCAAAAGGGGTAAATTAACCATTAACCTGTTTTGTCGTCATCATGGCCAAAACAGAGCAGATGGTGTTGTCAGAAGATCTTGTATCAGTGATATATTTTTAATGTGCTTTAAGTGCTGAGGCTGAGAGGAGGTAACGAAACGTTGAAGCTACCACTGGTTTGACAGCCAGGCTCTCATCTTCATGGTCCTCGTCACATTTAGATACCCAGAGGAAGTCAACATATTCTGGATGCCTATCCAGATTAAATACAATTGATATTAATAGCTGCTGTTCCCTGGACCAGTTCACTTAAAGTGTTTTGTTTGCCTCAAATTACATCAAGTCAATGCAGACATACTGAAGAATATTTGTTTGAGGGCCCTGAAAATACAAAAAAGCAGAAATGCTAAATAAACCTTCAATTTCTCAATCACAAACCCGACTCACAAACCCACTTAATAGCTTTTTCACCAAACTGATTTGGATGCTCAGTTGTCATTGAGATTGGTCAGATGATATATGAGCTCAGCAGCTGTTGTTTGACCATACAATTCGAACTCGAGGTCCTCTTTCTAGGTTTTTCCACAGTGTTCAATTTCAACCTGAAAAAAAAAGGTCAACCAGTACTGATGTACTGTACAACAAGTACTTGATGTACTTGTTGTACTGATGTTATTTAAAATATTGTGAAAGCTACCTTTTATCAAGTCAAGCTCCCATTTTATGACCAATGAAGTCACTGCCTTAAGTGCTGGCATTCATTTCCTTTAGTGACTGAGTCAAGAGGGAACCTATTTCCCTACACTTTCTCTTATGTGTGTGAATGAACATTAAGCTGTCCTTGATAGGTGAGCCCCTCAGCAGGTATTGTATGTTTTGGAATTCTCGTTTTCTGACATGCATTAATTAGCATAGAGCTTACAGCAGAGGCTGTCCAGCACTTTGTTACACAGTTGTGGTCTTTAGGTTTGCTTAGACGTCCTAAACCAGTTACATTTTCAGAAGCCCGGACTGTGTGTTTGAGAGAGACCGAGAGAGCATGAATACACTTACACATGTGATGCTACAGTAGCACATTGCTGAGCATTACAGAACCACTTGACATATTCATGCCCATCTGTTGTTTAGAGTCAACACAAGGCAGGGCTCCAGAAAGATTGGGAGGAGATGTCAGACCACATCGGGTTTGTACTACACTGAAGGTCCAGACAAAGTCATTTATTTGTCAACCTATTTCTTATTTGCATATTTATGTCAACATGTGGACGGAAGCTTTCCAAATAGTTTCTGGAGAAGATGTACATGGCCAGGATTTTTTTTTTTTTTTTACCAACCCTCTAATACTTGATTTACAAAATGGAAGACACTAATGTGTTGTTGCTGAGTATTTTCTAAATTCCCAAGTGCTAAATAACTTAATTCTAGTAGTCAATGTTCAGTGTATTTCTGTTAATTGCAGTTGTTCATACTTTATTTTGCAATATTGACAAAATTACCACCAACATACTGGTTGGAATTGATAAAGACCACGATTTTCTATTTCCTTTTGTCCTCTCTGCTTGTGGTTTACACACATTGTACTCAGTACAATGTTGCGTCTGAGTGTGTATGAATGATAGCTGTGTCAGTTTGGAGTGTGTGAATGAGAGATGAGGTTTGTGCACATTACGGTTGAGTATCTGTGGAGAGAAGCACCGATTGGCATTCATGTGTGGCAACAGCAAGACCCACTTAACAGTATGATAAGAGGGATAGTTGTTGCAGGTTGTCCTGGATAGTATGGTCAAAATATGGGTCAAGACCAGATCCTTTACAGCTCCCTGCTTCACTTTAACCTTTAACAATTGGCTATTGTACTTTGCTTGTGAATCATCTGTCATTGGTCCTCTGTTTTGTGTCACATTCTGCTTTGTCGTGGTTTAAAAACAGCATGTCACAGCTTCACAGTTTTCATTTGTTCCACTCTTGTACCATTGATGATGACCCCATTCCTGGTGAGTGCTTAGTGTCTTATAGTGTACATCTATCAGCACCAAAGTTGCTCTCGCCCAATCAGATGTCTGGGTACAATTTTGCATACCTGTGTTTTTGGAGAATTTATAGGGTGAAGAGCAATCTCTTGGTTGATTATTTATGTTATCTACTTTGCCATTGTTGTAATATGTCAAAAACCGTTGGAGTTGTGAATTCCAAGATCAGCTCTCTGTAGTCTTACCTATTTAGATTGCTTGCAGTTTTTAGTTTGCAATATCATGGCCAGCAACTTGCATGGCCGCTCTGCCATTGCAAAGCGCTTTGTCCTGCTTAGCTTGAAAAGCACTATATAGGTGAGGTCCATTTACCATTTTGTATCTGCTGAAGGAAGCTGAGGGTGTTTCTCAAGTCAAGGATCCTTCCTTGGTAGGACAGGTCCTTGGAAGTCAGGTCCTCCAGAGGCTAGGCGAGACTCCTTCCTAGCATTCAGAGAAAACACAATGGAACAAGCTAGCGAGTGTGCGTCATTGTGTCATTCTTCTTTATCTTCATCTTCCTCCGATGTCTTATGGTGGTTGACAAACAGCTTTAGGTGCAGTACCGCCACCTTCTGAACTGAAGTGTGGATCAGAACAGGTTTTATTATGGCTCTTAAGTCCACTCTTTTCCAAAAATGTAAACATAGCCCTATACCCCACAGGCTCTAAGTTCAATTGTAGTAATTCTTTTATTTCAAGTGTAATGTGATCATTTTCCAGCCTGTGCTTCGCGTCATCGAAAGGGTTCGCCATTTATCAAAAGACCTGCTAAGCCTCGTGCGCATAGGATTGTGGCTACTTCAGGCGCGCTTAGGATACACACGGGCACCCTTGAAAATTTGCTGTGCGAAGGACTCTGTCCTTTGTAGGATCCTGGACATTGGAACAGTCCTTCGGCAGTATTCAGTGATGTAGGATCCTTCACGTTCAGCTGTTTGGGGATCCTTCCTTGACATTGAGAAACACCCACTGTGTACAGTGGTAGTGCTGTCCATGGTGCTGAATTCTGTCCAGCCCAATTCACAGTTCACATCTTGTATGTACCTTACTTCTGATGGAGACTTTGTAATCCGTGCCTTGTGTGACGAATGTAAAGAGTGGCTTAAAATGCCTTTCAGTGCATTATTTATACATTTTGGAGTTCTAGAGTTTGTCTCTGTGCTTTGTCATGTTATATTCCCATCAAAGCCATTTCTTTCAAAGTTTATTCATTTTACAGATACATTTTCTTGTAACAGCTGACAGTCGAGAGAGATAGAGATAGAGATATGCTGCTTTGTCTAGTTGTCATTTACCAGGCCTCTCTCCATTACCATTTGAAATCAGCAGCTCCGTGCTTCATTACACCATTCTGTGCCCAGTTAGTCTTTTCAGTGTAATACACCGTCTCTTCATTTCAAGTAGGAATGCACAATATGGATATGGGTTTTTTTCCAGCCGATAACTGATAATAACCTGCTTCTCATGGCTGACACTGAAAAGACAATCGACAATTTCACATTTTTGTATTTTAAAAAGAAGTTCATAACCTGTAGTTCATGCACACCTAAGGGTAAGAAAGGCTAAGGAATGATTTAATATTCCATAGTTCTAGTTAGATTTGTTGTAGGGCTGTGTAATAAACCGATCTCGATAGGAATCTGATAAAAACATTACTTTGGCAACAGTGATAAGCTTTGGACATCTTTCCTTGCCAGTCAGTGTGCTGTCTCTCCGCCTCTGCGTTGCTGCCTGTCACCTGCCATACACAGGGGGGTGGGGTTATACTCACACACAGACAGTGGGCAGCAGCTTAGAGCAGAGCTTACAGCGGAGATAATCAAACAGACTTTTGAACTTTTGAGTTTATTTTATTTTACGGCGACAACATTGCTTATTAACCACAAGCGCAACAAAAGGGAGACGGTATGATCAATTTACATCAAACTGTTGAACAAGCAGAACACAAACTTACACAAATGTGACGTTTTCAGCCACTCTGCCTGCAGGAACTTGCTGCCCCTCTTAATCCACACCCGGAGCCCGCTATGATAAAGTGCTAAAACCTCCACAGCTGAGGACATTGGTGACAAAAAGGAACGTGACGTCAGTTATATGAAAGTGTTTTGAATATTAAGATGGTCTGCAAAATCTGCCATCAGTCGGTGCCATCCAAGACGGGAAACGCAACAGAGCTTTTACACCACCTGAAAATGTCCCATTCCAGAAGACCACACTGTTATTTTAATAAATTACAAGGCAAGCTAACTTGTTTTATTAAAGGTGTAATGTGTTCCCAGGTTGTCAAATACCGACGCTATGGGTTTCCCGGGTCATCAGATACTGAAGCTTGTGGTTGGTAGTTCGGGCTGGCCACAGGAATAAGACTCAACATCTTACAAATTGCTCCTTTAAGGCAGATGAAGCATGTTTGTTTCAAGCATCCCTCCCTGCAGTGTGCGTTAAGCTGTTGTTTGCATTTAGCTTAGAAGTTGTTTTATATATTATTTGATCAGAAAATATATTTTAAACCAAGCCATTTGCACATTTGACTTATTACAAACAATGCATCATGAGTTACAGCTAGCACAGTGGCAGATAAGGAGCTTGTGCCAAAAAAAAAAACTAGCATTAATTAATTATTAATTATCATTAATGCAATACTGTGTTTTAATGCTGCAAATGGAGGAATTCATAGGCTATAGGCTTCAAGTGTGGCTCTAACCTACAGGGCATTTAAAAATTGAGAAAAAAGATTTGGATTGTAATTGCAATTAAATTGATTATGATTATTGGTCAGATCGCCCACCCCTACTATATATTGTATCCAAACAATCAACAATCCAAACAATAGCTAATTTGTATCGATGCATAGGCAGACACTGATAAAGAAATGCATAGTGGCGAAGGGATAGAGACAGATAGCACCATGGGAGAGTACATCATGAGTAGGAGGTATGCGAGCCTCTTGGGAGTTTGCCTGCAGGTTAAGTGAGGCTCTTGGAGAAGCTGGAGAGCCTCTTTATTCTCTTAATTACAGGTTTAGCACAAAGTCTTTGATTAGAGACTTTCTTATTGAATTCAAGGTGGCTTTCCATGAGTATCTCCAACTACAGTGAAGTACATCACATGCTAAATTTACATCGAGCTCTCACATTGCACCAAGATGTGCCGTGCACATGCAAAATGAGAGATGCATCATTTGCATAATTTGTGCTGCTCCTCCTTTGCTGTCCGCTATGTTTTTAAAAATGCACTGTGTAATCCTTTGAGTCAGTTTACAGGACACGATAAGCACTGTAAGGAACCCTGATGTTTTTTGGTTTTTGGCAGTCTCCTCTTTAGAAAGTTCTCCTCCATAATCAACAACCCCACATGTGTCGGTGGCTCATTTAGTTTGCAAACCTGTTCTCACTTGGAGGGCATATGGTTTTGGATATAAGGTGCTCATAGGCCATAGGAGCAATCTTGGCTAAGCGCCCTCCACCAGCCCACCTTCAGATCCTCTACACTAATGTGCACCTACACACTCATGCTGTTGCTCTAAACTCTTTTTGTGTGTTTGTTTGTTTTTATTTTTAAGGTTTTTTCTGATCAGATTATGTGAACAACTAAAAACTTTAAGTCTAGTTTAGGTGCATCAACACAAAATACATTTTCTGTAGTAAATGATATCACCTAAGTCTGTTTTTGACGTATGCTCCACTGATTTGTGTTTGAGTGTTTGAGTGTTGGTACTCTCAGCTTGCATGTTTGTGGGACCAGGGGAAGGGGTTGATGTAGGAGCTATTGATCCAAGTCGAGGGTAAGGGGGTGAAATTTACTGTTGCGTGGATGGGATTTTCTTCGGCAAGTAAGTCTTATATGAGCTCACAAACTGTGAAAAAAACACCCAGATACACACAGATCCGATTTTAGCATCCGCATCTGTTCCACTTATCAAACTTTTACTTGAAGTAAACTCAAGGATGCCCCTTTTTTAGATACCAGTCTTTACTGTCCACAGACAGCATAAAGTGTGCTGGACTGTTTAGCTAGGTGCCTCTCAAAGTAGGCTGTTTGTAATTGAAGGGGGTTATTATAGAAGGCCAGAGGATATTTTAAAACAGATAGGAGCATTCTGAAAGCCAAGGCTAGCTCTAACAGCCCTGATTCTGTCTTGGTGATTTACACCGCTGTGTAGTGTAGGTCTTCTCGAGGCTTTTAACACAAAAGACTGGGCCTCTATTGGGGCTGTATCCATGATGAATTACCTGGTGGTAATGAGATAACACATGTCAAAGTGTTGCTGTCACACTCTCACAATGCCTGCACAACAGAAAACAATGGCCTGTGTTTTTCTCACTCTAAACGGAGAATAGGTGATGACGGGGAGGGGCAGCGATGTTGCATCACCCTGCTGAATTAAAGAGATCAGAGGTGTTTATTTAAAATATACTAGTCAGTGACAGGCAGAAGAGAGATCCGCTAATCATCCAGAGCAACTTCGCTCTACTTGAATTGAGAATGTTAATGCATCAAAAACCATTTAAAAAATGCTGCATGTTGTTTTATGTTTGTTGAAGTGTTTTGCCCCGCTGTGATCCCTGTGATTGTCTCTCTCTCTCTCTTTATCGCCCCCTTCATGTGAGCGCCTCTCATATATAAAACATTCTCATCCTTACTCTGACCTCATGAATGTGCATTTTTCCTGCATTGGGCATGAGTGACCTCCCTTAGATCAACATATCGAAATGATGCTTTTTTTTTTTTTTGCCTTGTGGTGCTTTTAAAATGAAGCAAAGCGAGGGAGGCCGGTGGGTGAGCGGAGTGGAGCATCCACAGCATTTACAGTCCTCCATGACGGGGTTTTTTTTTTCCCCTTGTCCAGCTTCAGACTCTTTACCTGGAGCATGGTGGGTCATGAATATTCAGCAAAGGGTCCACTGTTTGTTACTATGCAGCAACGATCAATGTGTGCCCTCTGCATGTTCACACTCTAATCTCTCTGTTACTCTATCAGACAGCGTGCTGGACAGTACAGGCCAGAGCACTGAACCACTGCTGGTACTGCTCACTGACGCTTTGCTGTAGTGAATTATGTGAAGTCTAGGGATGAAGACAGAGACCTGGAGACGAGTGAAGTAAGAGGCTGACACATGAAGGAAGCAGATTTGTAGAACTGTGGACACTAAGGATCTCCTGCACTCACTTTATGGCTTTGTTTCTCAGTGGAAATGCCGCACCATATTCACAATACTTGTGCTCACCATGAATAAACTGAAAATTAAACATTTGGACAGCTCCACAGTGAACCCCCCCCCATTGCAGCATGCCAGATAAATATTGAGTTTATGAGTTCGTACTCATTCTTTTATTGGCAACAGACTTTGACTGTGACACTGTGGAACAAATAATTTAATTCCAATTTGATATCCCTCCAATCATTCACTTTCAATTCTAGAAATAAAGGAGCATAGTAGCATATATTTCGAAACCGTGGTGATCGCTAAAGAATATGAAATGCAGTAAGGCATGATCCAAAGTCAAACAATCAGTAGTTCCCAACATGAGAAAATATGATTCTGCAAGCTGTTGCACCTTGTTTCCCCCAACCCATTTAGCATGGGTGACATTGTATTTAATTAGCTAATGCTGCACCAGGTTGATGATGCTGTGCTCCTCGTATTGAGAGTCTGCTGTGCTGAACAGCTGAACTTAGCCGCTTACTCAATCCAACCCAAAGGGAGAGGGCTCCTAATAAAGTCTTTGTATTGGAAAGTACTCCAGGTGGTGGGCTTGGTGGGGGGTTTAGAAGGAACCAGACAGACTGTGTGCAACAGGTTTAGGAAGAAGGTGAGTCTACATCATGTAAAGAAGGAGTGGAGGTGTGTGAATGGGAGAAGGACACAGTTTAGGTGGTTTCTCTGTGTGTGTGTGTGTGTGTGTGTGTGTCTCATCTGTGCATATTTGCTTGTGTACACACATGCCTATATGTGGGAGCAGGAGGCGGACCAGTGGGTTTGCACACCAAATGATTCAGCACTTGTTTTATGAGTATAGGCTCCCATAAATTACATAGCCTTGCGTTTCTGCTGCAGCAGCACAGCACCGATCTTTTTCGCTCCCACCCTCCCTGTCTGTCCTCTCTCATTCTCATACTCCTTCATTTTTCCACTCGTACACATTCACATTTTTCTCTCTTACCCGCTCGCTGTTGCTTTTTTGTTGTTGTTGTTGAGCACTAAATGTCGTCGAAATTTATCGTGTCAATATATTTTAAGATGCTGTATGCTCTTATGTAAATGTTGTCAAAAACACCCTCATAGATGCTAACTGTAGATGTGCCCAAGGATGTTTGCTGCTCAGCCTACTCGTTTGTAGACTGTGGAGGGACGTGCAAACTTGACTCAGTGTGTTTACCTGTGCACCATGTGTAGGCTAGTGACAAGCCACTGAACTTAACTGGAGTGTACTTCGGGGAGCTTCCTGTGTGTTACTTAGCAACGGTGTGCTCGTGCTGCAGAGTCCGTTTTAGTTTCCTTAAGGAGTGACATCTCTCCCCCCAAATCCCTCTGTAAATGTGTATTTCAGTGTGCGTACAAACAGAGAAAGACACCAAAACAGAGTGTCAGACTGAGAGACTTGAATTGAGCTCTCTGTGTGGTGAATCAACAGATGTGTGAGGGAATAGCTTGATTCAGGGGAGTAGCTTCACCTGACTCTGCGACTACAACATACGGTATACTCTCCGTCTGTCTCCGTCTCCACCATCTCTTCATTAAGAAGCAAGTAGAATAGCACTCAAATCATATCTGTGTGTGCTAATGTCACATCCTAAGGTTGCCATTGCCCATCAGCAGGTCGGTCGGTCAGTCAGTCAGTCTGCCTGTCCCTCAATCCATCTCATGTTTTTCCAGAGCCAAATTACTGGCCATGAATGTCGCTGTGTATCCTCATGGTTCGACTATAAATACTGATGTTTTGGTTACTCCCCCACTAACTTCAATCCCACAATTTTCACAAGAAAGATATTGAGCACATTACCATAGAATTTGGTCAGCATTCTGTGTCACCTAAGACGTGAAATAGTTGATTTTTTTTTTTTTGGCTAGCTGGGGGCAGCACAACAAGCAGTAAACACAATACTGACATTGTGACCATTTGATGTCTTAAATGTGTTAGCAGCAAACATTTGCCATTTGACATATTCAGTAGATATGGAGCAGCATTAGCATTCATCTGGAGTCATGTTATTAGCCATCTGATGAATTTAACTGTAATATTGACCTGAGGTTTAGCTCTGTTTTGGTCTTCACCAACACCTGAGGGAAATATTTTGTGTTTTAGCTGCTAAATGCTCCACAGTGTTCACCAGTTAGTTGCTAACTTTGTCTGCTGTTTGCTGTTGGACAAGTAGCATACAGTCCGTTTATGAGAGCTTTAAATTCTCAGAAACCAGCTGCTGCTGCTGCTATTGGCAATTTGATGAGAGCGGAGAGAGTACACAAAAACATTTGAGACTGTAAAACCAAAACGGTGAGCGGAAAGACGCTAAAACGATCTGCAGAAGTGAAGGAACTGCTGGGTCGGGCGATCATTCTGAGGGTTTATCACTATCATCAATGTTTTATATTGTTTCTTTGCAAACAAAGCATTTAAAGATCCCCTCCACACATTAAGGCATATGTAAAGATTCTCTAATGTGTGTTTGACATGGGGAAAAAAAAGGTACAACTACCACATTAAAATCCTTATCCTTAAAACCCTTATACCTTCTCTCTCATTAAAAATTCTAAAGTATTTGAAAATGCAGACATTTTTAATTTCACTAGTTTAACAGCTGGACACAAGAATATTAAACCGGGATTGGCTTCCAAATTATTTGTGATGTCACAAATCATGCCCGTGGACCCCGCCTCTTAAAATCAGATTTTCAGCGAGCACAGAGGAAAATTTACACTTTCACCAGTGAATGTGAAAACAGCCTTATAGTGTCAGACTCTGCACATACATCATTCTACACAGTGAAGCTCAAACATTCGACTGGAGGAACCGGAAGAAAAACACAGTATTGACTAGAGGGGGCTTTATTGAAGAATTTATTGGGTTAATTGCTATGAAATTGAATAAGCACATTCATGGTCCTGCATAGGAGCGAGGGCTTTTACCAGTGCCATCATCACAGGATTACATACAGTAATTGGGGTTTGTAGTCTGATTGGGGAGCCTATCATTACATTGTACCTGAAGTGTTTTCCTTGCAGCTGCAGCAAGGACAGAACCCTGCTATCCCCTGAACAAATGCATTTGTGCATGTTAACGGTTTCAATTGTTCCCCGACAAAACCGGTATGCTTCCTGGTACGCTGTGGAGAGACAAGACTCTGACCTTTCTATAAGACAGATGAGTTAAACCAATCTAATTCAAGCTCGTCAATAGGAAAGGAGCGCATTTCCCTGAGCAGAAATTGACCAGGTGTCCGGGGAGCTGATGGAGAGGGCAATGTGGTGTGTGTGTGTGTGTGTGTGCGTGTGCGCGCGTGCGTGTGCTCTAATGTGCCTGCATGTGTGTATCAGCTTTTGTGTGCAGCTGTACTTCACAAGTGTCATACTTATCCCAGGAGCTCCACCTTTATTTGAGACTGTTGCTATTTTTAGAGCTGTGTCGAAAGGTCAACTCCTCTATGGGCTGGGAAAAATGGAAACAACGGTTTAACAGAAAAGCATGCATCCTCTGGGAAATAACCACTCCTTTGCCACAGTCACCTGCTACATGCTTTGCACCAACTTAAACACTGTTTTGCTGTGATGACACTGTGTGATGTTATACTGACTGCTGTACATGATGACTTTTAATTAGAAAATGTTTTTACCTCATAAAATTCACATCAATCAGCTTTCATTATACCTCAGTACACTATATTCAAAAACACTGCTGCTTCTTTTAAATCAGCCCATTTTGCACTCTGGCATAAATAAAAACTTCACTCGATAAAATGTGATCCTACAATTTTGTGTACGTTTGTCCTTAAAATGATGCTCGACCCAAAATCTTTCTTTTGAAATTACTTATCCCATGTCGGTCTGAACACTGTGTGTGAAAGGTTAGTTTCCCTTCTTCACAAAGACTACAGCGGCTGTGGTCAGCTTGAATTTTTTTGGGCACAATAGATTGATTGCTTTGATTTTTACGTTTTCATGTCGAAACAAGTATCAAAACATTTGCAGAAGCTCCTGAAGCTACTGCTGCAGTTTCAGCTGTCCAACTACTGTTTATGCCAAGTGTTCCAGTTGCTCATACCTCTTTCAAAATATAGATAGTCTGCTTCTTTGCTGCACTGTTTTCCTCCTCGCAGCTCCAACAGAAGATACAGTCAGGTCCATAAGTATTTGGACAGTGACACAATCTTTGTAATTTTGCCTCTGCACACCGCCACAATGGATTTAAAATGAAGCAATCAAGATGTGATTGAAGTGTAGACTTTCAGCTTTAATTCAAGGGGTTCAACAGAAATATTGCATTAACCATTTAGGAATTATTAACCATTTTTATGCATCGTCACCAAGTATAGAAGAGTATGAGAAAGAAGTACAGACGTTCCTTGTGTAAATAACAGCAGTTATACCACAATATAAAAATACTCAGTTACAAGTACTTTAAAAGTCCCACATTCAGCTGTCGGATAAATGCCATGAAATTTCCTCTGTAATGTAGTGGAGTAGAAGGATTACGTGGAATAAAAAGGAAGCACTCAAAGTTCATGGACCTTATTTATGTTGCAGGGCGAGTTTATGTTCATTTTTCACAGAGGAAATGTGTAAGCATTGGAACCCATTGTGAATTTAACATGAAGAAAGACATTTTCTGTCTAAAGAACCTCTTTACAAAGTTGTATAGTGATATTTAATACTCAAAATTTTAGGTGGCGTATCACTTGAAGTTAATGGGCAATAATTTGAGGTCACAGATGTGACAAATTGCCATCATCAACAGTATCAGCAGTTCTCTCTCCTGCCAAAACCTCAAACTTGAATATCTTGAGGCCCAGGATAAAAGCACGTCCCTCCTCTTCGTCCTCCACCACCTCCTCTGTAAGTAGGCGTGATGGAGGAGGTGAGTGAGCTTGAGTGAGTGAAGGCCAACATCGATGTCTACATTCGCAGGCTTTGTCCTGCCAATTTTTGAGCTCTCAAATCAAGTCTCACCCCGGCGGTCTGTTTCATGTGGAAAGAAAATTACAATCTTGAAGCTTTTTTTCTGCGTGAACTTTAAGTAATTTTCTACTTTCATTTCAAATGGTTTAACATACCCTCCCTCATGTGGAGCCCAGCCATAAAGACGGGTTCTGGCATCTCACTTACGCACCAGCTAATTATAGTCCATTGTAATTACAAATGTGTCATTTCTCATTAAGCCCTAACGGCAGACATGCAAATGAAACTATTTGACAGAAGGCTTTTTTATCTTTTCCTCCACACTTTTATATCTTTCAGTTTGACACAGAGTAAAAAAAACAGCTTAAAGGTACGCATCCCTCTATTTTAATAAAGCCTACATATCTATCATTATTATTATTTCATTATCTTTATTTCCATACATGCTAATTAGGCCCAAACAGAAAGCATGGTGTTTCGGTTTTGATTTTTGGTATTCTGTCTATTGTCTTCACACAGTGTTTTTCTGCACCACCTGTTGAATCCACCTTGTGAATCAACTTTCTCCTCAAACCTGCACAACTTATTTCTCTACCAAGACTTTCAACCTGTGGCAAATAGCCAAAAAGGAAAAAAAAAAAAAAAATCAAAGTCTCTTAGGTATCAAAACATGTCTGAGATTCTCTATATGTTTTTGTTTCAGTGATTTGTTTTGAAATAGTGCAGTTTTTGAGAGTCAGGCAGTGACTGATGAGCATAGTATCTGCTTTCTACATTATATCCGGAACACATAAACACAATGCCAACTGTGGTCAAATGGCTGCGCTCACATTAACAGTGACCAGCTCAGTGAGTGTGTGTGCAGTGTGATCCTACGGCACTGCACCACTGACCGCTATTGGAAACTATGTGCCTGAGGCTCTGATCTATATACCACAGAGCCCACTGTGCCTCCATTGCATAACATACGGAAATGAAAACAAATGCCTCTTTCCTTTTTTTCATTCTCTTCATTCTATTTCGCTCTTTCCATCTATCTATTGCACACATACACACACATGAACTTATGAGCAGTGTACATACACACCATATATGTGTTTCAAATACCACTTGGCAATAAGGGATCAATGAGTCTTTTCCAGCTCCCAGAAACCCCCAATCACATAATAGCTTATTACTACTGACTCAATTATTAATTTCTCTTCACAACACAGCCTTGCTTCCTCTATTTAGGTCAAAACTCCACGTTGAGTTCCCCGCTGCGTCCATCATGTTGTCATTGTTTGAGATAGCTGGTTTGATAAACTGAGAGGTGAAGTTGGACACAAGGGGGTTTTATTAACACAGCATCTGTGATGTAGCCTGTTTTGGCCACTTGAGGGCATCTTGGTTGTCTTTACACACAGTGTTTTAAAGGTTTCCAGGTTTGGTCCAGTGCTTTGAAAGCTGGTTGAATGCAGTGGAAGATGCAAATTCTGAATATACTCCTTGCAGTCAGGAAAAAGCACTAACATGGCAGACTGTTGCTTTCCCAGAAATCTACTCTATGTTTAATTCACTGGATCTTTTCAGAGTGTGTGTCGCTCCACTCCACATTAAAGTTGATGGGGTTCCATTTAGTTGGAATTCTTTTTTGTTTTGGCAGTTTTGAAGCCATCACAGTACTCTTAACCTTTTTTTTTTTTTTTTTTTAATTCTCTCTAGGGAACAAAAAGGAGAATATATTGTCTGTGCAGAGCTGTTTTCCTCTCCTTGATCATCACTGGAGTCCTGCAGCAGTGTCCCTGCTGAGCTCTGCACTGCTCTCTAGTGGCTGAAAAGTAGTAAAGCAGTTTGTAAGTGGTAAAGCACTTTAAGCATGAGGGGAGGCTCAAAATTGACCCTGCAGGGTCTGCATTTCCATTTCCATTTTAAAACAACAGCAGGCAAGATTGGCAAACCTTCCAGAGGTGCAGATTGTGTGAAGTTGGCATGACACATGCTGTAAGGCTGTAGCAGTGCTCTGCTGTACCAGAACAGATGGAGCAAATGAACTGGGTAGTTGTACACCGAATGCACCTCTTCTGTCTGACAGATTGAAAGGCCTCCATATATCTACCAAGAGCGTATATGCTCAGCGCTCCTCCTGACAAAAAAACAAACAAACTATACAGCAATATGTGTCAAGTTAATGTTGCTCTTAGCCACATGCTAAATTATTGACATGATAATTTATACTGATCAACCGGTGAGTTCCTCTTTTTTGTAAGATTCAGCCGCCAAAGGCAATTTCTTGACTGGGTTTTGCTGTAAGTGTTGAGCAGCACTTCGTTAAGAATCTGATCACTGCCTTTATATAATTTGGCTGATTAATTTTTTTCAGACTTGCTTAAAGCCAAACGCTGCGGAAAATTGGTAAAAAGCAAACGAACTACATACAGGGGATTTTCTCAGCTCGTGAACAAATCTCCAACTGATTGATGGTGATTTTAGGCGTGCGTCTTCAAATGTAGTGTGAGTACATGTGTGAATGTATCGACCATAATCTATAGTATAATATACAGTATAGTATGAGAAAAAGGCAAATTGCCTTAACCATGTCTGATACTAAATTAACTTGGTGTGTGGTTTACGGATTGAATATTGATGAATTATCAATACAGCAGTCTATTCAAATCCAAATCCATCTGTCTGCTAAGAAAAAAATAAATTAAAATGCCACAGTTACTAATTCTTCAAACTGATTTTTAAATGGAAAACTACTCGAATAAACAGACACATGGTGTCTTTAATCGTCATTCTTTTGTTCATTAGTTTTAACATCGGGAATCACAGTAAAACCGCAGTGGATTCTGCAATACAGTACGTGACGTATTTGATGTATTCGGAGCTGTGGTAACATTTGATCTGTGACAGTGTTAATGGGTGTCTGAGTGTGTGTCTGCCGGTTAATGACTGCTGTCATACTGGAGTATTAACCCCGTCACTTCAGACTAATCGCTGCACTCCTTGTCCCCCTGTCACCTCCATTAACTCACAGTCAAACACTGGGACACCCGAACATTATTTCTGTTGAGGCGGGGTATCATCTGTTTTTTCTTGCTGTATTCTCGGGGCCAAGAGGGTCGGAGCAGCCAAAGTGCCGCTCCAGCTAATGACGATTAGCGTCATAACTTTGGCCATTACAGACATCATTAGTCTTTCATTGTCTCTTGGGGGAAAAAAAAACTTTATTGCTGTTCTCAATTAGAGGTCCCGTTCACACAATGTCTCATTGGAGATCTATGGTGCATATCGTATGAGCACACCTTAATAGACCTCTATGAAGGAAGCATTTAAACTGGAGTGATATGAAACACACTTATCCTTAGACATAATATTTCATCGAGGTGTAATTTTTTATGGTTATGGTTTCATTAACTACAAGTGTTATTCATGTCGTAAAGAAAGTTTATCATTCATATGCAAAGCATGGTTTGGTAGTTTGGCCGTGGTTTGGTACTCATCCATACAGACTTGGGAGACCAAATGTCCTCACAACAATAACAAGATGAGGAAGAACCTGATGTTGAGGATGATTTCATTAAATTAGATTACACATAACTAATAAATAATGGTAACATCTTAAAGTAATAGTTCGGCATTTTTGGGAAATGCTTTTTCCCCCTTTCTTACCAGAAGTTAGATGAGACCCTCATGTCTATGGTAAATATGTATTGTGGTTGGAGCCAGCAGCCGGTTAGCTTAGCTGAACATAAAGTCCGAAGACAAGGGGGAAACAACTCTGTCCAGAGATAATCAAAACCTAGATCTCCTTAGTTTAATCATAAGAGAAATTCAGGGGGGAAAAAAAATAAAATTTGCTATTTTACTGGGGTTCTGTGCCGGACTATTTCTCGTTACCGGGTGATTAGCAGAAAATCCTGATCCTGGCCAAGAAATAGTCTGGCACATTGCACCCCATAAGTGTCTTGGTAATATGGGGGCTATGGTTCAGGTTTAGGGCTAGGGTTTCATTTGTAGTCATGTTTAGGTCAAGATTTGGAGTTAATCTTGAAATTAGGTTCGGTTTAATTTTACAAATTGGTGTGGTAGGAAACAGTTTGAACTGCTTATAAATGCGTGTGTGCGTGTGTGTGTGCGTGCGTGTGTGTGGGAATGGATTTTCTCGGAAACTTATATCTGATGTGGCCCGTCCAAAGCCCTGCTCCTCTTTCAGACTATTTGATTTGGACTTGATCTGAGGAGAAGACCTGCTTAATTATGTGTCTATCAAGTTGAAGCTGTAAGTAGTGGTAATGCAGGCAGAGATTCTGATGGACCCGTGGGCTTCTTACACCAGCATTCACATCATCTGTGGACTGCAGCTTGACAGGGAGCCAGCTTAGAAGAAAAAAAACAAACCTTGCTACACCTGAAGGTCAGTGGCTATGGCGTCTGTGTATTTGGAGAGGGACTAAAAAGAAAATGACTTTCTCTGAACAAGCACGTCAGAAAATATGCATCCTTTTGAATTTAACCTGTACCATTGTGCTATATGTATCATGTTTTTGCAAGCTTGTGCTGCAGACACAACCAATCTGATGTCTTTGACATTCACAGTAGCATTCACTGACCTGATTTTTACCCATATCACATCTTTGAATTCACCAACGGAGAACGGCCTGACCTGACATCACTCTCATTACCATTCTATTAAGCCTTCCAGCACCGAAACGCACCCAGGCCCTTCACCTGCATCAGAAAATGATTAATATTAATGTGCTCACCTATACACTCGATGCATTTGCAAGCGGGCACACACACACATGGTCTCTGCTTACCCACACACACATGCACCAACACATTGTGCTGGCTGAGAAAGAAACAATAAGGCATGCAGGCACACACCCACTCACCTACACACACACACACACACACACACACACACACACACTCACTTTGTGACAGCCTTCAGCTCCAGAGGCAGGCCCTGCCAGAGGGGTTCGGACTAATTGATATTCTCCCACACTGCCCAGGGCTTCTCCAAGGAACCTCACTCTGCACTGCTGCTGACAAGGCACATTCCATCACTGCTGCAGACTTAAAATAAGATCAAAGGATGGAGCTGTTTGAGGGTGTGTGTGTGAAACAGAGAGAAGACAGAGAATGAGTGTGACGGGCATGTTGACTCCTCAGTGAATTGTGAGGGTTGTTTTGCCTCTGCCCGTCCTCTTCTGTGTGGTTTTCCTCTTTAGTTGCATCCCTCCCTTCATATCCGTCTATTTGTTCACATTAGTGTCCTTAAATATCCCCGTTTTGCTCCATCACAAATTATGCATAATGTAACTGGGTTGTTTGTGTTTGTTTGGGCTATTATTCAGCAGTTAACCAATCACTGAGGGACTGCAGGGCTGTGTGTAATCACTGGCACTTGTACCCAATTGTGCTTCCCCCCGCTTACTGTAATCATGTTCTCTTAAAATGTGCAAGTCAAGAGTGTTTTTCTTTTTCTTTTCTTTTTTAACCAATTGCCCTTATTCTAGTTCTAATTGCCAAGAAGATTCCACTAGGTTGCTCAAGATGTCGTTTTGAGACCCCCAACTTAACATCATGTCCATTCCTTCTCACAACATAACAACATCACAACATAAGTGTTAAATACATTTTTTTTTTTTTGTTGATGTTGTTTTTTAATCTGGGAGTAAGCTATTAGTGAGTGTAGCTCACAGCTGGAAGCCACAGTGTTTCATTAATGTCTCTGTCGGAGAGTTCCACACCTCAGGCCCACTCTAATCTCATTCCTGGGGGAGGGGCAACACTCCATCACGCTCACAAGAGACATATTGTATTGCTATACATATTCTCCGGTGGCATATTTAGTACACCTAGCGGCGATTATGTGATGTACATTTAAATGATTTTCATGACACTCTGCATGAGATGATGAACCAGCTATTTAAAGGACTTTATGTATGAGCTCCCCCACTCATTTGGGACTAAATCTCTCCACGGTTCTCTACTAACGCTTTCAGATATATTATTCATAGACAGTGTGGCTGGAGCAGTCTTGATTGCGATAAAGCAACACTTGCTTCTCGCTTGATCATTCCAACAAGCTCATTCATTCATGCCTTCACCTGCATGTTATCACACTGCTGCAGGAACTAGCCAGAGGAAACCCAAATGAAGGGGCCATAGTCACAAGAAAGGCTCCAGTCCAGGAATTGCATGCTTCGTTTTCATGTCACATTGGCTGTAATCATTCACTAAATAAGGAATTATGTTGAACTACCAACCAAAAGTGTCGGTATTTTAACAGCCTGGGAATGAGACTTAACATCGTACACACTGCACCTTTAAATGTAAGGTATATATCACTTGGTATACTTACATACTTGGTATATTTTTGGATCTCAACAAAACAGTTTTGTAGTTCTTGTAATGACTGACTTTCGTCAATTAGCTTCGTTTGAGTTAAACTTATTGATTTTTTTTTTGTTTTGATTGCATAAATGTCTTAAATATTTTCTCTGTAGAGCACTTACATCAAAATGTATTGTTTTTCAATGAATACTTAACTTGACTATATCTCAGTTGACACTGAGCTAACAGTATTACAAGAGAAATATTACCATACAGTGGATTATGTCGTGATTATAAGTAAACACTGAACAACATTTAACACAACCATTGTCTCTCCATCACTTCTCAATAACTTGTGGCCATACCACAATCATATTTAGCAGAGATATTCTTGGCCAGAGGCCCCCGGGGCCCCATTATGCACTAATTTATGCCCATTTAACAAATGTTATCCCTTTTCATTCCCCCTTACAAGCTTGCGATGAGCACTCATCTAAGCTCTCTGGTCAGCTCAGACTATTACACTCAAACAAACAAATGAGCCACACACACACACACACACACATTGACTGTAGAACACTGACAGTCCATGAGCAGCCTCTCAAAGCTTTTATTGCTTCAGTAGATGGACTCAAAATATTCAGTGATTAAACAGCTAAAGCACCGGGAGGGGGGAAAAATCGAGGAAGAAAAGAAAAATGACATAAATCCGCAAATCATTCCTCATCTCAAATTAAATTAACTCTGTCTTATAATGCAATGTGATTTGATTCTTGCAAGTTAAGCTCCTTGTATTTCACTGAGCCTGAGAAGTGCTGAGTCCCACTGACCGTTTTTCCTATCATGGCGGACTGTGTGATAAAAGAACATGGGCCCCTGAAGCCAAGCAATAACAATAGTCAAATGGGTTGTTTATCCCACTTCCACTGGGTGACATTTGCTTGGCCTCAGCAGCAGGACGGCTAAATAACGGTAATGTAATTTCCGCAGAGGAGATTGGATTAAAATGTTCTGACCTGATGAGTCTGTGGCTTCACAAATCTGCATCAGATTCTGCTTTGCTGAATCTTGGTGCATTTGGGCTTCCATTTTTCTATACAGGCCAGCTGTGCATGGTATTATGTTCTCTTGTGTTATGTGCCAAGAATGTACTGATAACAGAGGAGCGGCAGTTGATATACACAGCGTTTCACACGTGCCTTCTTCGCTACAGGCCAATTTCTTGCAAATTAGATCCTGAGGCAACATTTAGTCCTTTTTCATTTGTGGCTAGTCTCAGAAGAAATGTCCAAATGTGTTAATCTAGCTGCCTTTCTCTGTGACACCGTAACCATGTTAGGTACTAGAAGGGGCAGTATAAACAGGGCATTAGAAGTCACAGGAAAAGGTCTTGGCTTAGAGGTTTTGGAATGGGACTGCAATGGACTCTCAAACATTCACATGCAGGAGGAAAAAAAATGTAGGTATGTGCGCATTTGTTTTGCTTCATGAAAAAATAAAATGTTTCACAGGGTTTTGATGTGCTTTTTGACGCCCTGTATTGTGTTCTGTTTGATATGGAAGCATTCTTGCAGTTTAAACCCATGGATTGTTTTTGCTCCTGCAGTAGGTGCTGCTGTAAGGCTTTGGCATGTTCAAGTCCGTGCTGTGTAGAAGGCTTGTCCGACTATCTGTGCATTTAACCTCATGCTGTGTGAGTGAGGAGGATCCAGCCCAAAGTGTTGTTTTTTTCTTTGCTCGAGTGCCACATTTGTAGAATTTATAGGGATGCTTGTTTCACTCAAACCCCACCATTGATAATGTATGCCTCCGTTTCACGACTGTTGTTGTCTTTGGATCAATTTTGTAGCACACACTTTCACATTAGGTCCCGTTTGCCATTTGTCTCATATTTCCAAGATCATCATTTGCCAACCTCTTATTCCAAACTGTAATGTATTTCTTTTTATTTCTTTCTGTTCAGTTTGTGTCATGCTGGGGAGGCTCTAGTATCAACGTCATTATCTATACATACAATTAACTATTTCTAAAAGGAAATGTGATGACATGGTCCACCCTGCTGCGCATGGTTTGATAAACCTAAAGGATCACATTCCATAATCTCGTATATTCCTTTGAGATTTTAAAAGCAAAGCAAGTGACCCCACCCCCGAATGATTTATTGAAGATCGATTCTTTATGTGAGCAAAGTAGAAGCCCTCTGTGATCCAGAAGCGGTGCTGTGACAGCAGCTGTTCTGCAGCTTTGTGTGGGTGAGGGACCATTATTGAGCTGACAGTGTCCGCTGCTGGTTGGAGCGTTAACTGCAATGCTTCCTGCAGCACTGTCGGCGCAGGAGGCTCAAAACAGCCACGGGACATAAAGTGTGCGCGCAGCCTGAGTTTGAGTGAGTGCAGTGGGGTGAGAGGGGAAAACGGCTCCCAACCACTGGTGCACACATACCTAAGCAACTTTGAATAGTCACATCACAAATACAGCTCAATAAATGTGAATTTGAAAAGGTATCTATCTATAAGATGCACTAGAATTCTGTAGGCAGTATATCTTAAGTGACACTATAATGTCGTTGGTCTTCTGTTTTTAATCTCCGACACTCTTTGTTTAAATGGAAATAAATGAACAACAATGATCCACAGCTGTGTATCTGCCCGTTCAACCCATCCTATATTCTCACACCCGTACAGCTGGATATCAACAGGTGTGTGGGACGTGCGGAGAAGGAGCGCACACAGGAGCAGCGCAATAACGGCGCTCCAGTCCCCCTACGAGCCCAAATGTTTAATTACAGCCGCAAACAGCAGATGGCTCTCTCGAGTTTTAATTTCTGTGCCTGTGATTGGGATGAGATTCCCCCCAAACCAAAAGAAATGCAGGATCAAATGTTTCGTTTTGTTTGTTTTTATGTTGTGGAAAGGTCACGCCCAATAATCCAGCATCTAAATCGAGGAGTAAGTGGAGCGTTAAGTTGATCCCAAGGTGTTCACATGAGTTATCCTTCAGTCTCCGGTGGACGTTCAAGTAAAGGTTGTGGAAGGAAACGTTTCCCTCCGTCATTGTGCGGCGCTGTCCGAGGTGCTGAAACCACACAGCAAACGGAGCGCGCAGCCTGAAGTCCAATAAAAACTAAATTAATGCGCTTCTTCCACATGTGCACAATAAGGTCGATCTTAAATCTGTTGTGATCTACTTTATTTTAATTTAAACCATCAGCGGATTTGACTGAAACAACGAGGCGAAATACAAGTGTACAAATGCCACAGTTTTCCCTTGTACTAACATGCATGTATTACATCCTGTAGTGTTTTACAGCAACGGTAATTTTAAAGTAAATGTACTGATGCGCGCAAGAAAAAGTCTAATGACATCTGTCGGCATCAAGACCCAGCTGCTCGTTCCTCTTCAAGCAGGGGCTTTGGTGTTCATGAGGGAGGGAGTGTGGGTGGGTGGGGGGGTGGGTGTCCTCACTCAGGCGTGTACTAACGAGTGGTTAGGACTTGTTGATGGGAAGAATTTGATGATCCGGTGTATATAGACTAAAGCGAGCGACCACCGCTTCCTATCGTTTTTTTCTCTCTCTCTCTCTCTTTGAGCGTGTGCTGTATAGCCTATCAGTGGCGTTATTCCCCCTTTTTTGCACTTCTCGCCATACATGCATCTCTCCCACGCCTTGGGGTCTATAGGAAAAACCCACCGGGTGGAACTCCGTGCTGATCGCCGGCGGTTTCTAAGTTTATAGATTTGTATGCAGCTTGTCTGACAATGCAGACGTCGTCTCCACGGGATTCAGATCAGCCTTGGTTGTGGTTTTTCTATCGCGCCCAGCCGCCTGCGATGTGATTGTGAAATACAGTAGAAAAACATATGTTTTCAGAACGTCTTTGGACAGATCGGCAGGTTTTGGGATTACAAGTTTGTGTCATTTAGCCAGCTCTTTCAATTCGCATCTCCAAACGCGAGACTGTTGATCGGTCATCGCAGGGTCGCTGTCGCGGACCGCTTCTTGCAAACTTGGGAGTTCGCTTCGCCCGGGCTGCTCTGCCCTCACTCGAGCGGTGATCTTCGTAGGAGGCGCCTTGGATTTGCTTGATTGCTGGCAGCGCACATGCACAGGCGTCCCCGCCGCTACGCAAACAGCGACTTCTGATAGAGCAGCCTCGTCTGGCAGAAGGAGGAGAAAAGCGTAGGGCGAAAGGAGCAAAGAGTGGGTGAATGTTGTTGTGAGGACGCTGCAGCCGGCATCGGACATTTAAGGAGGCGATGCCACTGAACGTGTCACAGACAATGAACAAAAACATCACTGTGCAGGTATGAATAATCCTCTGACATCTCGGTCCGCGTGAGTTTGGCATAGCTCTTCATCAAGACTATGGTTATTGATGCATGTATGGAATTACGCATGAACTGATCTCATTTTTTTTTTCCATCATGTCCAAGAATTTTTCGAGTGATGATAACGGCTGTTTTAATATGGCAATTATCATGTAGTGTTTGGACATAAAAGAAAACCAGCTCCTAAATATATATGTATACATATTGAAATTTCACATCACGGAACGGACCACTTAGCCGCCACCATGGGACTGTGACCCGGGCTGGGAGCTCTGAGAGGCGGCTGTTTGTGTAGTCTGTGCTCCGTGTGCAGACTGGACCCGAGCAGTTGTGACATTTTGAGCCATGGCTGCTGCTATCGCAAGTGGGCTGATCAGACAGAAGAGACAGGCACGGGAGCAGCATTTAGACCGGCCCTCGACCAACCGACGGAGGAAGAGCCCCAACAAGAACAAGGGGCTCTGCAATGGGAACCTGGTCGACATCTTCTCTAAAGTGCGCATCTTCGGCCTCAGGAAGCGGAGACTACGGAGACAAGGTCTGGGAACTTTATTGTGCAAGGTGCCTGTTGTTGGCGTACAGCGTTGTGCATTCAGTGTAAACATGTGCATACATTCACCCACTGGTTGATGGCTCTAATTAGGCCTTCAACGATCATAATTACATTGCCACCCATGCGGTTAAAGTCCACGCGCTTATAATAAAATGGATGATACTCATTTGCTGATTACTTGTCAAATTGCGCATCCGTGCGTAAAAAGTTCAATGGTAGGGGAGAACGTGTTCTGCCATGTATATTTGGCAATTGGTTGAAAATAACAAGACCTGCATCTGATTTACATGCAAACCCAGGTAGCTGACAGGCTCCTGGCGAGTTGTGTCAAATGGTTTAGATGGGTTTACTGAGCTGTCACCTGGCGACTCTGGGAGGGCCTAGTCTTCATGAAGCACACACACGATTGGCTGAACTGCTTCGCGCATAAGCACATCACTAAAGACAAGAAATGAAACTCAATTATATGCAAGCAAAAAGGTCAGTATCTCCCACGGACTGGAGGTTACGCAGACATAATCTTTTCTCGCATAAGTTTACGAATTCGTGGTCCGCTGCCCTCTTATTGCTCCGGCTGATATCCTCCCCACTTATGAAAATGTCATTTTTCAACATTTTTGCTCTAATGTGGCAACCTGGGATTGTTAAAGAGCACTGCCAACAAATACATAACTGCTGGAATCGGTGCCAACTGCAGGGATAATTTTGTCTCACAAAAATGAATTAAGATAATTCATTTAGGAAAGAAATTACTCAAATTATTTCCTCCTCTTAGTGAATGATGGGAAGCGGCTGTGTGTTGCTCATGGAATCATCAGGTATCGAACCTGTTGCACCAGACGCACCCCATCTCCAACTGATTAAACACCATTTTGCATAATTTAATGGCAAATTCACATCACAAACAGCATTTGTTTTAACAAAGCCACCCAGAAGCAGTGTTTAGTCTTTCATCTTGCTCACAAAAGAGAGCCATTTTGATAGCTGACTCTCCCTCATCCCCTTTCTGTGGTCATATTGGAGCTGAACAATGAGTGAAAATGTCCCCTTCACTATCCCTCAGTGATTGCATGGATTAAATGGCTTTGATATAACAGGATCTGCATGTATATATTAGCACATAGAGCCCACATCTGGACATGGGTCAGGTTGCATCAGAATGGCAGGTTATAATCGGCTAACCTCCAGGCTGCTCTTTCTGCTTCTGCCCACTGTGTGTATGTGTTAGGATCTGTATGTGTGTGTGTGTGTCTAATTGTCCTCCTCTGTCCCCTCGAAATTGGCTTGTGGCGTGTATCTATCTTTTCATTTGAACATCAGTCGTGTCTATCAGCCCCCACGGCAGCGATGTGGACAGACGATGCTGTCATTTGGTCGGGGAAATAACACATGGCCACACCAATAGAAAAAAAATGTACAAGGCTGTACAAGGTGTGTGTGTGCGTGCGTGTGTGTGTGTGTGTGTGGTGTATATTGTTGTATGTCATGGACGTACACAATATCTGGCTGAAATAAATCCGAGTCAGACGTGTGGATGCCAAGTCAACCTGCACTGGCAACCCTGAAATGACTTCACACCTGCAACAGCCATTTTAGAGAGCAGCTAAGAGCCTCCCTGAGCCTCAGAATAATGACGGTAATCCACGGCGAGAGTGGCAGCACAAGTGTCGGTGAACAGTGTTGTGAAGCTTTAAAAAAAAAAAAAAGTGTGACATCGTCTCCTGAAAGACGAGAAGCACTCCCGCTAAAATGAAGGGCAAGGCTGTTTTAAAATGTGTAGTTTGTCCTCATTTTGTGGCTCTGATCAGAACACAGGGAAACACTCTGTTTTCCCTTGCCTCAGTTTTGTGTTTGTGATGAGAGGCCTAATGAGAATATACTTCATTAATTTCACCCTCACATGAGAATTACAAAAATCTTAACCAAGCAATATCAGGCTCTTCTGTCGTTGGAAGACTAATGGCTTGTTTGGTGTGCTTAATTCAATATTAATCCCCCGGAAAGACTTCTCTTTTTTTTTCTTTCATTTTTGCAAGTGAACAAAGTCGAATGCACCACTGATCGCATGTGTTGTGGTAACACAGGCAGACGTACACACAGAAACCTTCGTTTCCCAGCTGGGAAAGACACTGGGCTTCCCTGTGACAGCTGAGCCTGCAGAGCAGCTTTCAAACCATTCAGGCTATAATTATATATTGAAGTCACATTCAGATTCCCACTGAGATCTGTGAAGACAAGGGAGCAGAGGTGTCTGAAATATATTCCAACACCAGTATTCCATTTGGCTTTGAGTATTGAGCTTGTGAGTGAGACACTAGATTAACTTTTCTTATTGGCCCTATTGATTGGCACTGAAGTAAATCATGTTTGGGTTTTTTTTTTATCCAGAGGGTTTTTGTCAAATTCAAATAAAACGTTTCAAAAATCAATAGTAATTATCCTAATCTTCATTCCACCTTTTTTAATTCATTAAAGCGGAGCACCAGATCGAAGTAAACAACAATAAATACATTTTAAAAGTGTTGTCTGCTGAGTTCATTAGAATGCACAGATGTGGTTTCCTGTCCTCGTCCGGCACTTGAGGGAATACGCTGGGAACACTCTGTGTTTTCTCTGTCACATCCGCTTTAATTTCAAATCATCCATGCATTTTGATAGCAGATGTGGAGCCAGTGATCGCACTGATTTTTTTTTTTTTTTAAGGGATTAGATGCAAATTGTAAATCCTATTACACTCAAACCCAGTGAGTGAGCTGGGGGCACATCCAGATGGGGCTCGCCCATAATCTCACTGCTCTGGCTCTAATTATCTCACCAGATAGATCGTTAGATCATGTTACATAGATCAGACCAGTAGATTAGCCGACGTGATCTAGAGACCCATTTGAGATGAATGCTTCCCTGCGCCGTGGCTGTTTATTCAAGTGTATGTTGACAGGACTCAGCAATGCGTCATCAGCCGGCTTCCAGAGCTGTCTGTATCAGATGAGTTATTGTTGGGATGTCAGAGATATTGTTGATATAAGAGAACTGGAAACCGGTGGTGGTGCTGAAGCTGTCCCTTGCTTGATCTACTTTTCCATGACAACAGAAGCTACATAAAGGGTTTTTTCCTTCGCAGGCTGGAAAAGCCCTTCTCCTACTCCAGTGACATACAAAGTGGGTCAGGCAGGGCAGGGCTGACAGCAGTCTGCTACTGCTGCTGCAGCTGTGAGTGTCCTTCCACTTGCACACACACAGACAGAGCAATGACACAACAGAAAATAAGACGGAAAGGGAACGACGGAAATGTAGAGAGGCAACTTTCGAGGAGGGAAAAAAAAAAAAGAAATCAACCTTTCTGTGACAATTCAATTTACATGCAGAGCCGACTTCTGCTGCAGAACAACAAGATTCGAGATCTTACGGTTCTGATGCTTGTTGTTTTCCAAGGAAACCCCCTGCTGCTGCCAACCACCACTCTGTTTTCTTAGAAACAAAGAAATGGCACGTCGAAAACATGCAGTGCTTCTGTTGTAAAAACTAATACCAGTCCGACTGGGGAAGTCCAATTGCAGCATAGGTTGGATACTCCATCGGTGATAAAACAGTGCTGTTGTTTCAACATTTGGGTGTGTTTATATAGAGAGGGAACATTCAGAGACGGACAAAGAGAAAGAAACGGAGGGAAAAGAGACAAAAGACAATGAGTGAGAAAGAATGCAAATGAGTCAAGGACCTTCCCAAGTTGGGGAATGCCACAGAGACATTTTCAAAGCATCCCTAGGTTTTTAAAAGTGCATACACCATATCAAGCATGTCTGACTGAACCGAAAATTCTGTGTCATTCTAAAAACACTTTCCTTTATATCTTTGCATACAACATCTCTATCTTTATATTCCCTTTTGTAGTTTTTGGATTTTCTCACTCTGATTTGATGAACTCAGAATGATATTTGATAAGTCAGTCCTGTGATGGACTGGCGAACTGTCCAGGGTGTACCCCGCCTCTCGCCCAATGTCTGCTGATATCGCTCCAGTCCCTCCCGTGACCCTGCAAAAGATAAGTGGTGACAGATAATGAATAATGGATGGTTTGATAAACTGCCTCACTTAGTTTATTATAACAGTGTGCAAAAAATAAGACTTTGTCTTGCAAATGACGAGGGATAAATTACTTCAAAGTTTGACCTTCAACATGAGTTGTATCAATGGGTTGCCAACTTTGTAAGAATTACAAAAGCCATTATGACACTCTAATACATGCACTAGCATGCACAAATGTCTGATGTGAAACTGTGAATAAATAATGCACTGGTTAGTTGAGGACATGATTGAATTCGGGACATGTTCATTCAGACCAATAGGATTATACTGTATGTCAGCCATTTATTATTGAGACTTATTTCGCACATTTTCCAATTGCTTTATGACTTTTCTGCCCAGTTTTAGTCCCATTTGATAAATTAGCTAAAATGTTACAGACTCCACCTCCCTCTTGCTGCAGCTCAGAAATATTGAAGCTCAAAACCGGAGGGGGAAATGCGAGTGTGTGTGAGATATACTGGCTGGCTCGCCCCCAGGGAATACAGCCAACATCACATGATTTATAGCATGGTGGAGAAGCCAAGTTCACCTCCACAAACATACACACACTCATACACAATGAGCGACTATTAACAAAGCCAGCAACCCGTTATGTAGTTTTAATTATTACAGATTGCCCTCCACGGATCTATCTTCAGTGTCATTCTCACCGCCCCGCATTGTTTAAATGCTGCTGATGAAAGTCATTAATCGATCGCAGGTTAGCCAATTTTTTGTGGCCGCAAAAGGGTTTTTGCTCCGGGGTAGTCATTAAAAATGTATGTGAGATTGTATGTGTAAAGCTTGCGTTTGTGTCCATGGGTATGTTTTTGTCCACTGCTCTCTCACCTGTGTGAAAACTTGCCCAGTCACCAGTGTGTGGTCTTGATGTTTGCTGGATGCTTATGTGTTTGAAAGCATAGCTACTACTATATTTGTACTGGCTGGAAGACAGAGAATGAAGGAAAAAAGTAATGAAAAGAGAGGTTGAGAGTGATACAGTTGTGGAGACCTATTTCTGCCATGAAAGAAAAACAGTTGATTAAACAAAATCTCCTGGTTAGCCAAAATTATGAGAATCAAAAGTTTCACAAATTTCCATTCACTGATTCAAAATGATAAATGTATATGTAAAGTTTTTCTCACAATTTTGCCTATTTATACTGTGTATATATATATATATATATATATATATATATATATATATATATGTGATACACATACATGATAAATTAATCAATATGTGGAAAAATTTACAGCTTTATTGTAATGAAAATTTTATTCACAGATGAAAGAATCCATCTGTGTTGCTTAAGGAAAACACCCACTTCATCTGATATTAAACACAGCCAACAGAGGAAGGAGGATGTCTTCGCAGTGACATCTGTCGCGTTGAATGTCTGCAACAGATTTGACAGCACTGAGTATTACTGTAAACCAGACAGGTACTTTCAGCGTCCTGTCAGCCGGCTCAATGCGTGGCAGAGGTCCTCTGACAGTCAGATTCTGTTTTAGCCACCTTTTCATTATTCTGGTGAGGCCACAAAGCAGCATAGTTGAATGCCACTGTAGCGGTACTGCGCGGATACACCGGCAGAGAGGCATTTTCTCCCCTCTTCAGGCAGCAGGCAAAGGTCTCAGAGCTACATAATGTCATCACCCAACAGAGCCATTTCAGGAGAGGCTGCCCTGAGCAGTACATGAAAAAAAAACCTCTCTCTGCCCTTAGCAAGACCTCTTGAGTTCTCCTCTGTGGCCATGCTCTCTCTCCTTCTCTCTTTCTCTCTCTCTACACACACACACACACACACACACACACACACACACACACACACACACACACACACACACACACAC
>JBBPCS010000001.1:12474338-12499881 GCA_037974645.1 Hollardia meadi
CACACACACACACACACACACACACACACACACACACACACACACACACACACACACACACACACACACACAGTTGCTGCGAGGAGCATGGTTTAGGCTCAGGTGAAGTTGATTGTCCACCTCCCCAGGGCTTTCTTAGAATGAAATTTGGTGTGATGGCTGTCTCTACAATAAGAGTAATGTTGATGGTATATGACCCCAGTGGTTGTCCATGCAGACACCCAAACACATACACATACACACCCAGATGAAAAATATCGTTGCACAGTATATATGTATTTTCAGAGATATCCCAATGCGAAGCCACACGCAGGTTTATGAAAATGTATCCTTTTAGGTTTTCCATTCCCTTGCTTTTCACATTTTTCTTCGTGTTATTACAAACCCGCAAAATGCCAACTAAGTTGAAACATGACTGGTTGAGCTGCAATGTCGCCGGGCAATTTGACTGCAGCAGTAATTTATTTACAGTAGATATGTAACTAATTCCCCTGTTGGGTCAGCTGGGAAGGACAGAGTACAGACGCTTTCGCATCCTACACGCTACGGACCCAGAGAGGGTGCTGTTGGGTTCATTATGGGAGTCAGACAACCACAGATTAATTCTACTGCCTATAATTGGATGGCCTATCTCTGAGCAGGGCAGGGCTTATGTGCCCAGAATGTTGGCTGTGGGATTTGCCGGCGAACATCCACAGACGTTACCAAGTACTGTGAAATAGCTCTGCTCCGAGTGTTTTGTATGGAAAAACCCTAAAAAACAAAGTTAAAATATTTTTTGCCATATAAAAGAAAATTGCTATTTTTAAAAACTTATTTGGTCTGAGGTAGCATTCCTTGTAACATAATTGTTGCTAATTGTTAATGTTTCCTTCTGTTCTTTCTCCTGCTTTCTCTTCTGCAGATCCCCAGCTCAAGGGTATAGTGACCAGGTTATATTGCAGGCAGGGATACTACTTGCAAATGAACCCCGATGGCTCTCTTGATGGGACCAAGGATGACAGCAGTAATTCCTGTGAGTACCTTGACACCGTCTGTTGGCCTTCTAGATCAAATATTTGATAGGTGTCTATTAACTATAAAAATAGTTTAAAATGTTCCTTGAGCACAAAGGTGGTTTCTGGGAAAGGTCTTGCTCACTTGCTGGTGGATTTATCCCTTAGATGCAGGAAATGAACCAGTGACCTTCCTGTCCAGCTTCTATAACCTTCAGGCCTCTATCTTCCCTCATTTTTCAGTCTTTCCTGCAAATTTGTCTTCTCGAATGGCAGCAGCTATAAGATCACACAGATTTATCCTCCTCTCTGAGAAGGAAAGTGGACCAGGAAACAGTAGGCTTAACAGGGAGAAAGGGGTATTATTAGCTTGATCTGGCACTGCTCCTCCAGCGCTCCAGGCTATGTGGTTAATTTGATTCCAGTGCTTGGTGCTAACTCTGGCCTGACACTCTACATTGTGTCACTTACTCCTGTCAGCATGAGCAGATGTGGCACATGTCGCATCCGATTGGCTGATGGGACTTATTGAAACTGTGAGCAAAGCGTATTGTGTGCACGGGGGCTATATCATATGAATTTATGTTTTGGCACTGACTGCTCCACATTAAAATTTACATTTTTGTGAGTTGGCCAAAAGCCACGAAAAACCAAGTTCTCTCCGCCTTTGCCAGGCTCCAAACCTTCCAATACCAATTACTTATAGGGTCAGCCAAGGTCATTACGTGACTTTTAATCTCCCATATACACATACTTAATGTCACAGCCAGGCCAGTGCTGTTGTTTCTCACCAGTGCAAACAAAAGCTATTACGTACCAGGCCCAAGGAGTCTGCTACAACAACAAAAGGGCTATTAGATCTGCCATGCACCAGTGGTGGCCCCAATTACAGCTACTTTGCAGGTAGCTCAGGGTGGCCGTGGCTATGCTAGGCCATGCTGCAATTCATCTTCAGAGATTACCTAAATGCATCAGCCAGCAAATTGTATTATCCATGCTTTGTGAAGCATTAATGATAGGCAGCTTGCATTTGGATGATGAATTATGCGATTCTATATATATACATATATATATTGTGTTTTTGATGGTTACTTAATGGTCAGGTCTGTCTATGGTAATATTTTTATATATGCATGTGTTTGCCTGTTCACATGCTTGTTTTTCAGCTTTGTTCAACCTTATTCCTGTGGGCCTCAGAGTTGTCGCCATTCAGTCTGTGAAGACAGGGTTATACATCGCCATGAATGGGGAGGGCCATCTGTACACCTCAGTAAGCAGATTTTATTCTATTCTATTCTATTCTATTCTAAATGTATTCTTGATTATGTTAAAACATAAGTGCATACAAAAAGCTGCATTACACATGATGCATTATGCTGAATATGTGTCTTCATTTAAGGCATGTTTGTATTTGTACTATGTGTGTTTTACATAGAAAAAAAAAATACAGATCCATATATAGATATAGCTATACTGTTGGATAAATTCATCAATTCCCATGGCACACAAGAGACTATTCCCAATAAGCGGGCCCTGAACATGTCTCAGATATTTACCACATATGCGACAGGATAATTGCATTTCACTGAAGGTTAGGGATCCCATTAAGCAGAAATTCATGCATATAGGTTTCTATTCATCTGGTTAAATGCCCCCAGAGTTTTCCATTCCAGAAAAAACACATTTGCATCAGGTGACATAATTCAGGAGGAATTTCGCAGTCTCACATGGGAGCTGCTTTCATGCTGTTACACAGAATGGTACAAAATGTCAATCTTTTGGTCTATAAAAATGAATTAGGTGCGCGGGATTGGCAAAGAAATGCTGTGACACATATGTTTGGCATGAAGTAAACCGTACCTTGAAGTAAATGAAATGCAGAGCTGTCGTAGGACTTCTGAGGAGCAGTCGTTCTTTTTCACTTTGTACTCACCCCCTTTTATTGTCTACCTCTTTTCAAAATAAACCAGGCGTCTGCTGGCTAGACAGCCAAGGGTGTGATAACACCTCGCCCACTCCTGCACTCTATCCTCTCCCAGTCCTTCAAATCAATCAGTTGGAAGAGCATTGGGAGGAGTGTTCCTCTCCCAGTGAGGAGTATCCATCAGAATCACTGTCCCTTCTTCCCTCTCCTGTCCTCATGTTCTTAATCCTCAGAGCGCAGAGCAGGAATTGCCGTCTTATTCTTCATTCATTACCTCGGAGGATTAGAGGGGGCCACTTCTCTTACTATACAATGCACCGATATTCCAGTGGAATTCTATAATACTTAATCACTGCTTGACTTAAGCCATGAAATGAAATTCATTTGAGGAGGACTGACCTAGAATCCTCTGGATTTTGTTAAAGAATTGCACAGTACGATTGTATATCTATCTACACTGCATAACACACAGGAAGGTATAATTTGTTTGATTAGTTGATTGCACAATCTTTTCCTCTTGCAGACACACACTCCAACACGTTTGGTTGTAGCAGCATGCCTGGAAATGTAGAGGTTCACATGTTATGTTGATTTTCATACCCAACTCTCAACTTTTAAAGACGTATTTGCTTTAAGGTGGAATCTTTTTATGAATTTATTTAATCCATTCAACCTACTGCATAGGACAATAAAAGCAGAGGCAAAAATCCAACATGGAAAACATTAAAACTCCAAATAAAGCTTAAAGAAACACTTGAGAAAGGACATCCAATGAGCATTAAATGGAATCTGGAATCAAGAATATGAGATTATAAAGCAGCATTATATAAAATCTGAACACAACAATATGGGATAATATTGTTTATACTGTATATACGTACACACAATATAAATAACCTGTTTGTGGGGTGCAGTGCTTTGTCTACAGAATTAGTGTAAATAAGTGATTTCCAATCTGTATTATGATTGACATAAATAAATAGATAAGCTATTTAAGTCTTGAATCTCCAGGTACACATCATAAATGTAGTGTCGAGGGCAGACAAAATAATCAAAATACTGTAACACTTCACGATATTTCACATGTCATTTAACTGTCGACCTTCCATGTCTGTTGGTTAAATTCAACTTGTGTTTGCTGTTCCTACTCGTCCACACAGATTGTCTGTGTTTTCATACGTTCTTGTGGTTTTGATACTCCACTCGTGGAATTCAATCATTCTGAGGTGTTTTTGGTGCCTGGAACTTGATCACTAATAGTCCGCGTCTCTGTAGAAAGCTGACTATTGCTGTGAAACTAGGTGTTAGCGTTGGCAATCAAGCTTAGCTCCAATGCCAATGCTAATTGGCAAGCCCGCTTTTTGCAGCAGCGTTTGTATTTTTTATTATGTTACTTCAGAAACCTTTAACCTTGAAGTGTTTTTGTTATTTTGGCTGACAGCCACTGGGTCTATTTTAGTCCAGGGAGAAATGCTGTCAAGTGGGTATCGTTGATACCGCGTGGGTACCGCGTCGGGGCGATGTGCTCCTTCAGCCCAGTTTGCCCTGCTCTATTTGCAGTCTATTTCAGTGCTAATGGAGGTTCTGATCAGACCTCAACCATACAGCCACCCACTCAAAGGTCTTTCTTTGCTCCTCAGTGTGAGAATTACTCTAGTAATGGCAGCATTGTGAGATGCTCTTCATCCTCCTCCATCTCCTCCTTCCCCCTTCTTTTCTGCCTCTTCTAGCCCCCTCTGTAAGCAAGGTAACCATTCCTCCCATTATCACTCTGTTCCTCTGTCTGGTAGTCGACCTTTTCTACCCATTAACAATATTTGATTATAGTGCACTCACAATTTCAGAAATTACTTTTAAGGTTATATCAATGCAGAAGAACATGATGTTTTGAAGTTGGTCTCTGTGCATGGTATGTAGGGAAAATCTGAAAAAACCCCCAACATGTTTTATTGGAAAGTATTCCATCTCAGCATGGCCTCATTTCTCTAAAGCCTGCTAATTTTTATTAAGTAGAATTCACTTGATCAGTTGTTATTGCATTACAGAGGCTTCAACTGTGATGACGTACTTTGATACTGAATTACATTCAATTTTTAAACAGATGAGGTGAATCAAAAGAAGAGTCCCACTCGTTCAGAAAATAGATGGAAAGCCCATTCAAGGCCCCCTGGTAGTGCATCATATTCTTTTGTGCGAGGCACCCAAGGCACAGCGTATGGCTCGAATCACAGAGATAGCATCAAAGTGACTGTGCAGCCTGGCAAAAAAAAAGAGGACACACCGTGGAATAAAGGAGAGTTCAATCATCTCACCCCTTTTTAATCTGCTCCTTTTGTATGTGAGCCAATAAACTCCTGGCTAATTTCTCCTGCAGGCTGCTCCCTGGATCAGGCATTTCTTCGGAAATGCAATAAGAGGAGAGGAATTCTCCCAGCTTGTTGTAGAAGGTAGCGGAAACGGGACTTGCGGTAGTCTCTAGATAACCGTAATAAAGTTCTTTATACAAAAAAAGACCAATTCAAATGAGATAAAACATTATTCTACAGGGACTGTGACATGAAATCCCCAAAAGCAAAAAGGAAGTGTTGATTGTATAGTTTTTTTTTAATATACATGATGAAATGATGGTGCCAGAGAATGCAACTCTGATGCTGATGTTGATGTTTTTCTGTCCGGCTAATACAGTCTCCTACCATCTCTCAAGTGTAAAGGATGGGCATTTCATGGTTGGCTGGTTTTCTTCAGAGCTAGTTGTCCATTCCCTCCTTTACTCCAAGCTGTCTTTATCAGGAGTCTGCACTTGTTAGTGCTACCTTTCATGATTGTGAAATTGACTTGCTGCCACATCACTTGAGCGGTGCCTTTTTAGAAATGAAATCCTTGAGAGGACCAGTCTGGAGCAGTGCCTTGGCTTTAGCTCCACATGTTAGAGGCTGTCTCATCAGCCATATGAACACAGAGGACTGAAGGCATTTGTTTCCTGTAGATCCCAATTCAGAATGTATAAGAGCGCAAAGTTTGATGTGCTCTCCTCGGTTTACGTCAGTATGAAACATGGAAGTGCATGGCAGTTGGGTGTAGGGAAAAATAGAAAAGAGTCAGTGGTGTGAAACCAGTCCTTTTAAGAAGGCCCAAGCTCTGACTCGCACAAGCTTGTGCATTTGTTATTTTTCCACCAATGTCGTTATTCATACAACAGGCTGCTCTCAAATGTCCTTGCCTATAAGTGACACCCTGCCACAGAGATGCCCTTTGCTCCCTTGCTTTCATCTTCAGGTGTCTTGAAAAGGCATGACATTTCATGAGTTTTCATGAGACTTCACTTCCACCGGATATTAAAACGACCTTTCAGTGTGAGATCACAGAAGATCAGGTTATTTTAAAAAGACCAATTTGAGGTATCATTCAGGTTTATGTTAAATCTTCTTCCATTTTTAAATTGCTGCAATTGGTGCATTAAATTTGCGCTACTCATGTTTAACTCATGAACTTTGACCCCTAAACGTGTTCCATTTACCAATAGCCAGTGTTGGAATGTAACCAACTAACTAACTTATTCAATTACTGTACTTAAGTACAATTTTGAGGTATTTGTACATTACTTGACTCTTTCCATTTTATGCTACTTTCCCCACTACGTCACAAGCAAATATTTTACTCTTTACTCCATTAAATTTACTAATTAACATTAGTAAATTTACGTTCGCTACTAGTCACTTTACAGATTCTGATTACTAATACAAAATATAAATCAACTAATTAATTATGATGTGTTTTTATAGGTTAAACACAGTAAAAAGTAGTTCAAATTGCCTCTAACTTTACCAGGTGCAATGACAAAGTGATAGACACATTATTGTAATTACAATCTAAAAATATGATATATATGATTCTGAAATGGGCTATTCTGCATAATGAGTTGTTTTACTTTTGGTACGTCTTGGTATTTTGATGCTAATACTTTAGTACTTTTACCAAAGGAGTAAACTTGAGTAGGATTTTGAATGCAGGACTTTTACTTGTAACATATATCTGTGTATTTCTACACTGTGGAATTGCTACTTTTAAACTTAGGTATAAGAGCTCAGTATGTCTTCCACCATGGCCCAAAGCATACACTCTTGACAGTGGTGACCCTCAAGGGAACGGAGAACAACATGGTCCAAAACAGAGCTAGCTAGCTTACCTTATTAGCTGTGTTGCACCTTACATGTACCCCTGCTTTTGTGTGACCAGGGTTTAACTGTTAAATTCTCTACTAGATATCCGCTTGAAGCATATGGAGCGGATAAATATAAATACATGAACATCAACAGAATTGTGAAACCTCTTCACAAGACACCATATGTGTAGAACACACGTGTGTGAATGTGTGTATTTATGTGCTACATGTAGCGACCGTGCCAAACAGATGGCTTTGCGTGAACATGTTTTATTAGTGTTGATTGCAAACCTGCTATGAATGAAAATGATGTCTTTCACAGTTTCATGGATGTTTTATGGAAGGATAAACAATGAAGGTGGGACATCACGGGCATTCCCGGCTCTTTTAATACAAATGAAGTCTCTGGCATCAAGGTGTCAATTACATTCAAGTGTTCAGTCGTCTCGCTGATATTCTGACTTTTCAAAAATGACACAAAACCTAAATAATACATTTATTTCTCACCTTGACATATCATAGCAGCATAAATTATGGGAAATCGGGTCAGACAACATTATCTTCTCATAAGAGTAGTCTAAGAGAAGAAAAGGGCGCTGACCATAATATTTTCACATTCCCACAGATAGCTGGTAGGCTACCTATAGTAATTAATTTTGCCTCTGGGGGAGTGTCAGGCTCACAGTCGAGGGGGGGGCTCATTATTTCCAAAGTGTTGCTCTGTCATGCCCTTAACGCAGTATCTGGAAGGGTGGCGGTCATAAGGGCTGGAAGGAGAGCGGCTTCATACATTAATGAACAACATGGTCGGAGGTTGGCGTCAAAGCTGAACTGGTGAACTGTTGGTTGGGGCCAAGAGGTGCTAAGAATAGAAAGACTAGTCCTCGTTATTAATAGCTTTCTAATGGCTGGACGCTCTTGGCTTGTTATAAAATCTTAGCGGACAGAAAATGCACATTATTTGCCAGACACTGCCATTCTCTGCAGAATCGTGTCAGTTCAAAGTGCTCTGTGCAGTCGTTGTTTGGAATATGCTGGTGGAAAGAAGAGTTTAGCATCACAGCAGTTAGTTACACACCATCATGAAAGAGGGAGTGCCCCCCTGCAGTTCTTTACCTGTGGGGATTATGCCTCTCTGAACAATAAATCATAAATACATAACACAGCTGATTTGTCTTCTATCTCCTTCCAGGTCAACAGCTTAAGGTCCGCTAATATCACATCTCCCCCTGTTCCTCAGTCACTCTTATTCCCCTGTTTATTTAAGGCAATTAAGAGTCAGCAAGTGTAGCAGTTTTCTGAATCACTGGTTTACATGACACATATTTATTTATTTATATGCCACAAAGCGGTGAAGTGACAGAATGTACTGAGAGGAATATCAGGGAAAACATAATGGACGTCCAGAACGCCACCATTAATCTGCCAAGTCATTATGGCTACTGTACATATACAAGGGAGGCATTTTAAATTTCCTGTCACATGTTTTTGCTGTGAGGTTTGTTACCTCTCATGGGTGCATCTTGTAATTCATTTCAGAGAGATTCCTTCAAAGTTCCCTTCATTAGTCCTGGTGAATATGCACAACATCGCATATACTGTATATTCACCTGTTCCACCAGTTCAGGCAGAGCACTGAAGTCATGCTTGCATTGCTTCATTATTACTTCACTATCAGTGGCTCATTTGTTAGCTTCTTGGCTACCTTGGCTACTGATTTCATTGTCATGTACATGTTTATTAAGCTGGGGTTAGTTCTCCATGCAAACCTGTCTTGCAGCTCGGCCTCTTTCAACTAATCTAACCGTATAACTATTTGCTCTAAATGGCCAATATCTATGACTCAAACTTTTGCTCATCCCCACCTCTGGTCTCATGCTTGCAGACCAATCAACCAATACCTGGGATGCGATTCTTCTCTTCCTCTGAAACCTGAAACATACTGTTTTAATTTGGTGATGGCCCCACCTCAGTGCTACATAAAGTCCTTTTTTTTTGTTACCAGCCAGTGTTGTACTGTACAGTTGCATAGTTGGAAATGGGCATGCTGGCTGCTCTGAGAACTTGCACAAGCCTCAGTAAGCTTCCCAGAAATCCATTTTCTGCATCTCTAAAGTTGTTTATTTGTATCTTCATAGAAGCATGTTGCAGCTGTATTTCCTCTCCCCGAGTGGGCCGACTTTCTACTGTGGTGGCCAACAGCCAACTATCGATCTCTCAGCTAGAGCTTAAGATGAATCTCCCTCATCCATCTGGAATAATCCTTACATCTCTATTAAAATGGAGTAGCCAAAAACATATATACAATAGTTAGTCTGCATAGTATGGAAGCTGCAGAGATAGCTATCAATTATGTGCCGCCGACATATAATGGGAAAGCGGGAGACGGGAAGGAATACAAATACTGCATTGACTGGTTGGAAGAAGGATAGTTTGAAGAGAAAAGGAGAGGGGGAACTCTGTTGTGTGGTTTGCAGGGAAAGCCCTGCTGTGGTCAATATAATCAGTGTAGCATGCAGGCAACCACTGCTTGTTGCCCCATTTGTCTGCTGCTCCTTGTGCTAAAAGCATTCACCATTTTGGGCTACAAAAAAAAAGAATCACACACAGGAATATTATCATGGCAGGTTAAATAAAGCTTTGTAACAAATGCAGAATATGTGTGTTTTTGTGGCTATTAAATGAACGGACACTGGAAATGTTGATCACATCCCCTCTATGTAATTATCTTTCAAGGGACAAGCTTGAGGGATAATCATTTTCATAAGGGAGATCAAACATTTTGTAATATTTTAAAAAATGTGGTTTGAAAGCATACTTTGAATCTGCCCCCAGCTGACTTGTAGCTGTTTTCCTTCACAGATTGGATAATGACTGCTTTGTCCTGACATCAAACAAGCGCCTTTTCTGCAATTACTGTTAGCCTTGAGTAATTGATGTGAAAAAAATATCTTTTTCTACACTCTCCACCCACTATTTTTGTATATTTATTCAGAAAAACACAGGGATTGTCCCCCCTCCCCACCCCTTTCTTTTGACTGACACATTTACTACTTCTGTCAGGAGCTCAGCAAAATGAAACACTGTAGCTCAAATTTGCATTCACAGCTGGAGTTGGGAATATTGCCTGAATGCCTTCCCTACTGCAGAGGAAACTAAAGGACTACAGTGATGAAAGGCTTTATTAAAGGAATAAAACTAAACACTCACTGTCCAATACAAACAGAATATCAGAGAACAAATGTTAGGCCTGTTGATGAGGTTCAGATACATGGTTATACCTGCTTAAGTAAAAGCTTGATTCACAGTAGCCTGTTGTTTCTCCGCTTTCTGCCTTTGTCACACTCTAAACCATCTGATGAGATAACTGTAACTATTACCGCAACAATTAGGAGTTAGCGTCTGTGCTGGCAGTTCGCTGTTGATGACTTTGATAGCAATCAAACCAATGTATCTCCCTACACTGAAGAAATGATTGCCAATCAGACAAAGTCATGATACATTTTGGGAACAGTCAATTTGATTGGTAGTTAAGTCCATTAATCTGTCTTAAGCAATGAACAACATCGTCGTTTGAGATGTACCCATGCACCACTGTCACCTAGCAACCACTACTGCTTCTATTTGTTTTGTGTGTTGTCTTTGAGGTTGTTTGCGTTGTTCATTTACTTGTCAACCCCTAGCTCACTTGGTAGAGTGGTTCCCCCTGGCCAATCTTTGCTGCATGCTAGTTGACTATTTCATAGTTGACTATTTTAAGAAGTCAGCAACTTCATGTCAGCAATTAGTATCACTCACTCATTCAGTTTGTGTTTTTATAAGCTGTGATCCTACCTGCCCTTTTACTTTAAAATGGTATCAACATCCAAAAACATTTATTCATATTGAGCACTATGTGTCTAATATCTCTTTCTGTTCAGGGTTATTCTTGGTATGTTCTTGTTTTCCTTTCACACAGTTAGAAATATGCATGTTCAAAGGGCAGGCCTTTATATTACTTACATTGAGGCCACAAATGATAAACGATAAAGACACATTTTTATCATGCCCCTTTAATTGTGGTGTGTTGAAACCATTGATATAAATAAAAATGGACGACAAGTCTCCTCTTCCTCCCATTGTACAAGAATGAAGATTATTTGATGAAAATTGATTATTTGACGTGTACTTTGAGTTTTTAGTTTGGCCTGTGTCGTTTGTGATAAACTTGAGGGGCGGGATTTATGACCCATACTGCAGCCAGCCACCAGCGGGTGATTGAGCTGTTTTGGCTTCACTTTTGGGAAGCTCTCATGTCGTCCATCTTTATATACAGTCAATGGTCACAACAGAAATAAAGGAGAAGGAGAGTAGAGAGAGAAGGCACACGGAATAGGGAATTCACATTTTCATCCCCGTTCCTCTGTGAGACCCACAGAGGATATGTTAGTATGTAGATATACAAATGGCATCATTGTCATTTCCGTATGAATACATATTGCAGTAGCTATCAGAGCAAACACGTCTAGCCTGTTCACTGTGTTAATGACCCTAGTTCTGGCCTAATTGCTTTCCCAGTGTGTAAATGTCAAGCACCATGCAAATACAAATGGCACACTTGTGCTTGTTTGCCTCTAGAGTGGTGTAATGTGCTAATGAGTAGCAGAGAGCTGAGGGCTTGAAAAGCAACAGGTAGTCCTCCGGAACTCCAGTATCCAAACAGTAACAATATGCATATCACTTGCAATCTCACGTCAGATCGTACACTTAACAATCCTTTTGGCTATCTGTTTGGTAACTCTAGTTTGGATAGATCCTGCAGAATTGATGCTTCATTACTCACAAGCTAATCATTTGGTATTGATTCCTTTGGAAAAAAACAAAACAATACAATACACTGCGCAAAGTAGCAGCACACTTCCGCATCAAACTTGTGTTGTGGAAGAATAGAGAATAGCAAAAAGGAAACGAGGTGAAGTGCCTTTCAACTGTCCACAAAAACTACAGCAAGATGCAGTATTTTTGACTAGAGAGTGCCACACAGCAGCAACACCAGTATCCTCTTTAAACATACAAAAACAACACACCCTGAAAGTTTCAAGGAACGAGAAGATGACCAAACATCCAGGTCTCCTGCACCTCCCGCTGTCCAACAAAAGGTGCTCAAAGGACAGCTGTTCCTAAGTACAACCGCACAGAGCTGGTAGCATGGCTGTGGACTTGTAGTCTTGTTTCTCTGGAATTTAAGCCTCAGAAAAGGATGTTAAAGCACCTTTTTTTTATTTTTGAGGGGTTCTGGTGCATAATAAGCATGCATTTGTATAGCTTTCTGTTTCTCGGAGTATATTCTGAACTGACGTTGCTATAGGTGGACCTCATTTACTACAAATTGCAGTAAATCCCGTCTTTCTGGAGCAGGAAACTCCACACCTTTCAGGTGAAAACATTGATGAAATATTTTTGCCTTGCATTGCCTTGCAACGTCATACTAAATACCATTTACACAGATTATCCACTGATGTTTGTTTAGCCTTGATACTATTTAGCATCAAGGAATTATCATGACTCAAACCTCACAGGGACTTTTGCGTCATGCCCATGGGGTTGCAGGTTCTAGTCTTGTTCAAACTATTCTCTGTAGCTGCATCAAAGTGCGTGCGTGCATGTGTTTGTGTGTGCATGCGTGTGAAGGATGGAGGCTCTTCTGTTGTGACTAAAAAGCCCTCAATGTTCTGCCTGCCTGCAGGTGTAATGGCTACAGTCTTCTCTTTTCCTCCACAAGAAACCTTCTTTTCCTATTTCAACCTATGAAATGAAAGTAACATTTTATCAAGCATCACCCCTGGAGTTGTACAAATCAATACAGTGAAAGCTCTTACAGAAAGGTTGTAAATCATGAAAATTCGCTCTCTTTAATCTGAGCTAATGTTCTCTCCACTGTGTCTTTGTGACTCTTAGTGAGACACGCAACACAACAGCTACTGCCAGAGCACTAGCAACTGCAAGTTCAGAGACAAATGTGTTTGTGTGTACATCGTGTGCTAAACTGTCACTATTAGTGTCATATCTCATGCAAAACTGTAAAATGTTTGATTCTGTTAATCACACCTCTGTGCGTAACATTGCATTTATTCTGTATGGGAATCTTATCTTACTCCTATTTGTACTGCACAATCTTGTGGTTGTGATACTTGCTTCACTGCAGAGGCCAGCAGGTCAGAAGGAGTTATTGTGTAAAACACCCACACGCTGCCAGAAAGCTATTCATACTAGAAAACATGCACATTCACACAATAAAAAGGAGGCCTTGTGGCTCTCAAATAAAAACACAATGCATGTCCAGTAAAGTCGTCTACACATCTGTCACCTCCATTTTGACACATGGAGTAATCATTTCTCCGAGATCACCTCCAACAAAGCACTTAACTTTATAGAAGCACATTTTATAGGGACTTGAGTGGTATCAAATACTGGCACAGGCTGTGGCACCAGGATTCTCTCTTTTTCCAGAGTTGCCGAGGATGAGAGGGAAAAGGTGGGAGCGATTCTGAAGTGCCTCAGGCCATTGTGTTAGAGTTTTCACCAGAGAAACAAGAATCTTTGCCCCTATGCAACTGCACATTTGGTATTGTTTGTGCCTACGCACCAAAGAGCATTGTGAGATATCTGGTCGTCTTGAAATCTGTTGGGTGAGTTTGTTAAAATGTTGCTGCCGTGGAACTTGGAACATAGATCTGCTAGGTGCCTCGAGCCTGGAAAAACCTGCAATGGATGAAAGCTCTCCCTCATCTGAACCTGAGTGGTGTTTTGTTACTGAGCTTTTGTGATCATCGTAGGCTGTCCATAATAGACACCATGTTCAAGCATCACATTATTCAGTGTAGTAAGAGTACACCTTATGTTAGAGAAAGGTGATAGACTTCTTCCATCAGACACTCAGATTAAGAAGAACCAGAGCTCCTAGAACAAAGCCATACTGCCAAATATAAATTAATGCAAATGGTAATCTAAGTTTCTTTGACGATAGTGGTCCTGACTGAATTACACTATGAGCAATGAATGAGAAGACAGCCTTAAAGTGCCAGATTCTGCACATACATCATTCTACACAGTGAAACTCAAACATTCCACTGTAGGAAGAAGAAGAAGAACACATTTTTGACTGAAGGTGGAATTTAAAAAGTTAGCTGTTTCCCTGAGATCATATTGCAAAGAGGTACTGATTAGTATTCCTCCCCCTCACTTGTGTTTGGTCCGTTTGATTATGAGACAGATAACATGTACCCAAATAACGGCTAAGAGCTTCAGACAGTACAGGGTGAATTTGATCAGCTGCATTTCCCAGATCAAAGATGGCAGCTGATAAGCGGGCCGTTTGGGTTCATGATTCTTTTCTGGCACTCATCTGGCACTCCATGCTTCCAGCTGTAGCCATGCCACATTTTATCCTCAGAGAGAGACAGACTGTTGGGGAATCCTCTACCGTCTTCCCATCATGCACAGACACTTAGGCTGAGTGCTCTGACTGCTTGTCAACAAGGTTTCAGAAGAGATGGACACTGTGAAATGGCCTCTCTACAGTCAAATTTCAAAAATGGGAAAGCAGGACTCTCTGTAACAGAATCCTTCAGTCCGATTATATATCAAACCAGGCAATTTGAGAAATCACAATCTGAATCTACCCTTTACTTTAATTGACTACACTGCAGTTTAAAAATCTGTCAACACATACATGTGGTAATAACTGTGACATACCTGGTTATATACCTGCTTAGCTGTTCATAATGTTAGCAGTTATAGTTACGTCTACTTATGTAATGCTCTAGCATACAGATTATGCACTGCACTACAACCACTGCCAATGAATAATAACCTCATCACGCTCATTTATTAATATTACCATCTGACGACCTCTGACACGCCTCTAAGAAACGGTGACAGATGCGATCTGTTGGCCTCGATTTATGTTTAAACTTGGCGCACTAAAATGTGGGCATAGGCGGATGTGGATGTGGCCACCAAAAGAAACATCAATTTACAAGGAAATTTAGAATTATTGTGATTATCTAGCGACATCTAGTTATCTAGTACATTTGCAAATTGTAGCGTCTCAATTACAAATCATTTATGAACATTTTTGCTGACTGTTTTTCAGTGCATACTTTACAGGTTTAGTTTTTTTTTTCTTCCTGCAGTTCCAGGCCAATATTGATACTTGCTCTAACCCCAGGAACACCAGGGCATCCTGGTGGTTAAAGGTTAAGGGGCTGACCATTAACTGCAACAGTCATTAGAGGTCAGGATGTAACCTGGGAGTGTAAAAAAAGCACAGAGGGTTCTTATTTTGCCTGTCCTGTGCTGTGTCAGAACATTTAATGCTGATGTTGAATGATTTAATTGAAATGTTTAAGGCACCCGCGCTGTTTGACGTGTGTATTTTAACACTCAAATTCAAATTAGACATTGCAAAAATCACATGGAGTTATCGCTGCCATGTAAGAGATACAAAGATTCAGTCGACTCGAAAGACAGGCCCGAACACATCCTGCATTATAAGAAGCTGTAGATAACGTTTAAGAATCACCAGTTACTTACACACCGTTTCAAGACTCCTTCTGACCCCCTTGAATCATCTCGGCTGCCCTTCCCTCCAACAGTGTAGCTGGTATCCGTTAATGGTAAATGGATTCACCCATTCACACACATATTCATACACTGTTTGCAGAGACTATTAGTAAGGCACCACCTATTCATCAGGAGGGGTAACCATACACACATACACTCACACACCGATGGCGATGCCTTCGGGAGCAACTTGGGGTCCAGTGTCTTAACCAAGGATCCAAGGACACACTGACTGCAGGGGTCTAGGATCGAACCACCGATTCTGACCGACACCAACCATTTGTATTGTACTCGGACATATTTCATGCAACAATTGGTACCATAATTGCACCAAGCTGCGTCTTATCTTCATTAACTCAACCTCTTTCCATTTCTCATCCATTTCTACCGAAAACATCAATCTGAAGGAAAAAAAATACTACAAATTTATTGTAAATTTGGTCAATTAATTGAACCCATCAGCTGCAATAGGGTATCCAAAAATAGAGAGAGGGACCTGAATTCCTTTAATAAGAACAAAAGTAACAAAAACAACAAAAAACGCAGCAATGCTACGAGTGCCACAAAGAACAAAACATCACGCGTAAAAAGAGCCACACAATGAATGTTAGCACTAACAAACTGATATATTTTAGGTGTTTCAATTTGATATGACACAAGATGCAGAGAAAACAAACTGAGATGAGTTGCTCTCTCCTCACCCGCTGCAATCTATTCATATAAGTGAATGCCCGCTCAAGTTGGGAGCTGAGATGTGCAGCATGTTTAAGTGCAAAGCAGCAAGAGAGAAAGTCACCGACAACTGAATCTACAAGGAAAGGACATGCACTTCCTCTTTAAAAAAACAACAACAAAAACTGGGACGCTGTTCCTGAGGCTGTAAACAACACAAACAGAGCCACACAGAGAGGAGAAAACGGCTCCACACACCTCTTACGTCTTTCTCTCTTTCTGCCATACAATGAGTATCTATTTATGACTTACTGTGTGTACTTGGACGTGCAGGAGTATGCATGTGCACTTCAATGTGTGTGTCTGCGAGAGAGAGAGAGACAGAGACATGTCTGATATACACGTATGCTTGTCAGCTTGTTGCACAGGGCAGACTGCTTGCTTGCCTGACAAGAGATGACTAGCCAATCATATAGCCAAAAAATATGGCTGCATTGACACCAATCTTTCACCAATTTACACAGCAACAGCAGCAGAGTGGACAAACACCCACACACCCACACACACACTGAGAAGGACTTGAAACCTCACTGGTCTATGCGTAGGTGGTTGTGCTTTGTTTTTGTGTTTGCTCACCAATAGGCTCTCCTTCAATTTTATTTATTGAGTATAAGCATGTTTATAGTGCTCACACTGACTTCAGTGTGTTCTTCCATTCAATTATTTATTCCAAAGACTTGCGATACTTGCCGCTTTCCATGCGTGGCTTTCTCGGTGTGTGTTTATTCAGATTGACTCCAATGAACCCGTAGTTCGTGGAGTATAACGCCTGGGGCTTGTTTATTGTTAGAAAACTAAAATAACAACAGCAAATAACACATTTTCAAAATCTTCCAAGAACAGTGAATAATATCAACATTCTGACACGCGAATACACTTGATGGTTTACCAAGAATCTAATTTCAGATGGAAAAGTTTGAAGACAGTTGATTGTAGAACTTTGGTGTTTAGTCACATAACTGATCAGAATCTTTAGCTTGATTTTCTCTTTTCTCACCGCTCCAACTAAAACGCGTGCGCCCGCCGTGCAGTTTCCATTATGCACTGTGCAATCATGAAATGAATTTTGGCTGCAGTACTAAGATGCACTTTAACTGATTTTTTAACAGCATCAGTGAATATGTTTTCATAGATTTCCCTTAAAAACATTTGTAGAGTAACTTATTTGGCTGGCAGAAAACTGCACACTAAAGCGGAGAACCTTTTAAACCCAGATCATGACATAAATCCTTATTGGACTTTTTGCATGCCACAGGCTTGTCTCGCTCTGAGAATAGCTGCACTTCTGTGTCATATTTCTAACCACTAACCGTGGAGTGTGTTTTTGTGTGTGAGTGTGTGTAAAATGTGTCAGGGGAGCTGTACTGGGCCAGTATTAAAGCTTCTTTGCCTCCAGGGAAACTTTATTGAACACTTAAGTGCTTCTGGTGGCCAAACACCTTCAAAGTGCCAGTGGCTTGTGTCACCCCTTCAGGAAAACGTATTGTTACTCACTTTGGTTAAAAGAAGGAGTATTGCAACAGATTGTTAACTGTATGCAAAAAAAAAGATCTGACAGGAATGTCTGTTATGTTAAAATAAAATCATATTTCACCCTGTAAATTTGCAGTAAGGCTTTGGAGTGCAGCCTTCTCACTTACTGCTTTATGGCTGCAGTGATTGTTATCAGTGTTATCAATTCATCTCTGTTGTAATACCACTGTCTGCCCTGTCAGCATGAACGGTATCAAATATCTTGTTTTTTTTGTTGAAAATTCTTGAAATGTAAAGCACAGACTTGATTATTCATAATCACTATTTAAAACCGCTTTTCTCCAATCTTGTTCATGACACATGGTGTCATTTGAATTGCCTATAAATTGCAGATGTCTAATAATTTGCTCAAATCTGATGCATCATTTGAGTCAGTGTTGTAAAAACATGGCACCATACAATTTGCTCTCTACAGATCCAAGTATCCAAGTGAAGAAAAAGAAATGTTCCTTTGATATTTTGACTCTAAGGCTCAGCCAGGAAGTCTCCATACTTTGACTTCTGTCCCATTTATTTTATTATTCTGTCATATACAAATTTGCAGTCTGTCAAAAGTTGAAAAAAATCCATTACTATACTGAATACTGAATACAGTACAGCCTTTAATATTTGGCAGGTTTTGTGTAACCACCCGATTGCAGGTATACTCAGACCTTCCATTTATTGTCATGTACAGTACCTGTAAATATAAGCAAAGATTTCATTTTTGTCATTATGTTTTTGTGTTATAATCTGGCTGTTTAATCAACACATATCCTTCTAGTCATGTCATGTGTCTTCTGATCATTCATGGCAACAAAACAAAACAAAGAAAGCTGAAAGTGTACACCATCTGTGTACACAGTTCATCCAGCTGTGTACCAGTGAATCTGTCTCCTCTTCCTCCTCTGGGTTTGATAACTAGATGGGTCTCCTGAAGCCCCCATTGTCTGCACAGACTGCAGACGTGACTCTTATACATATGAGAGCGGCGTAGCATTGTGAATGCAGCTCAGCTTTCTGGAGGTTGACCTTTTTCCATGGATTAATAGGTTTTATGCTGGCAGCATTAATAAACAATTTCTTCGTTTCCACAGTGGGGTAGTGAGCAATCATTCTGCATATTAATGCGTGTCCCCCACCCTTTATAAGCCTCCTCTCACCTACTTTTAGGTGGTCATGCTCGGCAATCACGATCCCTTTTGTGATTTTTCCAAATAACATTTGCTCTCTTGTCCTTTAATCTTCTTTTTCAGATCTTTTTATTTTCAATTCCCACTCTCTCTCCATCTGTTTGCATCCATTTGCCTCTTTTCTTTAATTTTTTTCATTTATCTTTCTTTATGTTTTATATTTTCGTGTAGAAACTGTATTCCTCTCAGAATATGCCCCTTCCCCTCAACCACAGTCCATTTCTCTTAGTCAACCTCTTAGTTTTTTTTCCACTGTACCTTCACTTGACTGTTCATCCTTCCTTTATTTCTGTCGCTGTCTTTTTGCTTTGGTGACTGGGGCTGATTATGTAGGGCTGAGCAGTTTTTGCCCCTCACACTGTCTGTGCCCAAGGTCAATTATGTCCTTCACTTTCAGAGCAGCAAGCCACTGAGCGTGGAGCGCCAGGCGGGGAGATCGAGCGGGAAGAAAATCAACCGTTTGGTGCCTCTAAAATGATTCGATTTGCCACTAGTGTGAAAGTGTGTGCTGCGTCCGAATATCACCATCCTTTTTCGTCTTTTTGTCGCTGTCATTTTTCCAAGTCTGATTTCTGGCTAGAATTAAACAGTAAACAACTCTGAATGTACATACACATACATACATTTTCTTTGTTTTCTTGTCATGGCTCACATAAAGCTCAGACTTACAGTAGGTCAGCTTGTGTGACATTTATAACAGACATTTACCATTTGATATTTAACGATATAAAACTTGCAGGGGAATTAAAATGCTTAACAGTTTAAAATAACAACAACTTACTGGTCGATTTTATTATATTGTCCTACTGTCCAAGGATGATGTGGATTTTGTGTGTGTCCCATTGGCCTCGATTTGTATGTAAGGACACAAGGGGATGCCCAGTCGACCTTGAGATATTACCAATTTCTTAGGTTGTTATGACGACCGGAGTGTAGTGAGACCAGAACACCAAAGAACCAAAACAATGCGCTGAAAGACACTAAAACACGGAACTACAGAGACAGGTGATGATTCTGTGGGGCTTTTTTTTCCCACTTTGACCTTCCCCTTTCACACATTTAAACATGTGTTAAGCAAACAAAAACTCTCAACCGAATGTGGGGGTTTTGATGTTAACAAAGATGCCGATATATCTATACTGTCCGCAGCCCATTCTTTCTCGTAATACCACATTAATATGGGTACAACATTTGGTTGTTGTCCATACTCTGTCCACATACTTTTGGGCATGTAGTGTACAGCCAAATAAGTTAAAGTCAAAGAAATGATTGTATAACGTAGATTATCAACAATTTCTGACATGCAAGGACATGATAAAAGCAGTCGGCTTGTCGTTGACATTCGACACGCTTGCAATGCAGTCAACAAACAATGTGTCTGAAGTCAACAGCCTTCACTGCTCTTCAAATTAAACTGTCAGTGTTAAATTTTTGTTCAGCGTCAAGAATCGTTCCACAAACAAACCTCCTCCACTCGCTCCGCCTCCATAAACAAAGACAGAGTTTTTGTGCGTCTATGTGAAGGCGTTTGATTAGCCACAATTATGGCCTCGGCACCAGCTTGTATGATTACTTTGACTCGAGGCTGTGTTTGTATGTGCACTTTGAGTAATCAGTGCTGGGCGAAACCTGGACTGGCATCGAAATGTTGTCTAATTACAGCAGCCAACCAACCTGCGGTGCGGCTCACCTGACGAGGAAAAGGTAGAACTAATTACCTAATTGAAGCAACTCAGGGAACCATGAAGGTAAAACCCTTCTAATCGGCTCAGCAACAGAGTTGGCTTCAGCATGAAAGAGCGCACTCAAACATTCTTTCAGAGAATAAAGGTTATGTGGTTTAACAAATGAAGCGGTGCAAAGAAAACATTTGTTCTGTGTTGTCGACCAGAAATCACCCAAGCGTTTTTAAATCTGACATTATTTGGGGTGTCTTAAGTTGTATGTGCTGCATACAGTGTGTAATATCCTACCTACCTGTCCAGACAGGACACAAACAATAAATCTTAATGCATGCAAAATGAATAACGAAGCGGACGCGCCTGTGCATCGTCCAGAGGGATTGTTTATTTATTTGATATTAAACATATCAGACGGCCTCGTGCTCGGGGTTTTATCGTGTAAGGCTCAGTTTTATTGGTTTAGCCTGCAGTCTGTCTGCCTATCATTGGATTGTTCTACACAGTAGCTGTGACAGATGCAGAATTAATAGTTTTGATCCTAATCCCTACATTTGCCAATGAAATAGTCTGAAGTTAATTCTCTTGTGTATTGTAATAGCTGATGAGACAGACCAACATCAGGATATAGGATTTTCCAAAACATATCTGACATAATAACAGATCACCACTCTGACCTCTCAATCATTGCTCACTGGTAATTACAATGTGAGGTTTATAACATCTCAGCTGATGCTGTTATGCATCATGCATTTGTGTTTTCCACTTAGAAATGCCCACAAGTCCTCAATCAAGGATAGACAGGACACTTAAAATGCAGCCGGGTGCTTCACAAGATCATTCGGGTCATCCCAAGTGTCTCTCCGCTCCTTCCTGCTCTGCTGTCAGCTAAATACTGTCTGGAGGATAAGCTCTGACAGGAGTAATACACTAAAGGGCTAATTACACCATAATCATGGCATGATGTGTCCTGTGTTCAAAACTGAGCATTTAGCACATTAATAATGTCCTGCGCAGCTACAGTACAGGAGAATTATGAAGAAAGAGCCCCACCATAGCCTTAAAATCATAGTCTGATAAAATGTGGAAATGTCACAGAGAGCTATTTTTTGAGGATTAAAACAGTCTGAAATGAACGGCAACGTCAGACCGCTGCTCCACTATGGATTGCGATAAAGTTTTATATAGGCATTTGTGACCCCGGGTGAATCCTGCTGACTTTGGTCTCCTGATTTCTGATAAAATGATAAAAGCGTCCTACACAAGGGCTGCAATTTACAGTTGGATTATCGATTAATCTGACGATTATTTTCATGATTAGTCGTTATTTAATTAATTTTAAAAAGTGAAAAATGCTCATCAGAATTGTCCAACCAGCAGTCCAAATCCAAAGACTTCTCATTTTTAGTGTCATAAATGACAAAAAAAAAAGCACTTTTGCATGAAAAATTATTAATCAAGTGTCAAAACAGTTGGCAACAAATTTTCTTTTGATCAATTAGTTGACTAATCATGTCAGCTCTATCCTACAAAATCTCAATTGTGCACATTTGTTGCAAAGAAATTAACCTATTCCTCATTTTGGGGTTTTTAAGATTCTCCTTAAAGACCCTGTCATGGAGAACCACAGATATACTCTCAGGAGTTCTTTGAGCCAGCTCAGTGTGAACTGGCCACAACAGATGTGGTGAAAACTCTCCATTGTGATGAGTGCATTTTGATTAATACACCCCGATGAATGCCTTTATTTTTAGCCTCACAGAGCGGACAGTGTGGAAATGCTTTTTATTACCCTTCTGGTTAGAGATGAATGGGCAACAGCAGAGAGAGATTTGGTGCTTCTGTGCTCATTCGTCATTGCCACATTGAGGTGTAAAGGATGGAGGAGACACTTGATTAGTTCTATCGTTATTCGTACAAAGTTCAGAAGGCAGTCATAGACAAATTGCTAATAGAAGACATAGCATTTGGAAAGAATGACTCCCTTTGGGTTTTACCAATTAGGGAAAAAATGAGGAAAAAGCCAGGCTAGCCTGGCTAGATATCCTGGGGGGGGGGGGGGGGTGCGGATATTTCCAGTGCTGAGGTGCTGGGGTCAATGCCAAACAATATATACTTTCTGCCAGGAACATGGGCTAATTGACTAAACGCGTGCTCCTACATCTGATGTCAAGGTTAAGGCCAAGGAGAGAATGAGAGTTGCATTTCATCAAAGCAGGTCATTAGGCTCGGCTTGAGTTAGCCCTGATTCTAGCGAGACTCTGCAGCGCTCATCCTTTTCAGGACAGGTGGAAGTATGTAGTCCATTTCACCTGGCGAGGCAGTTTCTGTGCCTGCAATAACATTATTCTGTTCAATGTGAGTATGGAATAAAGGTGGCATTTATCCCGGTGACCTCCCTAAAAGTTAAAATATAAATTATGAATCTGACAGCTGTTTCATGCTTATATAATATGAACCATGAATTATTAATTCGAGCCCACTGGAACGTCTTTCTCATGTTATATTCAAATGAAATCTCCTATGGGTTGTTTTGGTTTGAGTGTTCCTATAATCTGTGTGGGGCTTGTGTCTGTCTCTGCAGGAACTCTTTACAGCGGAGTGCAAGTTCAAAGAGTCGGTGTTTGAGAACTACTATGTGATCTACTCGTCCATGTTGTACAGACAACAGGAGTCGGGAAGAGCTTGGTTCCTAGGGCTCAATAAAGAGGGCCAAGCCATGAAGGGGAACCGGGTGAAAAAAACAAAACCAGCTGCTCACTTCCTGCCCAAGCCATTAGAAGGTGCGTACTGTAATAGACACTCTCAGAGTTGAAACTGCACAGATGGTTAGCGTTAGTTAACAATTTATTTCTGATGTTGTAGACAAAGCCTACATAAACAGGTCTACCTCCAGGGCTTGTTTTTGGGTTTATTTTCCAATTTAAAAAAACTTTTTCAAAATGTATAAGGATTATTGTGATGATATTCTATGTTTTTCTCTATTTTTGAATCACTATCAATTATTACTTGTGTGGCAAAAGCCAAATGTATTTTATTCTCCTTTGCCATGAAGCTTCATTGTTTCACTAAAAGTGTTAGAAAGTCATCGGTGAGCCACATTGTGCACTGGGACATGTTCCTTTATTACAATGAACATGAGCACTCTATCTATCCCACACTCATCGTCCTGCTACTGTAAATAATCCCTAGAGCACCAATTGTGTATTAATCCACACGTAAAAATAGTCCCCGACAGATGCACTATATTTCATTGTTCAAGTATACAATTGTGCCTTTTTTAAGATTTCTGTCCTCAGTATGAACCAGTGGCCTTGAGGCTGAGAGCCACAAAAAGGCTGTGGAAGTTGGTACTAACTCAGAGATGAACTAACCCATTAGGGATTTGTTGACGTTACTCAATATGTCCTTGAAAGGGTCAGATTCCCCAAATCGGTTGCACTTTTATGTGGAGAGGTTTTGGAATATCCAATTCTCAAATTTATGCACAATCATCATATTGCGGTGGCAGAACTCTCAGAGATGGACTTTTTTTAATATTCTAACTAAATAACTAACTTTTTTTCAATGTTTTGGATGAACAGACCTGGTGAAAAAACTGGTGAAATCAGATTTAAAAAACAATAACCAAAGAAAATGGTGGTATAAAAACACATTTTAACAGCTTTCTGTTTTGTTTTTACTTGTTTAGTGGGACTCAAGGGGTATAGCATTTCCTCCACGTTTTCTCTTCACTTTTTAGCACCTGAAGCAGTTTTGCAGCTGTCAACGTTGCAAGTGACCTTTTTACTGTACACAATGGCAGCTTTTTGCAGCAAACATAACATTTCCATGGAGATTAAATCAGACTGCATTTACATCAAAAACTGAAAGCAATGAAGTATAACTAGCCTTGTTACATTACAAGACAGATCTTCCAACTATTTGAAATATCGGTTTGACATATTCTTTTGTATTTATGTGCTGATTCACTATTTTGCTGCTGTAAGCATATATGGTGCAGGATGAAGGACAGCTCTCTAAGTGCAATATGAAATGTCGATAGTCCAGCAGATGCCACGTTCACTCTTATAAGCCGCCAGCCTGATTGCTTCCCATCATTTAGACATGGAATCAAGTTGAAGTGTCCTGTCAAGACAGTAATACAGCTGTGGCCAAGTGGGTGTAAAGTGGAGGATAATGAGGCACTTTTTGCTGTTGTTTTTTTAAAGTATGTGCTTCGATTCATAATTAGCCATGAAAGAGACAGAAGCAAGTCTGGATGGTACAATGAAGCCCATGGGCAAGAAATGTATCAGTTTTTTATTCATCTGTAATTTGCAGGATGTCTTTATTCTAAGTTTGAAGGTTTTTTGTCTGTGTAAAAACTTTTGAAAAAGGAAGCAACTCATTTAATGTTAGAGGATTATGCTCCTTAAATAGTTAAAGACAGGTAAACTCAAAAGTGCAGGAAAGAGCTTTCCCCTTGTCTCACTGCTTTTTTCTCCTTATTGTCTGCTTCTCCAGTCGCCATGTACAGAGAGCCATCGTTGCATGATGTTGGAGAGACGGTGCCCAAGGCGGCGGTACCACCCAGTAAAAGCACAAGTGAGCCAGCAGTTATGAACGGAGGTAAACCCGTCAGCAAGCCCGACAAGCCCACCACATAGCCACACCTGACCAGTGCCCAGTGTGTGTGTGTGTGTGTGTGTGTGTGTGTGTGTGTGTGTGTGTGTGTGTGTGTGTGTGTGTGTGTGTGTGTG
>JBBPCS010000001.1:12512131-12534542 GCA_037974645.1 Hollardia meadi
ACACACACACACACACACACACACACACACACACACACACACACACACACACACACACACACACACACACTTTTCCTGCTTCACCACATACATCATGTTACCATCTGCTCTGGGGACTCAGTTACCCTAGCAACCAGTGATGTCATAACACCCCTGCCTTATCGATTATCTCCCTGGTTGTCAAACAGTCTACGACAGTGTGTACGTGTGTGTTGGTGTATGTTTATGTTTAATTTGTCATCCTGTCTAAGGTGAAAAATAATTTCATGCCACATCAGTAGACACCAGTCTGACCCATTTTGGCTCGATTTCCTTAAAGCTGGGCAGAAATCTATGTGCAAACACGGGGCAGGTGAAGGAGTCGTTTTATGGTGTCATTTTGTAGTGCAGCACAAACTGCAATGGGCCGACAGCAGGATGAATACATTGTTTAAAAGATGAATACTTAATCAGTAGAAGGTTAGGCTTAAGTAATGGTCATTCAAGTCAGCTCCTCTCATTCCTTTTAAAAGCAGCAGATAGATTCTTTCAAGGAGAAAATAGCTTTTTTTTCCAAGAGATGCAGATTCCCAGTGCAAACAAGCTTTGAGTTTTGTTTGCAAGAACATTCATGGATTCAAGGGTGCCTCTTATAATATGTAATTATTTGCAATGCATATATGCAATGCATTGATTGAAGGATTTAATTCAAATATCCACCCTGTTGAAATCATGCACAATTTTGCAGGACTTTTGGCTACGAAAACTTAATCAACTCAAAGGGTAAGCCCTTATACATTCTGCAGTTGTAGCAGATCAGTCATTTATTTCACTTGTTACAGGGACACACTTAAGTTGTGTTCAGTTGTTCATTTGAATGTGAGCTTGACAAATTCCATTCAAAGGGAATGCTGCAAAAATCAATAAAAATAAATTATTTATGTGATTGTGGAGATATCTGTGCGTGTGACTCTCCCAACTAGACTGTGTTACATTAGACACATTTTGTGCTCTGAATCCTGTGGAAATGCATGACCATTTTCATGTCAAAGGGAGCACCAAAAATGTGCTGTACTGGCTGATCTGAACACAAAGCACAGCTGTGACACTCTTCGCATCATACAGCTGCGAAATTAACACACAGGAAAAAGCACAAAATTTGTAATTCTGCCATCTTCGCAGCTGGAAAAAAAAACCCCAAAAGCTCAATGACTCAACAAAAAACATTTGGGTTGCAGTGTAAAATCTTAATGTTTTCACTTATATTCACTGCACTACTTGAAACAAAACGGGACTGAGATGAAGCATGGAGAAACCCATTCTCATCCCAGGTCGTCACATACCAACATTTTGTCATGCGCCCTCTGCATCTTATCCAGACACACAAGGTACCCTTTGGTGTCGCCGGCCGACGCGCTGAGCCGTCCCTGACACACAACGGGCCCTTTGGCGTCCTTGGCTGATGCACTAAGCCTTCTCTTTAGCATCTCTGGCCGACGTGCAAACACTTGCAACCCCACACGTCTTATCCTGACGCACAAGGTCTGCATTACTTTGATCAAGCTTAGGCACAAAACATTGGTGATGTTTGGTTTAGACACAAACACCACGTGGTGAGGTTTAGGAAAAGATCAGAGATGTTTAGTTAAGTTAAAGCAAAAAAACCTACTTGGTTAGGTTTAGGAAATGACTGGTGACGCTTGGTTTCAAACGGGACACTGACTCCCATCTACTGGTTGAAAGTTGCATGTGTGACCCTCCACTCAACCCGACCTCCACCCACTTTTTTGATTTGGAAAGTACATCACGCTATGTCATCTGTTCAAATCATCTGAAACCGATGCGGACAGCTTTACATTGCCGGCACATTAAACCCTTGTGCGTCTCTGCCTGATGCCAAAGGGTATACCTTGTGCGTCTGGATAAGACGCGAGGGGCCGTGATAAAAGGCTGATATCTGTGAGCTGGGGATGATAATGGGTTGGATTGGCAGTTTTAAAGCCACTCTGGTAGCCTTTTTATCTCTTATCTTTCCATCTCTTTTGACTTAATTTAATTGTCAGTTTTGTGACAGCTGCAATGAGTTAACACCAATCCAGTGTATGGCCCCCTCTGTGCTGTGTTCCATTCTGTGGTGTGAATGAGAGCATTAGCACCCAATGTGAAACACCTTTCAAAGAAGCGCATTGTCAGCATCAGGATGTATTAAGTGTATGACAGTTGTTTAAAACACAAAGTAAAGTGCACAATTTGCAGTAGGCTGCACCAATCAATCCTTTAGATGCAGGTGCAAACAATTCTCTCACCATCCATTGCTAAAGAGACAGAGGGTCTGATTGTACGGGGTAAATGCCACCATTAACACACAGATAGTGCTCAAGGTCTGGTTAAAGGCAGTGCAACATCATTATTGGCACATCATTAATCACAGAGGCACAAGCAAACTAAACAAACAAAGAAAGACATTGGAGTTGACAAGGTGTGTAGACTCAAATCAAAGATACAATCCAATTGCATTATGAGTGCAATCAAATATCTTTGAATAAATACATGTTATAAACATCAAAATTCCTTTTGTCTTCCAGTAAAACGTTACAAGATTTTTCAAGACTTATACTGGATTTGAGGGTGTGTTCATGAATGCCTCCAATGACTTGTGGTTATGGGGGACCAGCTAATACCTTCCATACTGTAAAACGGCTCTTAACAGTTAGAGGGTCATAGTAGATGGCAGAGCAACATCATGGTAGGTGTTGCACGTTTTAAAAAAGTCTTGTATATCTCTACAGCTGTGTATAGTTTTCTCTTTTGAGCAATCCCATCGCATCTCAAGGATTTGATCAACTCCGTCCGATTGATACATTGACACTATGTTTTCTGCCATTTCACTGGGTCTTTAACTCCAGTGAGAAATTAAAAGTAAAGATATCTCACGCTCTGTTTGACCATGTCCATTTCCAGTTAATAGTACAGTAGTACAATAACAAATTGCTGGTCTACCCCTTAACTGGTATTGGTGCAAAAGGTGCAAAAGATCACTATGTGCCATTAAATATTAAAAATCACACATGCACTGTAGTTGATATCTACTACAGGCCACATGTCAGAAATGAAAGAATGGAATCCCGAGGATCAGCAGAAAGATGATGAAAGCAGGTGTTTCCTTGAGGAAATACCACAGTATAAAGAATGTGCTATCCACAAGCGTCTTGCCTCCACCTCTCAGGAAGAAAAGCTCTGAAGCTGCTGTTTCAAATTTCAAGGCTTTTCCGCTCAAGCTGCCATCTCTACCAGCCGCATTCATCCATGTCTAAGTGATTTTCTACGTCTGTCTTCTTCAGTTTCTCTCCCACTCTCTCTCTCTCTCTCTCTTACTCTCCCACCCTGCTTCCTGTCTCCCTTCGTTGTGTTTCTCGCAGACCTTCACTCCTCTCTCTTCCTTCTCTTTCCCTTTCGCATCCTTTGCCATCCGCCAAAGCCTTGCAACAAACTTTCTCTGAGCATTTATTTGTTTCCAATCCTCTGGAAAATATGGTTTGGTAAATAAAAAAAACACGTTTAGTCACGCCATCCTATACAGTCGGGTATGTATGCACGCACCGTCACCCTTCTCTGTGTATCTGAACAGAGAGGTGATGAAAGTTGGGACATTTATTACTAGTAACAGACAAGGAGAAGACTGAATTTATGACATGCAGACAATGCTTTCAACAAATAATAGATATATTGTTGGCTTCAGTAGACATTAGAAATTCTGATTCTATGGAACAGTGTCTATGTGTCTATGTATAAGATATGTATATTATTATTATTATTATTATTATTATATTACTTTAGATGGTCGCTAAATGGACTAGGATGGCAGAAAAAGAAATGCAATTTTTAAAAGGAGAAATTTATGGATCCCATTAATTGTCCTATTGCTCACGGTAATTTAAAGTTCCATTATGTTGCAGCAATTGGAGATAATTTAAAGGTACTGCTGGAGGAATTAAAGCTAATTAACTCTCCCGGCACAAGTTAATCTTTGCTGTTTCATTATGTGAAGGGGGCCACTATGCCTGCTCATTGTGAAATTGGAATTGGTTTGCAGGCACCAAAACCAAAGTCTGTTTTGGAAGAGACACAATATGTAATGAACAGCTGATGTATGCAAAGACACCAAATTGGTTCTGTTTACGTTGTGCATTTAGCTGATTTGAAGCTTCATATATGTGAGCTTTGTTTACCGTACTGCTGTCATTGTTCATCATTGTCATTGTTGACTTGTTGATGTCGTCGTCTCCGTGGTAGCAGCCTTGTTCTATGTCTTTCAGGTGCCTGAAGAGCTTTCCCCGAAAGGATGTCATGGCCACTATAATAACATATAGTAGGCTACAGTCCACATATCCTCAGTTTTCATTTGGAGCACAGCAGCAGCTGAAAGGCTGAGGATTTCACAGTGGCTTCCCCCACAGTCAAATGAAACTGGAAATCAATGCTTCACATTAACCCCTGATAAATCCACAGAGCTCTGAGACCAAACAGCTTGTGCTCCATGTAGTATTGCTCACCGCCACCTACATTATTAAGTTGAATCACTGTGAGAGCAACAGAATACAGCAGACTTTACCTTTTCTTATTGCCTCATCCTGGAGTACAAGTCAACTGCTCAGTAGTCACCAGAAAACTACAACAATATTTAGAGCAAAATGAATGGTGTAGTGGAACACTGAACAATGGCCCACACAGCGCTGTGAGGCTGATTGATTGAGGCTGCTGCATCAATGTAAAGTACAAGTACAAGTGATAACTCAGAAGACTTGTGCACTGCGGAGCTACTTGATCATTTATCTTATTAACAAAGGGCCATGGCATACTCTGGAACAATGCAGGTTGTCAGTCAGTGTAAGAACAGTGGTAGCTTGACCATTGTGCATTGTTAACTCTGAACACAGACACAGTATATGCCTGGAAACGATAGAGACCCCATAATTTGGATTTCACTTATTGTTGTCTGGCAATTCTATGGATTAATTAACTTTTGTCTCATGGAATTTCAATGAGGCTGTAGAACAGATTTTTTTTTCACTCAAATTTCATGAATGTGAACCCTTTCTATATGATGAAAAAACCACTTGCTAAATACTTCAGAACACTCATACTGATATGACCTCTACTTTAGCTTTGCACATTCGCTTATTTGCTTCTTTTTTAGGAAAGCAATATCTAAACTTTTACTGAAAACTGGCTATAAATGCCATACTTTTTGGATTACTTGGCTCAGAATGAGATTTCAACAATTTCAGTTTGATACAGTATATGTAGACGTGGCCCGGAAGATTTATTCCCACTGCCTGTGATGATTACTCAGCAAAGTTTTGCAAAAGTTGAGTAATTTCATTCACTCTTATTGGCTTTGAGCTGTGTACATTTGTAGTAGTTCAGTGTAAACTTAATTAATAGATCGTGTGTCACATGGTGTGGCTGTTAGGGTCTGACTGCAGGTTTCGCCCGTTTACCTTCTAACTATGAGTGACAGGGTCCTAAACACACATTGCAGCCACAGTTAGGCCTGTTTTGGTTATCTCAATTCTGAGATCTCTGTCTGTGCCTTGTTGTCAAAGTTCATTGCTTTAATGGGCAGGAGAAGTGGAGGTGTTATGTACTTATGTGCATTAATCAGGTACTGTCGATCAAATCTGATCAAAGCTGATTAGTTGAGTTCTTGAGCATTAACATCTTGAGAAGTAATAGCTAAGTATGTTTTTTGATTGTTGCTTCTTCCTTTAGTCATGAATACTTATAGAGAAAAACATAACATTTAAACCAAGTTGTCAAAGTAAAAATGTTTTTGTTGTAAACAGACTCTATAGCATATCGGTTTTCTAGCCCTAAAATATACACTATCCTCTTCTTAGTGTATCTATTGCCTCACTTTCACCAGTCATCAATCAGCAGGCTCAAGGGTGTGTGTGCCTGGGACAACAATGGAAGCACAGTCTGGGCCTGTGTATTAGTTTTGCCTCAGTATTCGAGACTAATATTAGTATTAGGCCTTACGTTTAGAGGCTCCAAGAAAACAAGTTTCGTCTGTCCAGAACGGCCACTAATGAAGCATACAGTGCACTGTAGCTATGTTCTATTGAGAGAATTGTTTCAGGCATTGCTTACATTGCTGCAGGCAAACACAGCCCCTTAATCTCACACAGGCACATAAGTGTGCACATATAATACATACTGCATGTATGAGCGTATGTGCACATATCATACATACACTGTTATGCTTTTGGGGAGTGGATGCAGGAAATAAAGAAGTGCTGTTTTCCAACTCGAAATTCACTGTATTGTCGTCTGACAACATGACAACTTAATTCTTGCAGACAGAAGACAAACAAAACCCAAACCGTCATTTAAATCAAAATTCTAGTTCGGCTAGTTCGTCTTACACCAGTGATTCCCAACCAGGGGTATTTTTATCCCCTGCAGTATACAAAGTAGCTCATCTAATTTGAATTGAGTAAACTACGAAATATTTATCTAAAGGTAATGGATTGACTGTTGAAATATAGTTCATTAAAAGTAATTGGATAAATGGTTGGAACATCCAGCTTTCGCCACTCCATGTGGTTGTGGTACAAATGCAAACTTAGCCAAACTACTAACGAACTAGAAACTGGCAGTTCAATTATATGAAAATATTGTAACCGGTATTATGCCCACTTTTGCAATTAACAGTTAAATAAGCTGTGGGGGTATGTCTCACAATAAAAGGTTGGAAACCACCGTCTTACACTGTTTCCCTTCACTTTCAGCCCCCTCACTATAGGGCATTCAGCTTGTAGGGTTGGGTTGTCCGGCAACCATCCCGACTGCCCTGCTGACTATGGGTTTTGTAGTCTTTTAATGGATGCCATGGGTGAACTCCTTGTTGCAGCCACTCGGACGGAAAAACTGCATTTCATTAGTAGTTCCACCTTCCCTGATTCATTTACCCTCAGCCCTTGTTACGTAACAGAATACGTCGCACAGAGATCCCTTGGTGAGCAGAGGGTAAGTGGGCAGGGAAGAGCAGGGAATTTAAATGGAATGCACTTGCCCTTGGAGTCAGTAGTCACAATGAATTGTCGGCTAGTTATCTGTGCAGCACTTTATTGTGCCTTGCAGGTACTTCACATTCACTACCAATGACTTTCAATGAGGAGCTCTGTCTCTTCTTCTGACCATTAAATACCACAATAGCCTAAACGATCGCTATTGCGTAGCCTATTAACATGACTATAATATGAAATGGTGACACAATATAACTGAGTGTCATGCGCAGTTCTAAATGCAAATAATGGGGAATTTATTGGATAACATTTTACATAACATACAGCAAATTTCATCCACTTTATAATCATCCACTTTGATAATATGGATATTGTTACTTATCCTTGTAGATTGTTTGTTCATTCTTTCTGCTTATTCCAATCACAAACATCTGATTTAAATGCAGCAGATCAGCAGCTCATTGACATCATAGCGGAAGTGTCGACAAACTGAAATGCGCATTGGTCTATCTGAGGTGCTGAACCATCGTTGATGATTCCCTCGGCCCTCGAAGCGTCGGTCTCACAAAGTTCACTCGAGTTATCCAGAGAAATGGAACGACACTTGTCATGGGGGCGAGCATTACCCTGAAGGCAGGTGCTAGTCAACAAGAGCATGTTGATCGACTAATGAAACACAGCTGCTGAACCTCTATGACCCTACCTCTCATGACATCACAACATTCATGTATACGTATGGCACACTGCATGGTTGCTTCTCAGCTCAGGGTTTGTTTAAAGATGCTTTCAGATTTGACCCCTCCTAAGGATGGATTAAGACATGTGAAACGCTCGAAATGGCCTATTTTATACCAAGAGGTGAGAACAAAGTACAGGCCTGCTGTAGTAACCATGGCAACAAGAGCAGATTGGGAAGACCAGGTACCTCGTCCGAAGCAGGGCAAATTGGACGTTCCGCGACACTTCTTCATACTGCTCTCCAGAGACAGGGAGCAGGACAAAGGATGCTCACACTTCTTCCCAGCCCATCCCTCCTTGCAGTCACACCTCCCACAATTACACTGGCCATGACCTGCCAAGAGCAAAGAAGAAGACATGAAGGAAGCAGAAGGGTGAAACAAAGTGGAAGATTTGTACAAGAAAAATTCAAATAAGCGTATCGAGGAAAGTAAAACAGCATGAAGTGAAGTGGGCACACTAAGGTACATGTGTGGTAGAAAAACAAGAGACAGGCATGCTTGAGGTGAGAAAATAAGGGGGAATTTAGTGTCCTTGGAGCATTAGCTAAACAAGCTCTGACTGACTGGCACTTTCTAAGCTTCTGGATGACCAGCTTTGATTATAACCAGTCTGGTTTAGGGGAAAGAGAGAGAGAGAAACTGATGGAGAAAGATGAGTTTTAAAATGTTGAGATGTGAATCGTGCTTGTATTCTTTTCAACAGTGAACTACACATGAAGGTGTGCACCATTTGTTAACTGGGTAAATGCTACTGTGCTAAGATACATTTTCTGATACATAATCTATTAGTTTAATGAATGGTAGGAACAATGGGAACATCAATCACATTTTGTTAATTAATTACATCCGCCAAGGAGGTTATGTTTTCGATGCTGTTTATTTGACTGTCAGCAGGATTACACAAAAACTACTGAACCGATTTTCCTGAAACTTGGTGGAAGGACGGGGCATGGGCCAAGGAAGAACCCATTAAATTTTGGCGCAGATATGCATGGATGTTGGGCTGTTGGGCCTTGGCAGAGGTATGTGTGCTCCAGTTTATTGTTAAATTATATGGAAAGTTCACTTGTACAACTGCAAAGTTGAACCAGAGTATTAGAATCAGAAGGGGAGCTGTTGTTGGTGTACTAAGTGTAAGGAACTGCAGTCAATCAAAGGTGAAGATCAACAAATGGTACTGACAGAAAACAATATTATATACCAGTAACTGTAAATTGTATGTGCTGGTTCTCTTTTAAAGCAATGATTTCAAACATGTTTGAGAAATATGCTTATTGGCTTTCTCGCAGAGAGTTAGATGAGAAAAAGTCACTGATATCATTCTCATGTCCATAGAGTAGCTAAATATACAGTATAGCTGGAGCCAGAAGCCAATTAGCTTAGCTGAGCATAAAGACTGGAAACAGGAGGAAATGGCTAGCTCTGGTAACAAGATCAGACTACTTCCACATCTAATTGCTCATCAACTGACACATATCTCGTTTATTTAATCTGAAATGATAATTGGTAGTTTATGGGGGATTATGTGCAGCACTATTTCTAAACTGGAACTGGGACAACTACTGGAGACTCTACGAAGTCAGTGGTCCCAATCAAAGAAATGTCAAATTGTGTTTTTATTTTTTTTATTTTTTTTTTGTTTGTTTGTTTTTTAAACTATTTTTTAAAACAAATTATGTAGGTAAATTTCGCAACCTTTGTAAAGAGTCTCACAAGCTGTTTCTCCAGCTTCCAGTTTTTATGCTAAGCTAAGCTAACTAACTAATTCATATTTAGCACACAGACATGAGAGTGTGATAGATCTTCTCATCTAATTCTCAGCAAGAAAGCAAACAGACATATTTCCTGAACCATTTCTTGAGTTGTAATTAGTTGCAATATATATACTGTATAGAGAGAGAGAGAGAGAGAGAGAGACAGAGAGAGAGAGAGTGTGTTATGCAGGTATGTCATTATTTATTTAAATCCAAAAACGGCATGTTAACCTGAGCAGAAGTCATCCGTGTATCGATCATAGGTTGCATGACAGTTCCTCTCATCGCACTCGCAGGTGTCTCCATGTATATCTCCCCAGTCACCAGAGGGATCTACATCATAACAGTTGCACTCTCCACACACACAGGTCCCTAACAGCCACAGCAAACACAAACACACAGACTGTAAATTCACATTGTATTAATTCTCCATTGTATGTTGTTTTTTTTCAACCGTATAGTCTAAATAAATCAACAATGTGAACTGGAAAATAAACAAATCAAAACATTGTAAAATACAAGTGACATTCTAAACAGGAGCGCCGTGTGTGGGAAGATATATTCTTCTGCTTTAGAAGAGGCTACAGCCAACAAGATAAATACAAGTTCTTCTTCTGTCTCATTTTTCTCCTTTTATCTATGGATCTGTCTGTCTGTTTCTCTTTCTCATTTGTTTTACATCTCAGGCAGGGCATCAGCTGAGCAGCAGCCAGTGGAAATCCCATTTTCTCTTATCAGCAGTGACAGAGCACAGGGAACCCCAGGGGAGCCAGGCCAGCTGGCAAGCCTTTTGGCTGTGGCTGCCGCGTGTCTGGCCCCAGGCCCTGGGTTCGGTCTCCCTCACCACCTCATAACCCTGGAGCCCTGGATTTATAGAGCCATGCGCTTTTATGTCTGCCACAAATGTCACAGCCCGGCTTCAGATTACAGCACCTGTACTAGTCACTGTTCAGAAATGTTCTATAAATGCTCTATAAAATCAGGGCTCCATTAGAGAAAGCATTTATATTCTGTGTATTCAGAAAGAGTTTTTTTTTAGCAAATTCCTGCTTTCCAGCTAAAAAGCAACCTCCCTCGCACAAAAGGGGAATGTTTCATCTTTGTGCGCCTCACGCGACCATATTATTTCAAATTGTTTTGATCAAGAGGTCATATTAAAATGCAAGCATTTAGCCTCCAGCATTATGTGGCTGCTAACACTTTGACAGCATGCCAGTTAGTGTATTATTAGCGCAACTGAGGAGGCTAGGTGAACCTAACAGAAAGAAGGGGTTGACAGTTTCTTGGAATGGAGTAATAGAGTAATCTATTGTGTACTGTCAGTCAAATCATCCACTCATTCATTTTAGAGTGTGAGCAGAGCGGGAGTTAAGGGTTAGCGTTGAGCAAAGTAGGAAGAGATGGAATATATTTTTATAGCTTCATAAAAAACACTTCACATCACTACATCTATACAGGGTGATGAAATCAAATCAACCCTCCTTTATGTAATCATTGTCCTTGATCTATCTCCTATAATCACCAGGAATTATCTTCACAATGCTTTAAAGGAGGATTAATTCAGAGCAAAAATAGGTACATGTCATATAGGGATGGGAATTGAGAATTGTTCCCATTATAATCAGTCCCAAATTGTCTGATTTCTGAGAGTTGTGTAGCACATGAATGGGGCAAAAGATGCATGAATATGTTTAGTGCGTATTTTACCAAATTGGGAGAAAGGGGAAATACAGTATTTATGATATTTTGAACAATGGTCACATTTGTAGGCAGTACAGGTAGGGAAGTGATGTTTTACAGTACAATTGTGTTGCATTTTCACAAGTTAGTTACATCAATTAAAATTTAGTATACTGTTAACATTGGAGCCACACAGTCATTCTTATATGTATATATTTTTCCCTTGAAAAACTATGGAGACCATTTAGCTTTTGCTTAACAGAGAGAGTAAGAAAACAAAATCAATGCCTGCATCTTTTTCCACAGTCCAACAGTGTAAAAAAAATAAATAAATTAATCATTAAAGGAATCAATGAAGAATTAGATTGATGGCAGGCACTTTTGAATGAATATGAATATGCTAATAACTAATAGATCAAGCAGAAATAATGTGTAATTGTTGATTTTAAAATAAAACCAGTAACAATGAAAAATGTACTGATATGGACTAATTTTAAATTGCGGTTATATTTCCTTTGTTCTTTTGTATCTCTGGTGACTCTTGGGATTATCATGCCTTTGCCTGCCTACTCCTATACTAAAGAGGAGTACAATAGGCTACTACACCATGTACCCTGTCGATGGTTGTTCATGCCGTGTCAGCTGTGCACTTAACCATAAATCATGGGTCTCTGTCTATCTACCATTTAGCCCTACCACTTAGCCAGCCCTCAACCAGTCCAGTGTAATTAATTTTAGAGAGCTTTACTAAAATCCCTCAGGATCACTTGAGCTAGGCTAGTGACGCTATTTCTCCGACTGCCTGTCCGCCAAGCTTTGTTGACTTTGTGGAATTTGCATGAGGATGTCATAAACCAGTCTATTCTCTGCATTGTCTGTTATTTTTCCTGTTTCCTTTTGGGTCAACTCTTTCTCCATTCTCAGTTTCAAAGATGGATGTCAAAGGTGCCTCTTAATTTGCGGAAGCCATATAGCAGAAGACATACTGTACTTGTCATATGTGCTGAAAACTATGACAGATTAAAAAAAACAAACATGCATTTAAATCTAGATTGAGTAGCAATTCCCTTTGTTTATTCCCATTTTTCACTACTTCAGGGACAGCGTCTTTTCCTCCTCTTAATGACTCGAGATAACAGACAGGAAATGAACCTGACCCCATTTAGAATGTTTGTTTCCTGTTTCTTGGCTACATAATTCAATTTAAACTGTCACTATTATGAGGTGGATTCTAATAAGTTTTGAAGCTGCACTGAAAAATGTAAAATCACAGAGAGAAGCTATCAGTATTTTTTTCCTTTGTAAATCAATGATAATAATTATTTATCAATTTAATTTATCAATTTAAAATGGAATCCCATACTAGGGCTGTATGTTGTATACTGGCTTTGGAGCAAGCAAACAGACCTCTGTTGCTGCAGATTTTGCCATCTGGAGACGCGCATCTCCGCTTGCTCTCCCATGGGCTGATGTCACACTGGAATTCACATCTGTCTCCATGCCAACCAGCAGCACAGTAACAGTTTCCACAGTAACACTGGCCATGGCCTGGAAGCAGATCAGAAAACAACAAGTGATGAGTTCACCTCTGTCCACGCGAAACAGATTTCTACATTTATCATGCATTCATTTATATTTTCTAGGTTTTAAGTGGATTTTATAAATAGTGGAAATGCTGACTGTTATATTTGCGCCAACCCAAATTAGAAAAGATGCCACAATCTGTAGCAACACATTGTTACATTTCATTTCAATTTATGTAATGTATGTATAATGTATGTATATGTTTTAGAATTTGTTTGTGAAAATAAACTTACAAAATGGCTAATTAACAAGTAGACACAGGAACAGAGATGAGTGTAACACTGTCAAATTAATGCATTAGGCTAGAGATAGCAGTTCAAACTGCATTTAACTTCCAATTAACCTTTGTGGGCACATGAGGCTGATGTGTTGTCTTACGTCAAATTGAAAATTTCTTTCAAATTGTGTGAAGGGCAACATTCTCAATTACTGATTATTTGCTGTTTTACCAGTTAGATGAGGACAAAAAAACCCACAGTTGTTCAGATGGTATTTTCATATAAAGCAGGGCTATTCAAAATCTGGAAATGTAGATTTTTTTTTAGCATTCTATTTACAAATATAGTATAGTAAAAACATTAATATTTGTATATGGTGACTATATGTACGTCATATCTATAAGCATATGGGTTTTGTGAGACATACATGGAAATATACATCATAAATGTAGTTTACATATTTTGGGGCCACTCAGAGGTCGCTTTTGGGCCGGATGTGGCCCACGGGCCGCCAATTGAATAGACCTGACATAAGGACTCCTCTAACCATCTGGATAAAAAGAATATTGAGTGAGTGAGTGAGTGAGTGAGTGGGTGGACAGTCTTTGAATAACAATGTATTGAGGTGTCTGTTCTGTTTTGGGGGAAGAGTGAGGGGTTGAGACATGGTCTGCGGGGCATACCTCCACACACCTCTCCGGTGTCCTCGTCAAGACACTCGCTGTCGTCACACTCACAGAAGCGTCCCGTCACCAGACCTCTGTTGTCTCTATCGTCGCACATGCAGCTACCACAGTGGCAGGAGCCTATTCAAGATAACAGCTTTAGACACAGTTTAAGTTTATTTGTTGGAAAAAGGTCAAGTTTGTTTGAGTGCATATGTTTACAGTATGTGGTTGGTTTGTAGATGGCAGGATGTATGCATGTTTTGACGCAGTGCACTTTGAGACCAAGAACCCAGCTGGTTTGCAGATGTGCATTGGAGGCACTGTTTGTTCACCATGTGGCAACAGATCCAGACTAGTGTCTGACTGCTGAAGTTGGTTGAGGGGTGCTTGCGTATGTGTATGAGTGTTTTGCGTGTGCTGCGGCTTTTTAAATGATGATAAGGACAAAAGGCTGTAGACAACTACATGTTTTGTATAAATTTGCATTTCTACACGCTCAGCTGGCCACTTACTGTACAGTACATGTTTACAGACACACACGCTGACATGCCAGACACATAAGTTCAGGTTTATCCTTCATTTAGCTGGGGGCACTGCAGGCCAGTGGTGAGGTTGAGGCAAGGTGACTGAGGGTTGTTAGTGTGTGAGGACAACCTCAGCCCAGACATCCCCTCACAGTGTGTGTCTTCAGTGTGCTGATGATCAATCATGTGTCCATAGACATAAACACACAAACCTGGACTGTGTGCATCAAAGAAGCTCTGGCTTATGAGATATAAGACGAAATTGAATTATCAATACATACTCATAGTATTGTTAACTCAAGATGTCTTCCCAATGATGCTGATTCATGTATGGATTTATTAATGCACCTGTGTTAGTGAAAGAGTGATTGTTTATACTGATAGAGATGTGTGAGAGCAAAGAGATCACAAGTATCTGCCTTAACTGAGAGACCTGAACTTTAAATGGGGGGTATTAGTTGTAACTAATGGCTTTATTATGATTAATAATAATTTTATCAATGTTTAGTCAGTAATAAGCTATTATAAAGGTCAAACTCATACAAACCTGGACCCCATGGCTTATTTTTATTTGAAAAAATCATTATAATAGAAATCAGATGCACTTATTAATATCTGTAGATTTAACAACCTGGCAACCTAGAACTTGTCTTTATTAATGGCTTATTACTAATCTATAAAGCATTTTAGAGGACCCTGTTTTAGCCATTAATCGTAACTTATAAACCTATAATAAAGAATGCATTATTGGAAGGTGGTAGAAAATAAAAATGCGATTTTATGTCATTGGATAGTCCATATTTTGTGTCTGTAAATATGCAGTGCTGGTGGTGTTTATGTTATTGTTTGAGTATACTCTCAAACATGCGTATAACTAAGACATTTTGAGAGAGAGAAAGAGAGAGAGAGAGAGAGAGAGAGACATTGCGGTACCTCTGTTGGAGCACACCACCCCCTGTGGGTTTTTGCACAGCTCTTTGCTCTTCTTGTTTGGTAGGTTACACTCCTCCTGGAACTGGCAGGCATCTCCAGACCAGCCTTCGTCACACTCACACATCCCACAGTCACAGTAGCCGCGGTCTAAAGGGAAACACACCACATGCTGTTTATCAATGCTGAAAAGCATGCCCATTGCCAGTGCTTCAAATCTCTCTATAAACACAAGGTACACAAGGTAAGGTAAGGTAAGTGTTATCGTAAATGGATATGGTGGCATTGCATTCATTTGAGAGGAGAATTCATTTGACTTCCTTGACTTCTAACTATTGTAACAGACCCATTGTACTCCCAATACATTTCCCTTAAGATGCAAAACTGTACATCTAGTAAGCAGGCAGGGAGTAGCATTTGTCTATTATATATTTTAATTTTGCAATACAAACCGAAGAGGACTGCAAACTTCATTCCGTTGTGCAACCCAGTGTTGTACAAGGAATTTCCTTAAATTATTGTTGCAGAATTTCAGGATGATATACTAACTTCCTTATCAATCACTTTGATTGCACATTAATGTTCATAGGACCCACATAGCCAGTTTGTCATCACTATTTCTCATCATTCTGATGGCTGTAGTGAGCAATATGAAAAACAGGAGGGATCATATGATGCAAATGAAGGCTGTTGACAAGTTATTATAAATGTTGTTCCCGTTGCGTGTAGCAGCGAGGGGCCTTGTATGTCACCCTCAATCATTCTCCTGACTCGTTCATCATGTAAATGTGGTGTCCTTTTCGAGGGCTATCCATCAGCCATTAACAACAGGCAAGTCCCCTGTCTCTCCTCATTATCGATACATCTCAGGGGACGCTTGGTAAGAGGGTTCAAAGAAAAGAAAAATATGGAATGTGCACTTCAAAGGAAGCTGCACTACATAGACAATGCAATTTTGAGTAAAATGAACAGATTTTTTTTTTTTTTTTTTTTAAACATCTCAAACTTCTATACAATTGTTGTCAAACTGTAAACAGACTCTGAGTAGGCTGTGCTTTCTGCCGGTTGTCTAGACAATGCAATTACAATTATAAATCCTTCTGTGGCAGGAAGACCTGCAACTCTGTACAAATATAAAGCAATTTTTTTTATGGAAACAGTTCAAAATTCCACATTATTGTGATATAGTCACATATAGTTTGGAAATAATATTGTAAAGCAGTGGGTATTCTCTTGCTTATCTGATGATGATGTTTGAATGTCTGGCTAGGGACCCTGTTTGGACATCTGTGAGGTTCAAAACTGGTTTAATATCCAAACGTCTGATTGGGACTCCTCTTGGATGTCTGTGGACATGCAAGAAAAACAAAATATAGGGCCATCTAACCTGGACCCCTTTTGCAGGTCTACTGACATGTAAAATAGGTTCAATATCTGAACCAATCTGGAAGGTGTCATTTTTGCCTTTGTGATATTTGACAAATAGTCATGCGAAATATCTGTTAAATAAGTAAAATAAACAAATTATTATGAAAATGGAAATTATGAAATAACATAATGAGTTGATATTATGTAATTAATAAAATTATTATTGTAAAAAATTATTCAATTATTTACAAATACATGAGGGTTCCAATGGGGCAGACTTTCTGGAAAGTATCCTTATATTCCATGGAAATATAAGGAAAATATGGAAACTTTCTGAAAAGTTCCCTTACTTTCTATGGAATCAGGTATTTTGGAAATTTTGCCCGATTTCAATAGAAATCTTAAATTATACAACTCTGGTTCCTAAAAAGTTGGGACACTGTGTAAAACATCAATTTAAAAAGCAAGGAAACACGTACACTATCTTCATTTGAAGCAATTTCACTGAATACCATGTTTTGGTCATCCATGTCGCCATAAAAACTTTCATCATCCTGTGAGGATATAATTTGGACGTCAATGATGAATGTTTACAAAGAAGTTTTAAAAAGATGTCACAAAAGCTTCTCAAAACTTCTTTAAAAAACGTCTTTTGAACGTTCAACAAAGACATTAAGGTGACGTCTTTTGGACGTGTCTTTGCTCAGCGGGCTTGTTCATAGGGTTTGATGTTTGAGCTTCACTGTGTAGAATGATGTATGTGTATGTGTATGATGTATCTGACATTAGAAGGCTTGTTGAAAGTACATTTTCTCTGTGCTTCTTGAAAGTCTGGCTCTAAGAGGTGCGCCTACAAGTACAATTTGTAACATCACAAATAATAAGGAAACAGATCCTCTGAAACTTGAAGCCTCCAGTGCACATACACTGATACATGGAGACACCCTGTGTCTTGTGTTTTGTTCTCTTTATTTTAATATTGTGATGGCATGAGTCTGATATTAGCTGGTGGCAGATATGTGCTGTTAACCTAGCATTTGCATTTAGCTTTCTATTATCCTGCCAATTCAAATAATACCTTGAAAAACACACCGAGCAATCACGATATTAAAATAAAGAGAAAAAATTTGATTTTAGCTCATTTTCCAACACCAGTAACAAGTGGCCGACTTCAATAACTTTGAGAGTCACAAATGGTCGCAAAAGCCTGTCCAACGTGTCCATCACTTTTTAGTGTCCCCTAGAAACATCCAGATTCGTTGTCATCAGTGCTGTTTGCAGCACGTTTCTCTATTTGATTGTGTTGTGAGTGTTTACATCACGTTTCTCTATTTTGTTGTGTTGTGCGTGTTTGCAGCGCACGTGTTGTCAAATTGATGAAGATGTCTTCTTAATTTTGCTCGTGTTTTGTCTATTTGCATATGTTTTCTCAAATTGCAGTGTGTTGAACTCTCTCTGCCACTGTAAAAAAACAATCATAAACACGTTAGTGATTATTGAACCATCGTCACATTAAAGAAAAAAAATCTACTACAGCCATTGTACATTTGTTTATTATTTGATTTTTTTAAGAGACACTCAGCACAGAGATGTAGAGATAATCTGAATTCTGAAGATTATACATATGGACATTCCTTTTTGGATTTATTGTTTTGTTTTGCGGATGGGAACTGCAACACAATAACTGAAAAGCCAAATTAGATTAAAGTCTCTCCAACTTAATTCAGCAGAATATTACAAAGTCGCTGCCACCCACCAGCCCCCATTAATCTCTGCTTGGCAATCACTCTGACATATATAACAGCCGCTCTTTGTCTACTAGGCGAAAGTTTATGTGTGTGGGAAGGTGCTTGTCTGTTGGCAGTTTATCTTTCCTGGTGCTTCCTGAGCAGCAATTCTCTGTGACTGGCACATAGCCAATCAGGGTCCAACCAGTGCCTGGATACATCCATTAGGGTCAGAAAGAGAGGGTGGATCTGTGCAAGCATCAATTGCAGTAATAACAGGTGATGTGGCGTTACCATCCTCATGAGGTGGGGATGGTGACTCATGCAGCAAGCTAATTTTGTTAGAACTAAACTTATCACTGCTTAATGATAAGTAAAGTAAAATATTGGGAGGGAGATGAGAAAATAGGGTTTCTAGGCAACATAATAATTCATTCATTTTGAGTGATTACTAGTTAAATATATGTACCAAATCTAATTTCCTCTCTGTAGGCAGAAAACACTTATGTCACTTACATTTTACGTAATCTTGGGAGTATTCTTGGTTTTCAGTGCATTTTCAATTATAAGCAACACTTTAATGCGAGACATACATTACATATTGCAAATCTAAAAATTCTGTCTCTGTCCACATTTATTACTTGCAATTGGTTTTCATCTCCAAATGACATTTCCCCACTTGCTTTGTTTCGATCATGTTCTCCATAACATGGTACTCATTTCACTGAGTAATTATTCCTCCTTGCTTTTCTCTCCCTGTGGCTTACGGAGCGTGAAACAGCAGCACGTCAGCTAATGTTCAGTGGACAAGGTCTATGAGACACCTGTCTCAGGTAATTACTCGTTCTCTGTATGCGCTGCCCTCACAACAAGGAACTCCTTTCCATCCTTCTGGTTTTTTACAATTATCCACCTGGGCATTCAATTGCCAACTTGGAAACTTCATCATACCTTTGCAGCGGTCTTTGGGAGCCATAATGCTTTTTACTTGGATCGACTTGAGTGGCATTTTCCCCCCCTTGTAACCCACACTGGAATCATTAGGTGACTCACCACAGAGGCACACTGCCCAGTAAAGCTCAGAATATGTACTAGATGAACAATTTCATGGGCTGTAATGGCTCAAGGACTGCATTCCACTGCATGTCCAATTTTGTTTATTTTTTTCTCTTAGGGAAATCAAAAGAAAGTATGTATTAAATCTATTGTATACCACTGGACAGACTGCCACAAGTGAGTTGCTTTCTTCTTTATATCATCTATCTATAATACAGTATGTCCATATTGAAAGCAGCATCATAAGCTTATGTAATACTGACAGAAAGAGCATCTGGAGGAGTTTAATTTGGAACAGCACTGGACAAACTGACTTCTTATGTGCTGCTGACATAAACCCCCCTTTGGGTGGGATCTTTATGGCTCTGGCAGTGGCGCATAGAGGCTGAGGGACTGAGCCGGGAAAAGAACAGAGGCTCTGAAAACACAAACTGCAGCCTTGGAAAGAGAGGGAGAGAAGAAGAGTTAGTATGTAAAATGTGTTAGGACCCCAAAACAACCATCTATCAAAGAGTAAAGGGTTTTCGCTCTGATTCCTCCACTTTGAGATAGGGGCCTCATATGATACAGTCTGTCAGAATCATAAAGTTACAGGTTGTTCTGGATTGCAGACATTCTTTCTGCCTCAATCCACATCAGTGGCTGGGGGGACAGTAGCTGTTACCATAAATGCAGAGAGAGCTATTGACCCATGTTTGATCAAACATTTCGTGTGCTATTACAGTAAGTTGTTGTAGCAAGAGTCCTTGATAAAGACCATTTTAAATCACTAGCTTCCAATGAAGATTGAACTCAAAGATGATTGCTCACTAAGGGGTTTAGTCTTGATATAACAATGTTATTACGCCCAATATTAAAAGAATTATGAGCCCACGTTTTTTTTTGACTGGGGCAATGCTAGCTTGCAGAGCCCTGGGCCACCCTCTGTGTTTCTGCAAATGGAAAAAGACCATAAATTGCAGACAAGCACAGCCTGTCTGAACACACACTAGAGAAAAACACTTTGCTTGGTTCAGCACAGACAGACAGAGAGAGAGAGAGAGAGAGAGAGAGAGAGCAGGGGAGACAGACATCAAGAGCGAGGGGGAGAGATTTCACGTGGCTCATCAATGAGGGAAAACAAGAGTGCAGGCTGCGAGGGCCACGTAGGCTCTCATCTATGTTAAACTTTTTTTTTTATTTTTTATTAAAGGATTAAATGCTCCAAAGTAATGTTTCTCATGTTCTGCAGCATATTTCCAATGGGACAGAACAGGAACATTTAAACACACTCAAAAACAAACAGAGGAGTGAAATGAAAGACATGTTTTGCACAGTTGGTGACCAGATGTTAGTCCAGGTCACCACATCAACACATCAAACACAAACTCCTCTCAAACTAAAGCTCTAACACAATTGCCTCTTAGTTGAAAGCCTATCACAAATAAATACCTTCAGCCTATTGGGATAGAACTGGTGTGTTCTCAGCTGCATCATGAAATATTCTGTAGCACAAATAACGTGCACTGGCAATAGGATTAGGGTAGGCCATGGATCAAGTAGTGTATGGTACTGGCCTTAGTATAGAAAAATCAACAGGGTATAACCCAAAGTTTTTTGCCCAACCTGCTGCCCATTCAATTCAAAACACACTTTGCAGTATTACCATCATCCACACAATAGATTAATGACATGGGGGGATAATTTAACAGTGTAAATTGCCAACTAAAGGTTTGTTATGCTTGATTTTACTTAACATAGAAACACGGGAGAATTCTAAATAATTCCTGCTACATGTTAACATCTAGTGGTAATGGTAATTTTATGAATATAAACTGAGATTCTGTATATGTAGCTACAGGATCACATGAAAAAAAATCTTAAACTCAGAACCATATCTATTATCCTGGGAAACAGAAAGCAATATATGTAAAAACAAACAAACAAAACCCCACAATACTCTTTTACTGAGAGTAAAATAACAAGGAGACTTCAATTTGTTCTCTTCTAATCTATTCCTACAGAGAACAGGGACATTTTAGTATATGAACTACTGCCATATGCTTCTATAATGCCTCCATCTCAGCATGCATCAGGCAAGAACACCCAGGGCTGTTTTCTGCATTCATCTGCATACACAGACACACAGTATATGTAGAGCTTCCAGTTCAGTTGACTTGCATGTCTGACTGCACCCAAAGAAAACCCACACAACTCAAAGAAAGACCATACAAACACTCCGCAAAAAGGAATAGAATCTTGTTCCAAAGCGAGGGCCTTCATGCTCTGTGTACAGTTTGGATCACAATCATTGTGCAGCATGACGCGGGTTGAAAAAATAAAATAAAATGACATAAAAGGAACTTATCTCACACAGGATTTCTTGAACAAGACAAGAGGCAACAAAGTTGACGATCACCAGACTTGGATTGAAAAACGCATCATCCCCAGCTTCTTTATTCGACTTGACTTGTTGCTCTAATTTAGAGGTTCTGAATGAGCCTGTGTTTGCCTGATGAATGCCATCCAAGCTAAGAGACCATTTCAGTGCCGGCAAGGCTAATGTTTTTCGAAAGGAAAAGCACACAGTTTATCCCTGAGGAGAAAAAAAAAATCTACTGGATCTTATCAGTGGGCAGTTGTGAGAGGCAGAGATAAGGGAGCCGCAGGGAGAGAATTTGGCTGCTGATCTCAGACAGCGGACCATGCATGCTGCATTAGCCAATGAGCAACTGCGGGGAGGTGGTATGTGTTTTCCTCTCAATATGCTTTGAATATAATTCCTGGGCCCTATATGCACATGGACATATGATTGTGAGAGTATGTGGTGGGCTGTGCATATCTGTGTGTACGAGTCTTACACATGAGAATGATCCTGATCCTTTGTGTGCTGTGTGAGTGTGTGTGTCCAGTAGTGTGTGTCTGGGTGTGAAAACCCATCCCTCTTCTGATACATCGCCGTTCCATTTGCAGTCTGTGTACCAGTGAGTGAAACCCCATTATCAGGCTGAAGCAGGGCCTTCTCACTCCAGACTGCTGAACCATAATGAGCTCCTCACAGCAGCCAACTTGTCTTCCCAAATAAATCACCCTACCCCTCACATGCACACACACACACACACACACACACACACACACACACACACACACACACACACACACACACACACACA
>JBBPCS010000001.1:12534642-12587675 GCA_037974645.1 Hollardia meadi
ACACACACACACACACACACACACACACACACACACACACACACACACACACACACACACACACACACACACCTCCATTAGACCTGTTCTGGATGCACACATACCTCCATTAAACCCTGACACTCATAGCCCAGTGACTACAGAGGACACCGAACAAAAAGATGAGGGTTCTTTTTTTCCTTACATCAACATAAAGGGACCAGCCTCTCTCACTTCCAGGGTGTCTCGTCTGATAAATGTCTGGTAAGTCTTGGTAACAGGTTGCAACCAATCCTCTTTCTCCTTGAATACATAGTCTAAGAAAATAGGCTCTGCAATAAATCCTTTGCGACAGTTGTAATCCTCATTGTTATTGAAACGGTATGATTTAAAGATATGGTCATTTTAGAGTCTGTAGCTTGCTGTGCAGTTGAATTGTACTGTATTATACTGAAAGTTGTTTCCTCTGGTTTGTTAACCCCATTTGTGTGAATGAGGGTAGACTCTAAGTATTAGAAAAGCCTGTCAGAATAATGCGATAATATTCGACAGAGCCACAAACTAGAACCTCCAAAAGAAGGTCATAGTTAAATTAAGACCTCTCTAAACTCGTTTTAAACCCACATTAAGTAATTTTTTGGTAACTTGGGATGGGGATGGGGGTGGCGCAGCATATGACATATTTCACCATTATTATTTAACCATGATCATTTATCATTTATGGAGTCCAAAGTGTATTCTCCTTTAGGTCTATTTTGCTTTTAACCCCTCATGAGGGAATATCTGGCTCTATCGTTGCTAAATGCTTTGTTCACCAGCTAGTTGCTGGAAACAGCTGCGTCCAAAAACAATGATGTTATCAGATGAACCACAGTAAAGTTGCAGGGCCCCGTAGAACAAAAATAATGAGCTAAAAGATGCTGTAAAGATCGGAGGGGAACTGCAAGGTTCGATGATAATTCTTCTCACCACAAGCTATCCCTTTAACATGACCTGTAGCCGTCTGATTGATTGCTAATATAAAATATTGATTGCAGTTTCAAGAAAAGAGAACCATAAACTGCCGCCTCTAAAAATGACCATAAATTTAAGTCAACCTAAACTAGTTTCAGCTGAAAACACTGTAACCTTCATGAAGGTAAGATTTATTGCAGGGCTCATGTATGCTTTAGCTTCAACTGGGTCTACCTAATAAATTAGCAACTAAGTGTAAAATCCATATCACTTTTTCCTTTCGATAATGTATTAGCTTATCTGATGACGTTCAGCCTGCTTAATTAGTTGAGTTAAGAGGTGTGACGGAGTTTAGATGCACTTTCAAGAGTTCTTTCTAATAACATTCAGGCAACAGGCTTAAGTTCAAATTTGTGCCTATTGCCTTGGTAACAAACGTGAACCAACCACCTTCCTATTACCAATGAGACCCTTTGAAGAGCTGCCAAGGTGATGTGGGTTCAGTTATGCACCCTTCTGATTTGGCAAGAAAGAAAGAACTACAGGGGAAACCAAAACACTCTCTTGTTAAATACATGTTTATATATTTAAATCCTATCAAACAAATGGGATATTAAACACCTTGGTTTTTGGATTACCCTATTAAGCTCTCTATCATATAGTGCCTGGCTGAAACAGATGCTAAACAATGCAGCATTACTGCAGTCGGGAAATGGGGACAAAATTCAATCAATATGATTCATATACATGGCCACGAAAAATAAACTATTAATTTTTAATCATAGCATACCGAAATCATGATCATTCCTTAACCTCTACCAAAGTGAATCCTATAATTAAAATGTCGTGACTATTTCACAAACTGAAAATATTTTTTCCTCACCTTAGCCAAAGTGCTTTTGTTGCCTGAACCTAACCACAGTTTCGAACCCTGGATTGTGTTGTGAGACTTGTGGATGTTGTACACCAACCATCCACCCTGAGCCCTGAGCCGAGTTTTAGAAATGCTGTGTTTCATTCAGTCAAACAAATGTGGTGCAGGCACGAAAGATAGTCATGCTGAGAGTCCATGTACACAAATCCTATAGATTATATTGTTTGCAAAGCCTCTCTAATGTAAGCCCACAGTGAGGAACTCTAACAACCATATTCAAGTGGTAAAATATGTAGAGCCATGTGCTTTCCAAACTTTCATTAGACAACATGCCAAATATTTGACTCATCTGGCTGCGCAATGTCTCATTACATACTGTATGTCATTGTACGCACCATTGCAAGTTTTCCCATTAAATGTGGCGCAGACCCAGTCGTGGCACTCGCAGCGTGGACCGTAGAACTTCCCTGGCTCTGTGGCCGTGCAGAAGCAGATGCCACAGTCACACTTGCCCCTCCCACTGCAGACCTTGCCATCAGGTGTCCTGCAGCGGCGCAGGGACGACTCTGTGGACAGCCTACACACACCACCCACCTGGCTGGGAGAAAGAAAGAAGGTCAGTTGTTATACAGCTTTGGAAACTTCTGAGGTTAAGGGTCACGTGTGTTGCCACCTGTGTCTGTTTGAAATACAAAAGACCACATCTGAGTGAAAATACCTTTTGCAGACAGGTTGCAGACATGTCTACCGTGGTACGTATAGCATCGGTACACATACATTCAAGTAACCCATTCATTTTTCTCCTGTGAACATATATAGATTAATTATGTTAATCTGCAAGGTGAAGACAGTTTCATTGCGTCACTGTTTCATTTTCTGTCACCTATCATTCACATACAAATTTGAGCGTTCGATTGAATTCAAACTTCCTTTCCATTTGTGGGTATTTCACTGCGACATCATGGAGGAAAAAAAGTCTAAGATGAAGAATAGTCGGATGAATGTATGTATAAAAAAATAAAGGCCTTGGAAGCACAAAAAACAAGGATTAATCTGAAGGATTAAGATAATAAATTAAATAGCACAGAAATGGCGACGCCTTTCATCGAACACGTTCAGCTGTTGCTGAACTCCATGGGATCTCTCTGTGAGATTTGTTTCATTTGGATGCTTTCTGACATTCTTTTTCAAATCCCGCCCTCCCAAACTCTCCAGTTTCAAAACAGTAGACACATTTCAAACAATCAATAGATCAAGTGTTCCTGACACTCCCAATGAAATGAAATAAAGAATGTGCATGTTTCATGTGTCATTGGGAGGTTGAACAAGTTCGTTTTCACACAGGCCTCACCCACTGATAGCCTTTTTAGGCTTGACACACTTTGCCGATTAACGTATCGTGAAATAGGATGAGCTCTAATCCTTTCCAATAACAACATGACTATGTGACATTGAGATGACTTTCTGCGGTCAACCATGACCCACTACTACATTGTAAATACTATCTGGGCATGTCAGCTTTTCTTTTTAATCTGAAACTTATGTTTCACCAAAGAATTTGTCTATGATCTTGTGCTTTCTACACAGGGTGAGGCAACGTTGGACAACTGTGCACCCGTCAGTCCCCAGAGAGTCCTTCCTGTAGGGCTCAGGGCTTTGTCAAAGAAGCCATTTGAGCCCAATGAGGCGATATCCCTCAAATAGATGCTGCTGGTGTACAACAACAGGTGTTCTTTCAGGTCCAGGGTAGTGTATTTTTCCACCTGTCACTTGGAAAAGAAGAAAAATGCTATATGGAACAGCCTCTGTGAAAGTGAACATAGCAGAGATTCTTAATGTTATTGCCACAGAGGGCTGGACTGGAATTGCGATCCAACAAAAAATGATGAGGGCTGAATATTTATCAGACATAGGCATCAGACTAATCCACGCACTGTAAATGTATTCCATTCATCCCAATGCCCCCAAATAATGGTGTCATTACTATGCAAATGTCTAATTGCAAGGATGGTTCAAGTGATCAAGGGAGGACATGTGGAGGCAGCTAGCTTAGCCTGGTGTACAATCATTATTTTCTTTAAACGTGAAAAAAGTATACAGATAAGTTAAATCAACAAAATAAACATGAGGAAGAACTAGCCTGTTAGCCTAGCTACATACAGTATATAGATATAGCAACAATGCTATTCTGCCGGCAGGATGGAATAAAATTGCAAATGTGTTGCATTATGTGTTTATGTTAGGGCTTAACTCTGCTGACACCGCCTAACAAACTCTTTAGCCTATAGCTTTATTGTAAAGCTTCTGTATGCTATAGATTAAAGTCTCTGTGGGGTCATCATATGACCTGGACTTTAAACTGCGATTGGTTTTCAACTTCATATTAAGAAAACACTGTAATCACATGTTTACGAGATGTTGCTGTTTGTTTCTGTTCTGTGGTAAGTGTGCATGGCTTTGCTAGTGCTGTCCAAAAAATGTTATGTAGGCCTGCTGTACACTATGACGGGCACGGTGCACCTGCTTGAAGTAAACACCCCCTCTGCAACTGAGTCACATGGGAACATTTACGGTATACCGCCTGCCGAATCTCTCCTATTAAAGGCCAAGGCAAACAAAAATTAATCTTTTTTACACTCATATTTTAGCCAATTCTTTTCATTTTCACTCTAGATTCCAATAAATGTTTTTTTTGGCTGTTTTTTCTCATATCAATTTGGTTTGTGGCTATAATCGGTTGATCAGTAGAGGCTTTTGAAATGCGTAACTCTCTCCAATCAAACCACCATTAACTTCTTTTGCACAAAAACCCATACCATGAAAACTGTCATAACATTGTTATGATATTGTTATGGTGTCCAAATGGAAATATATGGATGCCTTTAAGTTCTTTCAGTGCTATGCAACGGTAGGGAAACATAGATGCAGACCTTTTCCCCTCATAACTTGGTGTGAAGAATTATTGGAAGTTAAGCAGCATAGCACAAAATAACTATAGGCACTCCTAAAAACTTTTCCACATTCTACTCTCCAAATGTTGTTTTTGTCAGCAAAACTTTGAACCTCCTCTTCCTTTTTGCTCTCTAGACTACCCCAAAATAAACAGGGGGGGAAAAAAGCTGCGGGAAAACTCACCTCACCGATTGTAACAAAGTGTCCTCCACGGTAGACAGCAGAATCAGAAACAACGGCACTAACATGGACTGCACCAAAACCTCAGTGTGCATATTTAAATCCCACAGAAACCTAAAGTAAAGTAGCTTGAAGGAATTTCCCGATCCTTCTTTCCTTAAACAGACAGAACGGGGAGAGAGAGTGAGAGAGAAAGGAAAAAGGAGAAAAGGAGAGTAAGAGCAGCAGGCTGGCCTGAACTGGCTCGATCCCTTCAGAGGCCAACAGTCCTCTACATGCAAGTGCCTTTGATTAGTCTTGACTCTCAGACACAGTCCTGGGCAGGAGCTGCAGCGGGGAAAACTGCCAAAATGAAAAGTTAAGTCACCAGTTTGAGATGTAATTAGAAGCAGACTGGGTTTTTTTTTTTTTGTTGTGTCTTACTTTTTCCCCTTACTTTTTTTTTCACCCACTATTCCAATATACTGCCACTGCATGGTGCATTAATAACCAGTACTAAATAACAACTAAGTTATTTAAATAAGAAACAAACAAACAAACAAACAAACACAAAACACCATTTAAAGTTCATGTCATGCTTTATTAAAAAAAATCAGCTAAGACCACAGTAACTGCTGTAATATGATTCTTTCAGATGTTATGCTTCCCCCATTGCACATAGATTATTGTTATAATTCTACATGGTTCATTCATTTATGGTGTGTTTGTTTATTTTAATTGTACCGGGGCAAATAACATATTTATACTTGTTTCTATGTTTTTCCACATATCACCTTCCTAAAATGTAGAAATTTTATCATTCAATAACTTTTTCGTTTTTTTCAAACCGTCTTGGATTTCCCAATGTTATTATGATTAGGGTGCCTGGGCCCTCTTGATTTTCCCAACCAATTTTGCCACTTTCACCAAAATGTGGGAAATTTTCATGTGCATCGAGCTGGTAGGAATTATGAAATCAATCACTCTGTTTTTCTCAAAACAGTAAAACCCATTAAACCTCTGCAACATCTCTATATTGTATAGATGACAAATTGTCAGAGTTTTGCCTTTTTTTCCCACTAGTTTAAAATCTGCCTTTACATGCAGCACTGGTGAATGTCTAAGTCATAGTGCATGTGAAGCCAGCTGGTTTCTCACTTTGCAGGTAGTGAGATCATGACTTGCCCCTTGGTGTCTAAAATTGTGAGTTTGAGACACGGGTGATGCAGTATGAATATATTATACCTAATCAGGCACTGTGCTCGAGACCCCCTGACCTGCATGTTTTAGATGTTTCTCCACTCCAACACACCCCACACCTTATTCAAATGATCAGCTCTTCATCAAGATTTAGGTGTGTTGGAGCAGAGAAACATCTAAAACATGCAGCACCAGGACCAGGACTGAGAAACAGTGGATTAGAGACACATTATTTCAAAGAACATTGTCTTTTAATAAGCTTGAACTTTGAATTATATCCACCCAGAATTGATTTTTATCATCCAGCCCAAAAGAGTTTATTAGGATATTACATATACTGTATAGGCCTATGACGGTATCTGCACATTTTGTAGGCCCACACTGGCAGCATTTATCCTGCCTGATACAAGCTCGGGCCAAAGGATGGAAAAACCTATGAACAGCCATGTTAACTAGACTACACACAGGAGGCTGAAGTGGCTCTTTCAACATGCACCTTTCATCCCACAGGAACTCTGCTCTGAGTTGACCTGACAGCACTGTACCTAGCTCAATTATTCATTGGGACTTCGCTCAAAGGTATGCATAAAAAGCTAATGCTTTGTTGTGCTTGGCAAACATAAACAATTAGAAAAGCCTTTATATGGCTACTCATGATTTATGGCATTAAAGGACAGCAATTAGGTTAAAAGAAAGAAAAAAATGACCAAAAATATTTTTTCCCTGCAAATAGCCTACTGTAACTAGTTTTTGTTACGGTGGAGATAGTCTGCCATATTTTATCATTACAGTGCGGTGGGAACAATCAACCAAGTGAGAACAATCGAGACAAATAGACTACAAATATTTTAGAGGCTGTCGCGATGATGCAGCAACTGGCGGACCTTCGACTGTTACCATGGAGACGACTGCGCGCCTCCGCTGCATGAGCTCGTGCTGTTGATGTGATTGCAACCTGCGCGCTCCCGCACTCTTCCACACGGTCCCAACACACCCGGAAAACAGCTGATGCATTGGAGAGGACGAGGCACGACAGATAAAGAAATCCTCCTCTCGTAAGTGATTCAGTATGTCTTCTTAATCTCCTACCTCCACACCCGTCGTGTATGTAAGTGGACATCCAGCTGCCGTCCTTGAAGGATGCACCTGACGCTTGGTGCTGCTACGAGCTAGCTTGCTGGTTTTCCAGGAAGTGGGTAAATTGTCATCCTCCGGAGTAGGCCCTGGTAAAATATTGTTGCGTTTTTGCCACACTATCACGTGGACAGGTTGTCACATATCATATTGGCCTCGTTTTGGACCTACGCTTGGCCCAACATTTGTGTTTACTTGCTGTGTTCAGCTTGTTTTTGCCGTTGACTTTTTTGCCCAATGTAGCACCTTAGCTCTCAGCCGTTTCCATAGTAACCTTGGCTCCGTGGATGTAACTCATTCAGGTTTCAACCACTGCATTGACATGCATTTCTTGATTGACATCCAGTTGTGTGACAGTCAAACGGTCAAATGCCACAGCAGCTTGTCCTGTGCTGAGGGTGAGCAGTTTCCCAGAATGATTGTAGAATTTCACTGTCGTCCATTGAAGCCTGCGAGGCCACATTTAATTATTGAGTCAGCCATTGTGAGGCCTCTACGTGTATTCTTAAGTGCTCCTGATGTAATTTTTTTATCAAGATTACCAAGATTGATTTGGATTTTTCTTTTGTCCCACACTAATTTGTAAAAATTACATTTACATTCAAAAAGTCTTTATGAAATTTGCTGACAATACTGACAGCTGACCACTCTTTAAAATGGACTGGAATAGTGCCACCTTGTAATAATACCAATGCTGATGATGTTCTAACATGCAAATGAGAGAAACACAATGACAATTTTAATGAAATTTTTTTTATATGCCACAGTAGTTGTCAATTATGACACAGATTTCTTTATATTAGAATGAAACAATAGGAAAAAAAACCCCTTATTGCTATCAATTTGACAGATATGCGATATGAGTCACAATTTTAGTGGGAATGATAATTTTTACATGTCATTATCAGTGAAAAAATATGACGATGTGATTTTTGCTGGGGTCTGTATACCAAACAAGCATGTTCCCTGACATCTGGAGAATATGATTTGATCCCTGTAGCACCACAATGCTTCATTTATAAGGGTATGTTTAGACACATTTTACCTTTATGAAAAACATCCAGCTGCTGCAATTTGGATTTTGCACTTGACCTTATATAATTCTTCCATTGATTGTTCATTCCCAGAATATACTGTTTGTATTTTTTTTTTATATGATGCTTATTTAATATGTGTAATGTTGCTCTAATCAATATTTTTAAATTAACAATGTAATGTGGGATAGAGCGGGCTATTGTCACACTTCATTTGCTTTCACTTCAATTTCTCAGTCTCAGTACATCACAGTCACTCATTTTCCATATTAAACTAAATAATAAATTCTTCTCTCAAATGTATAGTCTTTAGATTTGTACCTCTCATTTTAATGTAGACTTATAAATGGTTAAGTGCAGACTTTGTGACAATTTGCCCCATCACAGTGAAAGCTGTCACACAATGCAGGGTAAATTGTCTCATTATATTTTCAGGGCTTAAAGTTTTGAGGCACCATGCCTGAATCTAGGCATAGAGCTGTTTTAAATTCATATAATATTTAATACATTGTACACATTTCCTCCTGGACTACTTTTCAGGCTTTCAAATTTTTCTTGCTCTAATTCTTGTTTATCTCATAGAGAATTTTTAACTGACTTTGCAGTTAAGATGCAGTTTTATGGCCCAGAACTTTACCATTTTGATTTACTGTCACTCGTTTCATTTGTGTCATTTTCAGATGCAATAGACAAATGCTTTCTGGGGAAAACCTCTGATAATCCCACCATACGCTGCTGCCAAGCACCAAAAAGAAGAGAGACAAAGTTAGCAACTAGCTGGTGAACATTTAGTAGAGCATTTAGCAGTTAAAGAGCCAGATAGGTAGATCTTTTCTTCAGTGGTTGGTGGAGAACAAGACAAGGCTAAAAGGAGAGTATTGGGTTTATATACACCAGGTGACTATAAACACAATTCTACATGAATGCTAATGTTGCTCTGTGTCTGCTTCATGTGTAACTTTTAGACAACATTTTCCATATAAACTTTATAGTATGATAATATGTATTTCAATGCTTTTATTTAAAGCAAACTGTCTGCCAGTGCTGGGCAGGTTTATCAGAGTGTTTTGATTTGAAATTTGCCTGCTGCTGCTGGAAACAGGGTCGATGAGAGTGGAGTTTGTCGGCCTCAAAATCTAAACAACAACAAAAGACTAAAGAACTCTGTAGAGGAAAAACTACTGGAGTTGGGTGATAACTGTTTACGTGTTTGTCACCATGGGTGGCACCTTGCGCACATTACGCTTAATCATTTGAACAATTGCTTATGTAAAATAATGATGAGTGCACCCTTAAATTTAATCAAACATGGAAATGAAAAGGGGGGTGAATCTTAATATGTCCACTGTATGACCCCCTTCCTGAGGAGCTGATTGTGTTCACCATCACCTTGGAAATGTCTTGATCTTTTCCATTATGCACCCACAGTATTTGAGACCAGTTTGTATGAAGGCCGAAATTCCAATACTCTAGGCCAGGCCTATTCAATTGGCGGCCCGCGGGCCAACTCCGGCCTGCCGGTCAATTCAGACCGGCTCGCCAATCAGTTCTGCTTACAAATAACTAAGGGATAGTTAGGGTTTTTTTGAGTGGGTTGTGACATAGCTACTTGTGCATTGTCAGTGTGTTACATACAGTCGGCTATTGAGCTGAGCGCTGTGTACAATTGTGCTGCCCACCTCGACCAAACTTTTTCATGTCTGTTGTAATTAACATGACACAGCCAGAGTGTACTCTTCAAGAATAAATCCTAAGTGAAAAAGTTTTCAGACTCCAACAAATACGCACAGTTACAATTAATCTGCCCAGTGATCGCATCCTCCCCGTGAAGAACACGTCCTCTCTTCAAATGGGAAAGTAATTGCAGTCTTTGCCACCTATACTCCCACATAATAGCACTTAGACCCTATAATTTTGTTTTCACTCTTCCTCGTGTCTCCATCTGCATATGTTAAGTGTAGCAATTACACTGAGAAATAGCTTCTAACTACATGGGGTTTATAGGATGGACAGTTTCTTTTCTTGGTAAGTGCATAAAAGGAAACACGGGTGATACAGTTGTATTGTTCTATCCACGTTCCCATCCTAATTGTTTTTGTTCTCATGCGTAGATTTTTTAGTCTCTTTTTACTTTTAAAAAGATGCAATCTTTTTAAATCTTCATTTAAGGTTCAAAATTCCATTTATTCAAGTCATTTTTTCTAACCTGTTGAATTTGGATTTGGAGAGCAGATGTCTTTTCAGTCTGTTAAAACTCAGAGAAAACTCAGCCAGTTCAATTTTTGAGCAGCATGGCTGTTGTCTACAAGGACTACGAGACCAGCCCAGGCTCAGTGAGATACACAAAGACCAAGACCACATAGGATTTAAAGTAATTTAATATTTAATTTGAAACTCAGACAAAAGCAACAGAATAAATCAACCTGTAGTCTGTAAGTCAGTGGTCGTTGCAATGTTGAATGTATGCCTGGTGTTGTGAAGACAAAAAACAAAAAACCAAACCAAAAATGATGTGAGACAGAATGAGGAAGTAGCTTAAATGACCTACTGCAGCCTCACCATATCCAAGTGAAAGACATCAAGTTAGATGGCTTCATCCTTCTCTACTTGCAGGTAACCTGCACAAGGAAAAAAAATTACAAGACTACGGGAGGAGCACTGACTGACTGAGTCAGAGACTATCACACCTTGCTCAATTCATTGTAACTGTAAATGTCATGATTCTGTTTTTTTTTAAAAATTTTAATTGAAATTCACTTTGAGGGGGTGATGCAGTTATTAGCACTGTCGCCATGGGTTTGGGTCAGGGCCTTTATGTGTGGAGCTTGCACGTTCTCCCCGTGTCTGCATGGGTTCCCTCCGGGGGCTCCGGCTTCCTCTCACAGTCCAAAGGGTATGCAAGTTAGGTCAATTGGTGACTCTAAATTGCCCGTAGGTGTGAATGTGAGTGTGTATGGTTGTTTGTCTCTATATGTTGGCCCTGTGATGAACTGGCGACCTGTCCAGGGTGTAACCCGCCTCTCGCCCAATGTCAGCTGGGATAGGCTCCAGCCCCCTGCAAACACAAGTATAGGATAAGCGGTGATAGATAATGGATGGATGGATTACAAAATTAATTTGTGTTATTTTTCTTTTTGTTATTATCTATGGTTCTGAGATTAACAGAGACATGTTTCAAACAGTTTAATCTTTCCAGTGATATACCCTCACATTATTGGATTATACTGCATTTCAGTGCTATTTTCTTCAAGTATTGGTTCACCCAAATTATAGAACATGCAAGTTCTTGTGCTTCTGTCTGCAAAGTCTCTTTCCAGAAACAGTCTAACTCTGGGTAAGCAATGTACATTAAAAATACTTTCTGCCAAAGAAATTGTTCTGATAAACATGGCAGGATTTCATTTATGGCAGTGTGTTCTGTGAATTGTTTCCAGAAAGATATGTTTTTAAATGTTCTGAAAGCACTACAGACACCGGTGGATCACCTGGAGATCATAAACATGAATTTCGACAAAAAAAACCCAAACCTACCTGCATGGCTACATACCACTGGAGGTATGACAGAAAATATGTTTTTATAGAAGTTGGGTGGACCAAATTAATTGCATAGATGTGTACTGAAGCTGCACCCCACAGTCACTTGTGAACATGTTTTCTCACCCCTCTTTACTTGCTCTTATGGCTGCTATCATTCACTGACTGCTGCCGCAGGACGTCCAGGCCTTTAGGACATTCTCCTTTTTGGATCTCTAGTCTCTCTCTGGTTGGTCTCTCCACCCCTCTGTGACCTGGGGATGAACGCACCAATGAGGAGCCTCACAGTGAGTCCCCTGGTCCTCCTCCACCCCATCTTCTTCCTCCACAACACCTCAGTCACTCACTCACTCACTCACTGAGTGTGTCGCATATATGCCTTGATGTCAGACGTGGTGGGCATTCCTGTCTCTATGAGCGTACTGTAGATGTTGGTAGTGTATTGTACACCATATAAGCCATGATGTTGACTAACTGTTGTGTGTTATTTACAGGGTATGCCTGATCGCATGTTATGTGCAGTGCTGGAGCAATTTCAGCTTTACTTTTCCCTTTGGTATGTGCGCTTTGTCTCCATTTAGAGTGTCATTTCTTCTTGTGTTCTTATGTCAGCCTGTACACTTTTTTTTTTTTTTTTTTTGCATACACACAAACATACACACAAACATGGACATGGACAGGTAACATCAACTCCCACCGCACAGTAGGTTGTACAGCTTAATCTACTGGCACGTTGGTGTTCAATATGATGAAGATCATGTGAGATCTTTTTCAAATGGTAAGTTACTGGAGCTGTTCCTATGTGAATACACTTGTCCTGTGTTTCATGTGTGCTACGTTGTGTATCACGGTGGCCATCCAACAACACAACACATGTTTAATTTTCAAGTACCTACCTCTGTTCTGGCAATTCAAGTCAGGGTAGTTTATTTTGCTAAATGCACATCACAGTATGCTAAAGCTTAATGCTACATGTAATTACATTCAGATCCACTATTGATACACATCTTATTTGATAGTATTAAAATATTAGTTAACCTAAGCTTTCTACAGTTAGTCTTTTGTTTAAGAAGTGCACTGGTATTTCTCAAGTCAGTTACAGTTAATGTGGCCAAATATGATAAGCCCAGTGCTTCCCTTCTGAGCTGCACATTAAATGGATTTATTTAGATTATAATATATATGATTAGGGTTACAAGTGGTACTGCCACTGCCCAGACTTGGATGCAGCCAGAGAGTTCTCCTGTTCCTCATTTATCTTTGGTCACTGTGTGGTCCATCTCTCTGTCAGATCCACTCTCTGTATAGCACAGCAAGCCCCAGCATGCTGAAAAGGAAACAGAGCTCACGGGTCGAGGCCCAGCCCATGACCGACTTTGGGCCGGATGAGACCCTCACAGACAGTGCTGACATCTTCTGGATCAACAAACCAGTGAGTGTACTCGCATGTGTAAAAGTATGGCAAGAGCATCCAAATGGCTGGACAGCGAAAAATATTAAGTATTAAAGCACTGCTCGTCATTCTTTCTTCTTTTCTTCCCCTTCTACAGTGGGTGCACTCTCTGCTACGGGCCTGTGCCATCATCAGTGTCATTTCTGTGTGTATGAACACTCCCAAGACATTCGAGCATTACCCTCCATTGCAGTATGTGACATTCACACTGGACACACTGCTGATGTTCCTGTACACCGCTGAGATGATCGCCAAGATGCACATCAGAGGAATCATCAAGGTAGCTACTAACAGAGTTACATGCTCACATGAACTATACCAAGTTATAACAAGATTTAAAAAACACTGTCACAATGTTTTATTCCATAATACTGAAATATTGAACAGTAAAACTAAGGAAACAAACGAAAGAGGGGAATTCTATTGCAGTGTGACCTATAAATTTCAGCTATTAAATTGTTTTTGATGTTTAACATAATGGAATTTTTTTTCTCCATTCTGTCCTTGTATTTGTGGGTTAGCAAGATATCTTAAAAAGGTATATGAATATGAATTTGGATGAACTTTGCAGAAAAGTTATGAGGTATTGAACAAAGTAACTGCAGCTTTCATGTCAAAATGGGATGGGTCACTGGTGTGGCTGTGACAGCAAACTAATACACGTATTATCAAAGTTTATGTGCACATCACTAGAATACAGCAGAGGCAAACTTCCTGTTAATGGCCCAGTCAAACAACATGGGGACAGTGAAGACTTCATTTTCAGTTGAGATATAACCACTAACAAGTATATAAACAGTTTTTGCAAAATGTAGGGAAACCCTAGCATCCACTGAACAGGTGGAGACCTGATTGACCAAATGATTATCCGTCATATTAGAAGTGTGGCGATTTTTGTGCCACGTCAGATTTCAATCACTCCTTAAATTCAACCTTAATGGTTATATTGAACTGATGGTGAATCAACACAATTTCCTAGGTAGATAATGTTCTATAGAAGCAAGCAGGAACAGACAGCTGGCAGATGAAAGGCCCGTAATTACTGCCATAAAAAGTGTGGACAGCTTAATTGTCAAATCAAGGATAACAAGCAGGGAGGCACTGGAGGACACAGAATTGTCCTCCAGCGCAGGAAGACAGTGTGAAAACAAGAAGATTTCTTCTTCTTTCTCTTAATGCTTCATTTTGTTCTGAACGGTAGATAAAAACCCATCTTTGTCTGTAAAATGGGAAGTTATTTTTCTGTTTATGAGTATGTCAGGTGGAATTCACCTTGTCTATAACCTTATGGACACTTGGAAGTTGTATTCTGTAGATAATTGATGAAAGTGCCAGCACAAAAACAAATGATCCCCATAGCCTGGTAAAGTAATTGCATATTTTGCACTTTTTTGTCAGTGTGTGATCAAACATAGTCTTATCTGGAGATTGTTTCAGAACACACCCTCCTATTTGCACCCACTAAGAGCTTCTTACAGACTTTCTCTCTCTGTAAGTGGTAATTAATGCCCATTTTTGCTACCGCCATGACATTTAAGTGTGTTCACATTTCTGAGGCTTTATCATTCTTGTCTTATGTTGAAAATGGGGCTGTTTAAATAATGTGGTCAGTCAAAATGGGTGCAGTATATTGTACAGTATATATATTGAGGTGGGCAATTTTTAAAACTATAAAGATTACTGTTCTTAAAGCCATAAAACGTGACAGGATGTTTTGTAATCGGTAGAATACATCAGCTCTCTTGAAAAATATGGCATTGGATAATGACAATATTCATATTTAGTTGTTTATTTATTTATTCATGTTGATATTTCTTGCTCCTGCTCTTCTGTTCCAATGTCTCACTGTTGATGTCTCCTCTTGCTCGGCTTCTCTCTGCACAGGGGGATAACTCCTATGTCAAGGATCGCTGGTGTGTGTTTGATGGATTCATGGTATTTTTCATCTGGGTGTCCCTGGTGTTGCAGGTATATTCAACATTTACTAGTATGTTTTTCTACTATTATTTTGCCGTTTTCCCCTTGGCATAGGGCAGGGTAATTGTGGTAGTTGGTTTTTACTTCTTAGCAATTTATTTCTATTTGTTTCAGGTGTTTGAAATAGCAAAGCTTGTGGATCAGATGTCTCCATGGGGAATGTTGAGAATCCCCCGAGCGCTTATTATGATCCGGGCCTTCAGGATCTACTTCCGTTTTGAGCTTCCTCGCTCCCGCATCACGAACATTCTGAAGTACATTACTGTCATGAGTATTTCTCTTTATTATGGTATCCAAAAGAAATATATAGTCCTACATGTAAAATTTCAATATGCCTATCTTCACTCTTCTGCTTTGCAGGCGATCCGGGGAACAGATCTGGAGTGTCTCCATCTTCCTGCTGTTTTTTCTCCTGCTCTATGGAATTCTGGGGGTTCAAATGTTTGGAACGTTCAACCATCACTGTGTTACTAATGAAACACAGAAAGGGTAAGAATAAATTATAAAGAAATGTTACTTTGGATGCCTGTTTTGTTGATTCCACACATCAACCAACACACACCATGATATACTACTTAAGTTAATCACCACAAAGCATATAAATGATGGGTCATTTAGCCAGTCGGTAACTGTCACCTGCTGAGCTGAGTCTGACAGATCCTGACAACTTTTTATCTTCTGTGGTCAATTTGGTGTTACTGTCAAAGCAGTGGCCTCACACTAAATTGGCTTTTTTTTTGGAGCAGCACTTCTGTACAACGTGCTTTCCATGTCCAATATCATTAGAGCAATTTAGACTACAGTGACACTCAGTTTAGGTAGATAGGCAGGAACTCATTGCTAAAAACATATTGTTTACTTAAAACACTGGTCGTCAGCATATTTTTGCAGCAGGAAACAACAACTTGTGGAAGGGGGGGCACATAAAGTCTCATTCTTTACAAGTAAAAATATGTTTTTCCTGAGAAAATTGTATTTGATTGTAATTGTTTAAAAATAGTGAAATGACCAGTATCATAATGTTCAAATTCTGTATAATTCCCTGGGTACTGCAGTGGGATTGTGGACATGTGGCAAGTGTGTTACAAAATAAATGTGTATCTAAACACATTTCTGAAGGTTTTCAAATTGAAACATTCAAATGAGCATAATGATGGTATGACACAGAGAATAGAAATCCTTGTGTAGACAAAGGATGGGGGAAGCGACCATCATGGTTAGGGCCCAAGACTGCAGGAAGAGCTAACACTAATTATAATAATTAAAATTTCCTACATTGACCAGCCTTTTTATTAAGCTCTTTCCTGCTCAATAGTTCCCCATCTATCTCTCCCAGACTGTGTGCCTAAGCACCCATACATTGACCATTAGTAGCAGGAAATGTAGCACAGTAAATTCTCATGCTTACAGCTTATATGCTTCTAATGGGGTATTTAGAAATATGTCATACGAAGACTGATGTGTCTAATCTCTATCTGCCCTTGGCACAAAGTCAAAGCTTCCTAGTTTTTGACACACAAGGGATTTGATGGAAAGTGGGGAAAATAACAGGGGTGACATTTTCTGCTATGGATATTAGATGAAAATGGTTTTGGATTTGTGAACAAAGTCTCCTCTTCTGGATGTCAGGATTTCTTCAACTGACCTCATTGCTGTTTGACTTCATTGGGTGAATAACATTCATAGATTTGTGCTGTATGAATTAGATCTACTGAACTGAAAGATGACTTTTGTGTTTTCTAGATTTCTTTAAAATTACATTGTGGTTTGTGTTTTTGGGGGTAATAAGAAAAATCTTATTACAAAATGATATGCTTTAAAAAAAATAGCTATGATGCAAACAAATGAATGCATGGCTGGTTAGTATAAGAGTTCTTAGAAATTTTTAATCAATTTAGTAGTAAAATATCTTTTCTGAAAATAAAAACATGGGGCATAAAATTCAGATTGATTGTATAACTTAGAAAAATGGCATTTTAAGTATTTCCCTTCATGTGCTAAACCCACTGATTCTGTGAATTATTTGTCAACAAGAGGTGTTTTTTAGCCGGGGTGGGCGGACGTTATTGACAGGACCTCACATTTTCAATTATGCAAAGCCTCACAAATTAATCTTTGTTTGATCAAATTACTGATTCAGTAAACCAACCATTAATTATTTCTTATCACAAATATGTTTTGTTTTTCATTTGACTCACCAAATTTTTAATATCATGTTATTACTGGACATTTGGTCACTCCTTTAAGGCTTCATTTATCTCCCCTTCGTCATCGAGAAAAGTGATTTCTTTGATAAGACACAATGGTATTATTCAGCCCAGTATAATTAGCTTTATCAGGATTCATCACTATGCCTCTGAGTGCCCTTTGTGATAGTGCAATAAATTATCCTTTCTGATCCTGTACCCCTTAATAAACAATTTGGATGAATGTCTGGGCAGCCAATTTGAAGGCATTAATTTTCATTAGAGGAATCAAGCAGCTCCTGAAATAACACCTGTGGCTAAAAGACGGGGAGACAGAGGAAAAGGGAGGAGGGGCAAGGTGTGTACTCATCTGTGTCTGCGTGAATCGTATGTGAGTGTCTGATGCTGGTACTTTGAAATCCACCAGTTGTGTCTGCGTGAATCGTATGTGAGTGTCTGATGCTGGTACTTTGAAATCCACCAGTTTTGTCTGCGTGAATCGTATGTGAGTGTCTGATGCTGGTACTTTGAAATCCACCAGTTTTGTCATTCATTTTGCTGTTGTGATCTCTGTTTTTACTCACACATTAGATTATTTTTTTCTCTTTTTTTAGATATTGATTCCATCTACCACACATTTCATACATATTATTTAAAAATTAATTATTAATTAATTATTAATAATATTTTTTTTTAATTTTGGTCAGGGAAGTGACATGGAACAGCTTGGCCATCCCAGACACCCATTGTTCCCCTGATGGGGAGGGCTACCAGTGTCCTTATGGCTTCAAATGCGTGGATCTGGAAGAGCTGGGCCTCAGCCGACAAGAGCTCGGCTATAGTGGCTTTAATGAACTAGGTATGATCCATACAATGACATATATTCTGTATATATTTTAAATTATTTGGGGCATTTTACGCCTTTATTCGATAAGACAGCTGGAGAAGTGACAGGAAATGGGGGGAGAGAGAGGGGACGACATGCAGCAAACACTGGCCAAGAGTGGCAACAAACCCCCGACTGCTGATAAGTACTCAGCCTTTCTGCACCAAGTGAGCTATAGGGCCGCCCCATAGAATGACATATTTATTGTATTCAAACACATACTGTACATATAACTGTCTTCTAATAATTAGACATCCCATTCCATGAATGCTTCACATTAATAACACTGTCGCTGTTTTTTTCTTTTCACTAATACATTTAGAGTATATTCTGTTCGGAAATATGGAAGAAAGACCCTGTATGAGAAATGGAACTAAAGTGCTGCATTTACCAGCTTTGACACGAAGCTGTGCAATGCATCCTGCATTGTTATCTGCTGAACCGTGCTCAAATCTAGTGTCAGTGCACAGTGCAGTGCCCCTAATCTTTAGACAGTTGTGAAGGAGAGTGTTTACTGTGAGCTTCACAGTAAACACTACCTTAATGAAGACTTTATAGACTGGAATATGGCACATTCAATACAATTTACAGCCTAATTGTATTTGCTAATCAGCAAAATTTATAATGTATCTTTTAGTGGGAAGCTTAAGTACATTATATTAAAACTGTGATTTCATTATTGTGGACTATCTTATTGAGAGGTAGTATATTTTCAGAAACTATATTTCAGGATTTTTCAGGAACTCCAGCCCAGAAGCCCCAATTTAACGGTTAAGACTGTAAGTGTAAAACAATATAATATGCTTAGTAATTGAATTTGGAGATTCAGACTACTGTTACTGATCTTCTGATCTTTAAGCTGTCTGTCAGTTACACTTGACAGCTGTTATCAGCTGCTGGTTACCTGTCTCTTTCTGTTTCTTTCCCGAATGAATCATCTTTAGCCGGGTGTCAAAAGAACAGACAGTTCATATGCAAAGAGCACATTAACTTGAAAATAGCCAAGATTTTCATTTTGTACTTTATGAATTTATGTTAATAGACCAAATTTGTCAGAGACAGTGACAAAGATTTACATGCAGGATAATTTCATCAGATTAATCAGTCTGTGAAACAGTTCTAAGGCTTGTCATTGTTAAGAAGGGAACTATGAGGATATAAAGGGATGTTGTATCATTAAATAAGATAAAAAGAGAATCTCAAGGTCTTGTCTTTTTTTGAAAAGCTTAGTCTGAGGAGAGCCATGAAAATGGGTGGACATGGACATCACTCTGTGAAGCTGAATAGTGATACTGAGACTTTTTCAATAACAATCTCTGCTCTGACTGTACATCTGTCTGATTCCTTTGTGTTTGCTTAGGTACGAGTATCTTTACTGTGTATGAGGCTGCATCACAGGAGGGTTGGGTATTCCTCATGTACAGAGCCATTGACAGTTTCCCTCGCTGGCGCTCCTACTTCTACTTTATAACTCTCATTTTCTTCTTGGCATGGCTTGTCAAGGTAAGAGCCAGTCTCTCACTATTGCACTTTTCATAATACGTTCATGCTCTCATGGCATGGCTGCAGGGGATAGCAGAACACCAAAAGGTTTTGGTTAATTGACAAAATCTACTCTGTCACCAACAGACAAAACTATTTCACCTTGTTAGTATAATGTTCTTTGGCTAATAAGAGAATGAATGTATTGTTACAGATAGTAGAAGGAAGTCAAGAGATGGACCTGCACTTGGTCATTATTTTTAATTGTCACATTGTTCTATCTCTCCCTCTGTCTCTGTTTCACTTCACTTCACTTATATATCTGTTCTCTTTTACAGAATGTGTTCATTGCAGTCATCATCGAGACATTTGCTGAGATCAGAGTGCAATTTCAGCAGATGTGGGGGTCAAGGAGCAGTACCACCTCTACTGCTACAACACAGGTACAACCATCACGACACAAAAGCTGAAGCTATGTGGCACCTAAATTTGACCTGATTCTAAACATTTCTTGAACACTGGCTTTCTTTTAAAGCCGGTCGTCTTTGTACAGAGTGCAAAAAATCTGTTCATTCATCAAAGTTGAGCTCATCGAAGTTGCATGAATTCAGAAGAATCAAAGGAGGGAACACAAACACATTGGCTGTCTTAAGGGTTACAAGAGTTATCAGTAAATATCTCCACTTACATTAAAATTGGCTAGGTACCCGTAAACCACCAGATGTATGATCAGATAAGATCAAATCTGCTTAATTAGAAAATAGTCCAGACAAAAAAATGTGTTGTTTTTATTTTATTTAATAAAGCTGATTATTTAAATTTATTTGGCCAATTGACAAGCAGGTACTCCGGTTGCAGGCCAAAGCTTGTTTCATGCAGTTGGTCCTTTTGATTTGAAATGTCTCCTTTCTATGGGAAGAGGCCTCACCTCTATTCATTGCACTTCCTCTGGAATCAACAGAGGATGGACTCTCTTCTTTTAAGGCCATGGTGTTCTGCCTGTAAATGGTATTGCCTTCCTTTGCGAGTGAGTTATTTACTGAGGTGAAGGAGTTCAGGTATCATAGGGTTTTGTGCACAAGTATGGGTAAGATAAAGCAAGATACTGACAAGCAGATTGGTGCATCACCAACAGTAGTAGACTGCCAGTCTATGCTCCAACCACTTTTAAAGGTCATGAGCTTTGGACACTAATGAAAACGTGATAGAAGATGCAAGTGGCCGAAATTACTTTATGTCACAGGATGTCTGGGGTTACCCTTCGGGACAAGGTAAGGAGGTTGGACCTTGGAAAGGAGCTCGGACAAGAATTGTCTGTCCTTGGTGTTTGGGCATTTTATCAGGAGGCTTCCATTATACTTATTATTTGGGGTATTTTGGGCATGTCTAACTAGAGTAAGACCCTGGGCAGATTAGGAACAAACTAAAGGTATTGTCCCTAGGTGAACATGAGTATGAGCTGGAGGGCGTGGCTGGGCAGAAGGACATCTGGGTTACCTAGCTTAGCCTTACTTTGCCTAGTGTCATGTAGCCTTTTATGATGAACCTTTGTGTAGCACCAGTGTTTGCTGTGGTGAATTAGATACTTAAATAAACATAATATTGATCAAATATGAAGACTTTACATCAGTGTGTCTGCATTCTTTTTTAGCCCCTTGAAACATAAAGTGGTGGGGTCATCGTGCTGTAGGGGTTAAGACACTGACCGTGAACCACAAGGTTGCATATTTGTCGCTCATTTCCTGTCACCTCTCCATTTTTGCTATTTAATAAAGGCATTAAATGCCCCAAAATAGTCTGATACAAAAAGATAGCTAAGGTTGCAAGTTATATGCTTTTAATAAATCAATATTAACCACTTAACATTCCCTTAAGGGACATCCCCAAATGTAAGTGATCAAATTTGGCAAATATTTTGAAAGACATTTGTAATAAAGAGTTTTAGCTGACTCTGTAATAAACTGACAACTTAGTGTATGTTTGACGAAAGGTCTCTGCTGAAATGTGTTAGTAAAATAAAAGATTCTTCCAAGTATTTTTCATGGCTGTTGTATAAAGAATTGAGAAAGTATTTTGTAAAATGTAGGATTTCTGATTATATTACAGTTGAAAACTGGGAAGATAATATGGAAGAAAATCAGAGATGGTAATTATTTCACAGCTGAATGTCTTGAGAGTTCAAAATACATAAGGTGTTGTATATATGATAGTAGCCCATTAAAAGACAACAGAAATACAACAATAAATAAAGACTATGGGTGGGTGCATGGATCTGAATTTGTATTTTGCAGATGTTTTGGTCTAAATTTGGATTTGAATTGTTATGAATCCAGATTCCCTTGTAAACATTTGACATTTTATTGATAATGGAGACAAGCAGTAAAGTATTTTTCCCCTTTTAATCTTTAAAATTATAGCATCTTGGAAAATCGTGAAGCTAAAACCTCTGTTACATCAATCATGATGGAAAACAGGCCTGTGTCACTGCATGTATATACTGCTATGACCTTGAAAACAATTAGGCTTTCTTTTCATTATCCAAATTAATTGTAATTACATTGTCATGCCCCAATCTTTATCTTGGAGGGGGAAAAACTAATTAGCTGTGGTGTAACATGTAACTGTCAATCACAGAAGCTGAACAATATGCTCCTTTCTTCATGCTCACTCGAAAGGAAGGCTGGTATAAGGTGGCCCTGGGAGATGAAACTCATGCCACACTCCCTATTCCTTGACTCTGTTATACTGTCTTCAGATTACTGAGGCTTTTAAAAGAGATTAGGCTGTAAAGCCTAATTGTGTTGATTAAATGACAATGGATAAATCCACTTTTGTTTCACAGGATCAGGCTTTTTGTTCACTATTTTGATGAGTGGAGTTGTAATTAAGGGATGAACTTGAATTACATTGAAGCCTACTTTGGCTTGTCTGAAGTTGAATGATATCAACCCTGTGTGTTTGACATCAATGTTGTAGATAGTATTATCGTTTTCATTTTATATTACAACAAAATGATAAAAAGCTATGAATTTGGCACCATGTGCTTGTTAGGCTGTGATAAAATGTGGGATAAAATCCGCTAGATCTGGATTTTTATTTGGATCCACACTAAACTGGACACACTCATAGATACCAGCCCTCTAAATAAGCCTGAGTGTTTTGTTTTTATAAATCAAAATCCATGCATTATTTTATGGAAAATTAATGAAAATGTCAAAAACTGCCCTATCAGAAATAGATATAAGAAAGGGATAAAAAATTACTGGATCCGCCCCTTTATCCGGATCCATGCCAAAATTTAATGGGTTCTTCCTTGGCCCATGCCCCATCCTTCCACCAAGTTTTGTGGAAATCCATGCAGTAGTTTTTGTGTAATCCTGCTGACAGACAAACAAACAAACAGCACTGAAAAAATTCATATTTTGATCCATAAAATCCGGATCTTTATGGGGATCAGCACAAAATTACATATATTGTTGAAACATCTCATCATGCACATACCTGATTTTGTTCATGATGGTCTATGTAATAGTTTTCGAGAAATTGACGAAAATCTGCTAAATTGTTCCATCTCGCAATGTTAAAGAAAGTGGAAAAAAAAATAATGGTCCCCCCCTTTTATCTGGATTCCCTCTAAACGTTAATGGGTTCTTCCTTGACCCATGCCCCACCCCTCCACCAAGTTTCAGGAAAATCAGTTTAGTAGTTTTTGTGTAATCCTGCTGACAGACAGACAGAAAACAAACTGCACCGAAAACATAACCTCCTTGGCGGAGGTAATGACCTCTTGTCAGCACCTTAAGAAGTTGATGAACATGTAAATTGTTTGTATAAATTTAAAAATGTACAGTGAGTTAGAAAACTGGCACTGTTTCTGTCCAGAAATTTCTGTCTCATTTAAAATTGGAGCCTATTAGACAGTTGGTTGGTGCTCCTGCTGCTTGCCTTGATCAAAAAATTTTAGTTTGCTTTTAAAGAACAAAGGTGTAACATTTTAGAAAGAATGTGTAACATTTTAAAGTTTGAATGGAGTTTCCAGCTGGAACTGTGAATGAGTAGATAAGAACTTGTGGAATTTAATTTTTTGAACATTCCATCCATTAATTTTAATGGGGAAATTTTCTAAGAAAAGTAATAGCATTAGTCATATTTGAACTATTTTGATGTTTCAATAAAGTTTGAATGTTGAAAATTTTAAGTTACGAGTTAAGTTTTAAAAAAGTTGGCGGAACAATAATAATAAAAAAAATTTCTAAGTAGAACATATACGCTCACACCAAAATAAAGAATATAACAATGAATGAAACAGTGGTTAAAGGATTTCTATTTGCAAGAAGCAAATAGTAGCTCTTTGTATTGGCTGTGAGATGCAACTTGAAGTAACGTTATACAGTTGCAGTGTTTGTCATTCTCACCATTTCAGAAACGATTTATGATACACAGTGATTTAACCCACAACCTAGTGCATGGAGAAATAACAAGTGAGTAAAAAAAAAAAAAAAAAAAATCCTGTTTTTGGCTTCCAATCGTTTTGCCAAATAGAACATTTGAATAAAAAATCTGGATTATGTGGATTTTAATTGCAATGTTCTTTTTTCCCCTCAAATATCTCAACAATAATTTATAGTCCTCAGAGGATGAATCCTACAGACTTTGGTAATCCCCTGAATTTTCCTCTTGCGCTGCCAACAGGTCAACGTTTTTACTTATTCTGTGAAATACGTCAACATGTACTGGAAGGATTGGCACACAGTTCAGAGGAGATATTCGTGGTTCCTAGCTGATGAATGAATGACTTGGATGTTCCCCTGACTTTTCCTATAATGCCACCACGAGTTTGAGGCTTTTGGGTGAAATATCTCTTCAACAACCCAGGATTTTAATCACAAGTTGTAATCGCTTTGGTGATTCTCTGTCTTTTCATCTAATGCTACCATCAGGTCAAAATTTCAATTTATCCAACAGTTTAGTTTGACTAAATAATGTGAGCATGCTAACATGGTAAACTAAGATGATAAAGATGGTAAACATTATATCATTGTCATTTTGAGCACGTTAGTATGCAGACATTAACATTCAGCTCATAGCACCACTTTGCATAGGTACAGTCTCGCCGTGCCACTAGTATGGCTGTAGACTTTGTCTTTTTATCATATTAGTACATGGAAATAATGTACCTTACAGCAATTTGAGGTAACTAACTGAAACTAACACTAACACCTAACGTTTAGTGAAGCATACGGTCATTGAGATTTTGGGACATATTGTCATGATAGCACTTGTTGTGTTTTACATGTTTTAGATTAGAAGGATGATTGATACTCATGAGTAAGCCAGCTGTCTAATGAGTTTGAAAGTCTCTGCTGCGATATTGGTTTGTTTTTTTTTCTCGTGTTAGGTCCTTAGGCCTACATACTATATTTAGTAGCTATCACATCGTTTTTGTGTGAGTATGAATCTTCGTGTATAATGCCTTCAGCTTTTTTTGTGGCCACAGATGTTTTATGAAGATGTAGCCAAGGGGTAGATGTACGTGTTGAGTTTGGTCTAGTACTTTGAATGGTGTCCAGGGTTTCTCTCTGTGTTCTTACCCTCATGTGCTGTCCTTGTGCCACAGATGTTCCATGAAGATGCTGCTGGGGGATGGCAGCTTGTAGCTGTGGACGTCAACAAACCACATGGCCGAGCGCCTGCCTGCCTCCAGGTAAACACACCACATAATTATTATGCTGCTGATGCTGCCGGTGAAAACACACACACAGACACAAACACACACACGCAGAAATACATGCAGAATTCTATAAAACATCTTCAGTTTATGTGAAAGGTGAGACCTGAACATATCTGAACTATAAAAGCTGAGCTGTGTGTGTGTGTGTGTGTGTGTGTGTGTGTGTGTATGAACTTGTTATTTAGATTTGTCTCTTGTTGAAATACGTTGTATTGATAAAGAATCAGTGAACCTCATCTACTTAACAAGTGCCACAGACGCACGCAGTATCCCCTCATTGTTTTCACATTTGTCTGTGTATTCAATGGCTGTGTCAAAGGTTTAAATGATGGGATTTTAAATGAGGGGAGGCTCATGTTTGATGTATAGAGCTACACTAATGATGTTGCTCCAGTGACAGATGAGTCTTAAATGACGTCTACATGATGGATCTACGGCTGCTTCGTGGTCAGTGTGATCCAAATTGTAGGGCTTTAAAGATAAGCTGAAAGCAGCAGGCGTTGCTTACAGCTGGCCCACTGTTGATAGTGGCGTGGTGTGAAAGGCTGGGCCCTTGCTGTGAGAACTGCTAGTGGAGTCTACAGCTATAAGAGAGAGGATAGCTGCCAACAAACCCTCATGGAGAAAATACTGTTCCAGAGCTAAGCTTGAAGAAGGCACACACACAGAGTGAAGGAGAGGGCACAAATAAAAATGGGCTAGATAAGAAGGGAAGAAATGACAGAGAAAAGAGAGAATGTGAAATATGCAGGATTCCCATTAAAGCAGCATGTCCCCCAGAGCCCTTACATCAGTTGGAAGAAAGATTTAGATAGAGGGATAACCAGAGGGATAAACACGGCTGACTTCCCTTTGAGCATTACATGGAACACCCAAAGATTGCTTCATCTGCCTCATTCAGTCATTCCAAAATAGCTATTATTGTCATCCTGTGCCAATAAGAAGATCACTTCTGACAGTCGAATGAAAGGTTAACAGTTTGACAGAGAGAGGCATTAGGTCATGATCAGATCGACACTAGCACTGTATCAAAAAATTCAGCTTTCATTTCAATGAGATTGCTGTGTTTGCGTAGTGGGGTTCCCCATGCAGAGGGCTCCTGAAAAACAGCATAGGGCCGGCATTTGGCAAAACAGTTTAACCTGGCTGCATTGTGACATCATCTACCTCTCCATGGCACTACCTAATGAATACGTTTAAGTACACTTGCTCAATGTAAATGACATAATTCTGCAGTTTACCTTGTAAAAGATAAGCCACCATGTTGACTTTCTAGAGAAGTAATATCTGCTAAAGAATTCTGTGCAATGCTGTTGCACCTTTGAACTTATGGATTATTAGTCAAACTAGTCAAACCTTTTCACTAGTACCTGTAGCACCAGATCCACACCAATGCAGACCCTTTATTTTAAACACAGTGCTATTTTCTGAACATCACCTTAAGGATGCACATTGTGTGGGGTTTACCCCCTGTGAGATGGACAGAGTTGCACAGTGTTTTAGTGGGTGAGTGTAGAGCAACACACACCTCCATCACACAGACCGTTTCAGCTCTGGGCAGTGGTCGAGAAATTGTGATAGATGTCTGCTGCCAAATATAGCTTGACAAATAAAAAGCACCATAGAATGAGAGAAATATTGAAAGCAATAATCATATTACCATTCGTTCTTTACAATTGTATAAGGGGAGTATATCTCATAGTAGGGCCAGTGTTACACAATACATTTATCAAATATTCCTACAATACCAGCACATGACAACTACTAGGCCTACATGATTAAGGTACGGTCAAGGATGTATATATGGTGTCGGTGCAATGGAGTCTTAGTCCCTATTAGTCCCTTTAGGGCCAGGATAACATTAGACAAGTAAAACATTTAGTTAAGGTTAGGAAAATCATTGTCCTGATTATATACTGAAATAATAAAAATGTCTAAAATGAGACAAAAACATTGGTGTCCTGCTTTAAAGTTGAACCTATTATCTTTACACCTTTACTCTTTGCCACTTCATAAATGGCACACTACTTCCTTTTGCATTGGATGCACATTTTCTAATGGAAAATCTGCAGTATAAACATAAATCCTTGGAAGGCAGGACTGATTCTGCTCAGAGAGATCTTTATTTGTCCCATCTGGTCACCCTTCCTCCTCAATACTGGCCTAGCCTTGCAAACAGTCTTTATTTGTTATTTGTAGCAGTCAAGCAGAATGCCTGTAGAAAGTCTGTTCACCACGTTTGTGTGAAGACATTCATAACAATACTCTACTTGTGATGAGAAGTGTCACTCGCCACAGATCTATAAGGATGATTAAATCCCATTAGGTTACTCTTTTTATTTTCCATCTGATACATTGATTATGTAGATAATCAATTAAATTGTCTATCATTTACTGATATTTTTTTATTACCTACTACAGTAGCCATGATAAATATCTTCTTAAAATGCACTGCATTGATTATATGGTATCAGTTTTATGAGGGATGTCTTTATTTACTCTTACACAAATCTTCTGGTTATCTCATATGTAATGCTACTCTATAACATCTTTGAAACCTAGATTTGCATACTTTGATATAGACAGCAGAGTATCATATTATATTGGAAACAGTTTCCATGGTTGTTTTATTTAATTTAATTTTTTTCATTTTTCAAAATTGGCCACCTTTCAGGCATATTGAGCATGAGTATTTGGCACTAAAATCCAGATTTTGGGTGACATGTCACTTAAAAGTACTGTTGTTGTCATTTAAATTTCTGCCTACTTGATGATTCAAAGTGTCAAGAATAAAGCAAACAACAAGTAAGAAGTGTAAAAGTTGAATATTACTGAGAGTGACTTTGACATGCATCATATAATGCTTCATTTCAAAAGTCATCCATTGTTTTCATTTGCCAGTCAAACACTGACAGCTTTTTGTGGCATGTCATACCATCAAACCACTCTGATTTTCTGATTGTGTCAGAGAAAGGGCAAGATCTAACACAGCTGTTCAATCCAAACCATCAAGACCATAGATCACAGAGATGAATTATAATAAAGACTAATGTTTTCGTTTTTAAACAGAAAACATTAGTCTTAATTATAATTCATCTGTTCATCTGTGTTAGACTGTTCTTCTTCGTGGTGGAAAGCTTCCGTCGTGTCTTGGATTAAGCGAAAGAACGAGTCGCTCAATCTAATTAAAATACATTGAAACATTTGTGCTGCATAAATACATATTTTTGCATTATTTTTTTGCAATTTTCAAATAATTTCATATACTACACATAAAAAGACTAAATAAAAAAAATTGAAATGGTACTATAGAAGTACCATTCTGGCACTGTAAAATTATTTGAATAAAACGATACAGTCCATGGAAAGGGACCACATTATAATGGTTTCACAAGAGTACCATAGGAACACTGCATATGTGTATTGTATTGTGAGTATTAATAGATGATGTTGTGTAGAGTAGTGCGCTCTAGGGTTGGGTTTTATTGCACCCGACTAAACCAGCATTTGTTAGGTGAACGTAGAGAGAGATAGCAGGATCTGGCTAGTTAGCAGAAGTTCTGGGATAACTTATTCGCTCAGTGCTACGGGGTGCTGCTTCCCTGCTGTGTTGTAGTGTTGCTAGAGTTGAGAGTTGTGCATAAAGTGCTGCTTAACTACTCCAACCGACGTCCAAAAGAGGGAACTCTCATCAGTAAAGAGTTGGTGCAGGTTATGCTGTCAAACGTTATGTTACACACTCATACTTCAGTACGAAGCCACATTTTGATCCACTCCATTTGCCCTGCTAAAGTTACTGCATTACACTGTAAATATAAACCAACACTTCCTGTGTCCATTTCAAATTAAAAGCCCTTTAGCATTTCAGTGGACAGAAACCCTTCATTTTTCAACAAGGCATTTTTTGTGGAGCATGTGAAACAGGAACGTGTTGTGGAAAACTCATTGACTTGCAGGGTTCCAATGTGCATTTGAAATGTAGCTATTGCCATTGTTTGCAGTAGGCTGAAGTCTTATTTTATTTATTTTGATGTTAAACTTTAGAAGAATATAAGTTAAGTTGAATGGGTTGTGTGAAAAATGGAATTACGATATACTGTAGTTGTCCCGAGTTGCCATTATGTTCTACTCAGGAGCAACTGAGTCAGTAGCAACACCTAAAGGTTTAACGGTTTGGTCCGATCTATGGCTCAACATCAACCCAGTTTGAAAATTTTTACACAGGCCCAACCCAAGCTCACACATATGCATGCTTCTCTATGCATTTGGTGCGGGACAGGATGGGTTATATATTTTTCTGCATTTTCTGTTCTCTGATGTTGTAAAAGAGAGTGTGAGAAGGCCTGGCGTGTCATGATATAATCATAATATATCACAACTTGTCGTAAGCTATTACTTTTATAAAATGATTACCAAGTATGGAAATATGAAAGTTATAGACTCTTTTGTAATTAAGTAGTTTTTATTAACATGTTCATAAAGCATTATTCCTACAAAGAACAAGGTCCCCACAGCCTCATGCACATAGTGGAAGGCAGTTGCTATGCAACATACTATCATAGAGACCTAAATACTGCCCAGCTTAACCTAGTCTAGCCTACCAGTTAAGCTTTATCACTACAGTCAACAGAAACCTCATAATCTGTGTTGTCAATCAATCCATCAAGTTTTTGTAACAAGTAATTGTGTAAGGTATGATGGTTTGTGTTCAGTATAGCCGCTGGGTCCAAACACAGTGTCACTGTGGCTGGGCGCTGTCAGCGATGCTGATCTCGATGACGGCAAGACTAGTGATGTGTGAATTGGCTTCTGTGTTCATCCAAATCCGCATGTACTCGTAAAGCATCCACCCAAGAAAAAATATTATCTCTGATTTAAAGATCTGAACCAGCATGGACATTTCACTCCACCTCTACCAGTCCCCGTAGCCTATATTGCCTTTTAAATGATGTAGAGCAGCAAAAGCTTTCCAGTGATTTCTTTGTGTTGTATTGATGTACGAGTTTTTTCTTTAATGATGTACTTTAATATTTAGAGAGGCAGCTTTTAGTTAGTTCAAACGTTTCCATTTGCACAATAATGTCACTGCAGCAAATATTATTGTGGGAAATTTTAAGCGGCAAAACTAAAAGTTGTTGTTATGATCTTGACGAGACAGAGGAAACTCTCCAGAGGAAACAGAATTAAACTTTAAGCTTGATATATTTATAAAAATAGAAACTGAGTCTAAACAAAAATAGACAGCGCTGATGGAGCTCAGTATTTATGAGGACGGCTGTTTTACTCAAACACAATTTTTTTGTGAAGAAGAACACACAATATTAATTAACATTAGATCTTGACCGATCCTGTCTGCGTGTCAGAATTACATGTGAAAACTGCTTGTAACTTTTTTTTCCAGTTTGTCAACCTCTTTTTTATTTAATATATCTTGCAAGTCATCTTGTACGTTTAGCAGCAGGTGAACAGCAGAGATATGCACTGGTCAATCCACTCATTCATAGTTAGGCCACCACGAAAGTCGAAGTTGATCTTAAACATTTCTATTTTGTAGTAGTTGTAACAAAAGGAATTGTGAAAGGTACTTGTTGCAGTAAATGGCTTACGGTGTTGCCTAGATATGAGCGAAGCAGTTATTATACCATGGCTAACAACCAATCAGATAGCTTGATTTGAGCTATCTATTTTATCATTTTTGATTGATGATGGGTATCCCCTTCTCTCTCCCACTTGCCAAGCACCTTATTCAATTGCTTTTTCACCCATATCAGAAGGAAAGAGTGCTAGCTGAGTAGACGGGTTGTGTGAAGACAGGCAGTGGAGATCTAGCCTGCAGGGCCATCTGTGAGTGCCAGGGAAATGAAGTGTGAGTTTCTGTTCTGTTCTGCCTGGCTCCAGAGTAATTGGCCGTCAAATGATTAAAATGTTTCAGGGCTGGCAGGTGGGTGCTATCTACAGACAGGCGTCCTGTGTGTGTCCTCCTGTTTGTCTGCTGCTAGATAATGCATACCTGTCTGGCAGTCTTTTAAACCACCTGTATGTGGGTCTGACTGTCAGCCTTTCGATCTGCCTCTTAACGTCTGTCCATTTGTACACGTGTGTGTCTGTCGGTTTGGGTTTGTCTGGGTGAGATAACACATAATAGATTAACCACCCACTCTTTTTAGACACAGAGAGGAAATGGCAGCTTCTCCTCCTAAGGGGGTAAAAACCAAAATAGCCTTCAAAGCAGGGAGCATCACAAATGCTTCCTTGTTTTGTTAATGTCTTCATTAATCAGACTTTGATAAGCCTCAAGAAAGTCTAGATTTTGACAATTGATGTCTGTCATCCTAAGACATTTTTATTGTAATCTGTAAATTACTTATCATTAAATGAAGCCAATACTGTGACTTTTGTGATCTATTAGGGACTGAACAAAATTCACAAAAATCAGCAAACCAATTAGAACTGGCAAAACTTTCAATGTTCTGCAGAGATTACACTTGGATGTTGTCAGCGGGCTCTATAGCAGTCCCAAACAAACCACCATGGGGATAAAGTTGCTTAGATTTTTACACAATTTCCTGGGATTATTTTCCCGTCATAAAGAACACATTTCAATGTCAATTGTCAAAAGTGATTAAAATTTCAATCAGCTATGGGTCACAGGATTGGGTATGGCTTGATAGCGCCTCGTACAAAAATTTCAAAGAATACAGTATATCTTGATCTGCACAAAAGCCTCTAGTGTTAATAACCTAAACCCAACAGGAAGTCATTTTTTGGCATTTTCAGGTGTTGGACTCCTAGAGAATTAACCAGATTGATGTCAAATTGGGTCACTGCGATCCACAGTATGTGATGACTGCGCAGAGGGCGGAGCAGCTCTGAACACAGGCCTTGATGCCGGCAACGCAGATGGAGCTGCCCTGTGGACTGCGCAAGTGTATGACTTGATTTGCAGAGCGGCTCTGGAGGCTGTGCAGGGGTGCGTCCAGACTAGCGGAGCTTCTCTGGAAGACGACCTGGAGAGCGATGGTGAAGTCTGATCCCTTCTGGAGGTGCGGCTGGAGGCTGGCAGCGAAGGCGGAACACCACTGGAGGACGATGATGTAAGCAGGACTGCTCTGGAGACTGTGGCTGAAAATCAGGACTGGAGGCTGGTGGCTGGAGAGTGGGACCAGAGACCAGTAGGGGAAAATCAGAGTAGGAGACCAGCAACTGGGCTGCAGAACTGGAGACCAGCAACAGGGTTGCAGGAGTGGAAAGCCGGTGGCAAGGCTTCAGGACTGGAGGCGTGAGAGCAGTAAGACTAAAGGCCAGCAACAGGGAGTCAGGGAAATAGGAGGCTGCTTACACACAACCAAAGGTGACTGTTGCAGCACAGGAACTGGAGACAGCTGCAGTTCAGGAACTGGTGACTGCTGGGGTGCAGAACAGGAGGTCTGGGTAGGTGGTGCAAAAGATGGCTGACTGATGATGTTGAAGGTTTGGCTGTGGGTCAGCGGAGGCTGCCAACTGATGGTTTGGGAGGTCTGGCTGTGGTTCGGCAGGGGCTGATAGCTGGGAACCTTAGAGTCCTGCTTCCAAAGAAGAGTGAGAGCTTTCAGGAAGCATGGCTCCTCATAAAAAAATCCCCTGTATTATAGCAGGCAAGCTGGGAAGGTGACTGTCTGTTTTTTGGGTCCATGTTCAGAAAGTTTTAATTAAATACCAGAGAAATTGAGGTGAGCTGGAGATGGCTTAGCATTGTGTGGCAAGAGAAGTCCATGAATAACAGACGAGGACAACAAACAAACAAGGCATCGTGTGCTGGCTGCAACATGTCATGTTTTTAAGGTTATTTCGTGGTTTCCAGAGTTTCTCTGGTGCAGACCAGTGGAGGTTAATAAGGTGTCCTGTTTCTTTCCCTGCAGACCTGGTCTACTAATTAGCCCCAGGTGCTCCACTATGCCATAATTACACTGCAGACTAGAGCTTTGGCTGCTATAAGAAAAAATAGATGGTGACACACTATACAGCATTACCCTACTGGACTAAAAAAACACCACATCTTTTAAATGCAAAATACAGTAGACCAACCGTACATCAAAATCACGGAACTAAAGAATTTCTGTGTGAGAGTAATTAAAACAGTTTTAAAATGACCAATAAAAAAGGGTATGATAGCCGTGACAAATGTTACCTACTTCTAGTAATCCAGGAGGATCATGTGATTAATTTAGCATCGCCTCTTTGGCAATGAGCTTCTAATGCTGCTCACACACCCCTGATTCAGACCTCTGTCCGCAGAGCTAAATACAGAGTGATGGATAACCCAGGAGCTCACTGGGAGGTATTGAAGTCCAATGAAAAGAACACCTTTTTGACCTCTCCCAGGGGTCATTGATTCTCTGGAACCCTTCTTTTACTGCTGCCATCGACCTTTGCCCTCTGATTCTTCCCAATGACACCAGTCATATCATTTTAAGCTCACACACATACACACAGTGTTTCAAGGTTAAGGTCAGTTTGTCTCTGTGTGTGGAAGGAGATGGAGGGCACAGAGAAAAGGAGAAATTGGCTAGAGAGAAAAAAACAGAGGAAAAAAATTTGCACTGTGAACCTTGTTAAAGATGGTGAGGGAAAAAAAAAGATGACTTTGGGGCATAGCAGAATAGATATATATTTAAAATGGGAAACAGAATCACCTCTGTGTGTGACTAGACCTGTGATTAACACTCTTAAACAGAACACAGTGACTAAATTGCAATATTTATTTGGTCTCGACTGCAATCAGCCAGATTCACATAGAGTGATACAGTATATGCTGAAATGAAATAAATCATAAGTCTATAAGGAATAGTCAGATAGAAGCGCAGATGTGGCACAGCAGATATTATTAAGAGTAGGAGGGTGGACAGAGGCAGACCATCATGTTTTATTAAGACCTGTTTTCCAGACAGAGACATGAGTCAGCCTGCTTTTGTCAGGGCCATAATAAGCCAAGGGGCTGCGACTTCACTAAATGTTCAACCCAGCAAGATTTTACATACCCACTTCTTCAGCCCAAAGCTTTAGATTAAAATAACTTGTCTTTGTGTTGATACCGCAGCCATGAGTAAAATTGTGCTGTTTCTCAGTTTGCTAATAGATTTTTGAATCAGTTTGTCTGTTCTACATCTTTTCATTGTATGAGTTGTATGTCATACAGGGGAAAAGAAAAGAGCCTCAATAGACCTTGGATTGCCATCACTTGTTTGTTAGACGTCAACAAATGCCAGTGAAAAGACTAAACTTGGTGGTCTGTAATACCACTCAGTTTCTTCTTAATCGCATTAAACAGGGGAGATAAAACTGTAGCAGGAGATTCTGCCAGAACACGGCCCAGTCTGTTGGTGACAATTCCTGTGTGAATACTGCTATACCCTGCCAGTTATGTGCACATGTGCTACACTTGTCTCATGTACCAGCGGAAAGAGCATTTGTCCTCCTTGGCAGTCTAAGTGAACAGACGGAGCATGAGGAGGCAGCCGTTGGCCTGTCAGTCTGCCTCTCTGTCTTGGTTTTGTTACAGTTGCAGCCTGCTGGAAATACTCCAGGTATGATGCATATAATCCTGTCCTCCAGGTGATTGGTATGCGTATTGACAGTAGATCATGTCAGGATACCTCTAATGAACACAGCTGAAAGTTGTTTCACTTTACAGTTGACCAGACAGCCTTTATAGAGTGTTGACAGGGCATAATTTGGGGGATAAAGAACTCAAGTACCCAGACAAGAAGCCAGAAGCCTTGATAAAAAAGACTCAGTGCTTAGATCTTCTTATTTTTAAAGTTGTTTTTCATTGTTAGCACAGGAAAGCACTATGCACTGTTTCCCTGAATACCAATTTACCTGCCACTTCAAGTTATGTCTTTGTATCTACAAAACAATTGGCATATGTGATTTTTATCATGTACACTCTGTTGCAGTCAAGCAAGCACAGAGCTCTATTTTGCAATATGTACTGTGTCATGTGTTAGAAATTTTGTTTTGCTTTGCTGTCAGACAAAGTGATGCCATTTTCCCTGGCTAAATGCCAAAGCCACAACTCAAGTGTGGCTACTGCTTGCAAAGCCTGATTTCAGCTTGTGTGTGTGTGTACGCATGGTTATGCCACAGTTGTTTCAAAGACCCAGCCAGAAGTAACACAAACAGCATCCATCAAACAATTGTGAAAAGATTTCAGAGACACACAAGCTAAGAAATGGCAGGGGAGGGCCATTTTGTCCCACAACTGATGCTGTTAAATTGATTCTGACATCTTGAGGCCATGTATGGTGTGCTGGTGCCATCAGCTGCATTGGGCGAACTAGGCCATTTTGCCTTAGGAAGGGCATGGAGAACATTATCTTAGAAAGTGCACCAAACGAAGGGAATGCGAGGCAAAGATTTAAAGGTTATTCTGTGGCAGAGCTGAACGGGCAGACTGTATATGACAGAGGTTACAAATGCACACTGCACCCCAGCCTCTCTTTGCAGTGCGATTCCCAAAAGCTGACAGAGAATATGGACAGCGTCAGGACCTTGAGAAAATCATCCATTTCATGCGCACAAATGTGTACTGTCTGTTCTCTGTCAGTCTCTCTCTCTTGCTCCCTTCCTCACACACACAGTATCACACACACAACTCGATTCAGCCAAAACACCCATGGGGGAGAGCGTCTGGTTGCTGGAAATGTCAAACTGCTTTGTCACGTCCAATCTAAGTCAGGGAGCCTAACCAGTTGTGTGTGTAACGCGGGCATGTGTGTATGTTCTGCACACCCAATGTCAAGGCCAGCAGCTCTGTCAGTCTGGGTTCTCAGTTGAGCTTAAAGAAATGGCAAGAATTCACATTTATGACTAAAATTGATGGCATGTTGTGTTTAAGAATACAAGACGGATAAAGAGCATAACAGACGCGAGTAAAACAGTATGAGAAAGAGTAAGAGTCCCTCAAACAAACTGGGAAAATGTTTTCCTGGGCTCTTAAAAGTAAATGTAATAGATGCTCCAGATTTGGCTAGCCTATGATGCTCAGCCAGGGAGTCTTATAGCCGTGTTTATGACTGTCTTTTCATGAGGTGTTGCATTATCAAAGAAAAAATTAATACCAGCTTATTTTAGCTCATCTGCAGTAATTTAATTTCTCATCTTCCTGCACTGGTGCAGAAGTTAACTTAAGGTGTGGCAGTATACCGTGACATCACTGTTGGGTGTGGTTAAAGGTCCAAAGCAATGAAAAGAAACAAAAATAATATTGGAAATGGAATAAAATATTCATAATTATGTTTTCATTAAAGTATAGTCACCTGAATATAAGAATTATTGTGTTTTGTTACCAGAATAATGATAATAGAATCAATAGAATAAAAGAATAAGGGCCCTATTTAAACGATCTAAAGTGCACAGTCTAAAGTCTATGGCGCAAGTTCATTTAGGGCATGTCCATCTCCATCTTGGTAGTTAAACGGCGCAAAGTAGAGCGCAAGGCGTTGTATTTAGTCCCTTGATTATTTACAGGTGTGTTTTGGGTAACATAAATTAAACCAATCAGAGTGTCATCTCTCATTCCCTTTAAAAGCCAGGTGTGTCTGCTCAGGGAGACTCGTGCGCATTTACGCTCAGCAGCTTAAATTAATTGATTATTTAAATCTCTGACACGCCAACAGGATGTTAATTAATGTTCTGTGTTCTTCTACACATCCAAAAGATCACACACACAGTCCACGTTCAGATCCAGGTTTTGAAGTAAAACTCAAAAATTTATTCTGTTTCCTCTGGAGACTTTCCTTTGTCCTGCCAAGTTTATAACTTAGTTTTGCTGCTTTAAGTGTCCCGCGATACTTGCTACAGTGACATTACTGCAGTGCACATGGAAACGTTTAAAATTACTGAAAGCAGCCTCTCTAAGCCTCTCAATCTGTGCATCAGTGTGTAACAAGCAGAGTGTACATACGTTGTGAAGCCGCCTGTTTAGGCGCATCTTACTATCTGAATAATGTGCTCTTTAAATAGCAGGTAAAATACTGCACCATTGACTTTAGACCAGGTTTTTGTTGGTCAATGGCACAATCATTTTCTCCTGCCTCAAGATAGCAAAGCAGCAACAATGCAAGTGACCACACCTTATTATAAGACCAACACGCTCATGGGTGCACAGATGGACGCAAGTATATTTGCTACTTACACAACATGGGCGCTGGGCGTGAAAATGACAACTGCGTCTGTCAGAAACTAGGAATGATACTTGCACTGTGCCGTGCACCGCTTTGTGCCAGGCACAAGATAAAGCGGGTGGGGGAGTGGGTCTTTTCCACAAAGTTCTTCGATGTTGCACTAACATGTTTCTAAAGTAGCACAGAACGGACAAACCAAACACTGGTTCTAGAGAGGGTCTTTCATGTTTTGAGGCGAACAGTTGGTTCAGCTGGTTCAGTGTTAAGTAGGTTGTTAAGTTGAGCCAAGTTGTTCCATGATACCATTTTTTCTGGTGAAGACATTCTATCTAAATCTCAATTTTTTCTTCTTCTCACTACGCATGATTTTTTTTTACACTTGTTTTACTTCTTAAAACAGTAATATGTCAAGTAATTTACCCTCATGTTCATAGTTCAATGAAATAATTTATCAACTAATTCCAACATCATCACGATTGTAGATCAGGCTTTCTAGACTTTAAAGAGTTTGTACTGTAAGTGTGTTTGTGTGTAGGAGGGTGGATGGCAGTGGTCCCGTTTTCCTGGGGCGAATTTGATCTTTCTGGCAATGCAAATAAACAACACCCTCTTCATCTGTCTTAAAGTCTTCCTCTCATTTTCACTTTTTCAATCATTTCTATTGCCAGTCTCACATGCAAGTCTTTTTTTAGGGTGAGTGATTCTACCCACTCACAAGCTGTTCATTCTGCCACATATATGCAGTTCAAGGCTGTGATCACATCTGTCATATTGTCTCCAAAGGAACATACAGTTTAGTGTCTGTCTAAATCAGGAGTATGTGTTTTGTCCAACATTTTTTTCTTCCTCACATTCCTTGAAGTCATGATTGTTTCTATTATATTATGCAATGTTGTTGTAGGCATTCAGCCCAATGCTATTCCTACAAGAAATAGCATACATTTATTGCCCTTTTCCCTTCTTGTTTCCGGTGTCTGAATACACACTGATTCTGCTGTTTTTGGTGGGTGTTTCTCCCAGCAACCAAAGAAAAGATCCTGATTGCCTTTGAATTTCGTGCAGTTAAGCTGATGGCCCACTTTGCCAGTTTCCACCTTCTTATATACAGCACATTCTATGGCTGGCACCTCCAAAAAGAAAGAATCCACGGCTGTGATACCACATGCATATTCTTTATATAGACTTTAAACGTCTAACTATCCATCATCTGTCCTCCAGTCTGTGTTCTCTGAAAGTTAAACGTTAAATGTGACTAAAATCCTTTTCAATTCAGTCTAGATCAGTGGTAAATTTTACCTAGCTTCTCCTTGTCTGCCTGAGTTATAGGTTATAGTCATCATTCAGACAATCAGAAATTATGTATCTCAGACAATGCTGTCATTTAGGTTTATTTCTGTGTGTACAGTTAATTTAGGTTTAAACGGAAGTATTAATTTGAGACGGAATAAACCTGGTCATGTTCTTCATCGGTAAATGGGCTGCAGTTTAATTTTGCTATTCTGGTAACAGTCATCTTAAGGATTGGGGACAAAAATACTGCAATTTCCAAACCAGAATTCAAACCAGAATTTGAACAAGTTTAATAGGAATCAAATTAATTCGACCATTGATTTTCTTCATACTTTTTGTTTCCCCTTTGCCTGTTGTGTGCAATTTACATTGATTGCAATTGAATACTGCTCTGTTTCCACAGCAACTGATGCGGTCCTCTGTGTTCCACATGTTCATCCTGAGCATGGTTGCTGTGGACGTCATCGTTGCCGCTAGCAACTATTATAAAGGCGAGAACCACCGCAGGCACTATGATGAGTTTTACCTGGCAGAGGTGAGTTTTTTTTTAGTTTTTTTTTTTTTTAAATGAGTTGCTTTTTTTTTACCATTCCAATATCCAAACCTTTCATTTTATTATTACCACATTTATTTAAAGCCTTGTTTTTATGTGTATAAAAATACAGTATAAGATCATGTTTTAATTGCATCTGTTGTTAAAAGCTTGTTAGATTACACATATGTGGGATTTTCTCTACAATAGAGGTCCTAGATAAGCACACATACACACAATGCTGCAATGTACAGTATGTCATATAGGTTGGTTTGATGACATCAGTATGCAAGTGCTAAAGTGCCATCAAAGACGGTGAGGAATGTGTGCCCACCTGCTTTGTCCCCTTTATACCCCTCTCTCTCACACAGCTGAATAGAGCAGATAAGAAAAGGGAAAAACCACACACAATATTACCCTCTGTCACTCCCTCCATCCGTATCATACAGCCATCAATCTGTAGATATGCTTCAATCTGTTTGCAGGCTGTGAAGATAAAATAGGAAATAGAAGCACTGGTTTAGAGTTAAATGGAGCAATGTATGTTTTATTGGTGAAGTGCCAATTTTATTCTCTGCATGGCATTTCTGCTGAAGAGGTTGTAGAAGCATTCAGATCCTATACTTGAAAGGAGTCCTCTAACGATTTAGTATTGTACTTAAAGAAAATTAGGGGATGAGCAAGACACAGATTTAAAACAGTCAAAATCCATGTAACAGACAATGAGATATCTTGTTTGTTTTGTCCTTTCCATGGCTCAAGCTTCGAAAAAAAACACAAGATCCTACATTTCCCATAATGCAACTTTGTTTTTAAACACAGGATTTATTTAAAAAAACAAACATATGTACAGTAAATGCCAAAACCAAAATTAGAGGCTGTGTTGTACTTCTTCTCACGGACACATACTTGACATGTAAAATTTGTGGTGTGCCTCTTCAGTAAAAAGTCAAATAAAAGTTCTTTAGAAGTTCACCTAAATTAAAGTACAGTAGAATTATCAGCAGTATTGCAAGTACTATACAGTAAAGTATTATGCAGAGTGGCTTCTTTCAAAGTGTTATATTACTAAACTTTTTAAAAAAAATTATTATTGATTGATTCATTAACACATAATCTGTATTCAAATGTTGTAGCTGGTTGGTGCATTGTTACTTTATACTACTGGAGTGTCATCTGTAATGAGGCATCATGTAATCTTCATTTTCATAATCTGCAAAGTAACAAGTGACTAAAGTGTGCACATAAATGTAGTAACTGTAGTCAAGTATTCAGTTTTCCTTTGAAGTCTTGTATAGCAGAAGAATCAGAAATTGGAAATATTCAAGTAAATTTGAATATTTCTTTTTTCTGCACTCCATCCCAGGTTGCTTTTACCGTGTTATTTGACCTGGAGGCTCTTCTGAAAATCTGGTGTCTGGGCTTCACTGGCTACATCAGCTCCTCCCTGCACAAGTTTGAATCTCTTTTAGTGGTTGGCACCACGCTGCACATCTACCCTGACCTTTACCACTCTCAGTTCACCTACTTTCAGGTATGGATGCACACACACAAGCATACACATTTTTACATTATGCTCTTGTACAAATGTATGCCTGTATAAACATCATCCATAAAGCTCTTTTACTTGCATGTAAATATCTAACTGTAAGAATCACCCACATTTCCAAAGGCTGTGAATCATATTGTGACATCTCTTTCCTGTGCGTTAATGAGTACATATCAATCATTTCCCTCTTCTGTGTTTAAAAATGTGTTTGAAAAATTCAAAATGCTTTAAATGTACTGTCACCATAAACGTCTAAGAGAGATTCAGTTAAATTGATTTCAGAATTAACTGTAGCATTTTTTAGTCATGACACATTTACAATTAATGTACTATATTCAGTGAAAAGAGTCATTCTCTGGTGGTTTTATTTAAAGGACAGTTCACCCCAAAATCAAAAATACATATTTTTCCTCTGGCTTTTAGTGCTATTTATCCTTCAAGATTGTTTTAGTGTCTCACACCAACCAACCGATCTTTGAATCAGTTTAGTTCATTTGGGCATATGTGAGCAATCACCCTTGGATGTGGGACAAAACAAGTGGACCCAGATCGCCAAAAAAGGGTGGTCTCAGCTCGCTCCCAATGGAACCGTGAAGAGATTAGTATGTGGAGTGAAAGCAAGCACTTTGTGAGTTCATTAAAAAAGTCCATTAAAAAGTGTGTGACGGCTATCAACAAGCTGCCTCGTTTTCATCCTGCCTCTACCTATTAGACATTATATATAACATGCAGTGGATTTGCAGTGTAATAATATTAATAATGCTTAAAATCAGTTATGTCTTTGTGAGATCTTTGTGACACCAAAGAACATAAATATACACTGATAATGAAACATTAAAGTGTACTGCATAAACTTTCGTCAGTCACAGGAGTATGATTTCCCAACGTGGGTTCTGATGACGTGTTGATGATACAGGATGACTATCGTCAAAACTGTCCAATCAACAAGTGAGCTGTCATTCTTGATAACGTCATGTTTACTTCTCTTGGTTTGTTTGTAAAAAGTCAGTCTGAAAAGGAACCGGACCAGAACTAAAATGCAACAATGTATCATTTTCCCCCATGTTTCAGAACAAATGAACCGAACTACAGGTGTGAAAACACCCTTACTTATATTGCCATTATACTGCCATTCAAAGTGAGTACCCGAAAAAATGGACTTGTATTTATATAACCCTTTTTTTAAAAAGTCTACCGACCCCTCAAAGCGCTTTACAACACTTGTCTACTCATTCACACACACATTCATACACTGGAGTGCAGAGACTACCATCTAAGGTGCCACCTGCTCATCAGGAGTGGTAACCATCCCCACATACACTCACACACTGATGGTTATGCTTTGGGGAGCAATTTGGGGTTCAATATCTTGCCTAAGGATACTTCAACACGCTGACTGCAGGGGTCGGGGATCGAACCACTGGTCCTCAGATCAGTGGACAACTGCTCTACCTCCTGAGCTCAGGAGTAGGCTACTCATGCCCATCTCTAGTATTCACCTAACCCCCCACAAATACCACATCAACAACACAGCAAAGTCACTCTCTACATCACCTGTCTTACCTGCTTTTACTGCAACAACAAAATCAGGATTGTTACGCCTATTTCCACTTAAATTCAAATACAAATACAGGCCTCTCTGCACATCCCTAGAACAAAGCCTTCAAAAATGTAATCCTGTGACCTTGGTATAGGTCACATAATGAAGCCAATGAAAAGCTCTGTGGATGATTTGATGGGAAAAGACATCTTGATAGTTCTTTAATGAGCCTTGACCATACAAGCTGCCCTTACCCTGTCTCACTCTCAACAGCTGTCATACACATTTGGAATGCTTACAGTCAAGCAAATACATTCAAACATTAACCGCATACTGTGGCATTATTTCATTAAAAATAATTGTTTACTTGCCATTCTTAGTTTTTTTGCACTGTTTTTGAGTTACTCTTGTTTGTACTGCTGAACATTTTCCAAAACACATAAAAGCGTTTTGACGTCCAGTCAACCATTTCTAGCTTCAGCTTTCATCAAACTTGGTGCAAAAGAGGTGTGGTGTGTGTGAGTGTGCGTGTGTGTGTGTGACTTGAAGCGTAAAGAAACACTTGAGGTTGCGATTTTGCCCATGAGACACAGACAGACACAGTAGAGTGAGAGACTCCGACTCAAAATGCAAGGTTGCATGGAGCGGCACAAAGTCCAGTGCAGAGAGCTGCATAGGTTAAATTGAGAGCATATATGTAGCTCAAGTAAAAATAAACCAGTATCATGATCCAGATCATATCCATAACATTAATGACACCTTTGGAGCACAGAGCAAAGTTTTTAGCAGGCATATGGAGAATGGAGACGCGATGTGTCAGATCAATGAAAAAAAGATGAAGACGGCACACTAAAGGATTAAAAAAATTACTCCTAACTCGTGCTGATTAACGGGCTCAGCAGGCAGACATATTGCTCCACCAGAAACATCTCTAAATGCACAGTAGGGCAGAAATTCTCAAGATTATTTTCTATCACATTTAGTTCTTATCATAAGTTAGTTAAAATCAGTGTAGTAATGTCCAATCCCTGATCATTCCTTCAATCAGTAATATATGATCTGATCGTCCATCAGCACAAGCTTAGATCAAAATGAACTCCATTGACTTGAGACTTGCTTTGGCTAGGTAATCCATTCTAGTAAAAATACTCATAACTTGTTTTGAATTTTTCTGAGTTACAATATCTTATTTTGCATTGTAATGCACATGTAGTCTTGAAATGTTTATGTATTTTGGACTTACTGCATGCTCACGAGAGGGTCCATTACCCTACAATACTAGAATTGGTTGCTAAACAGCGTTGCATTTATGAGTTAATGAAAGGATTTGAGGGGAAAAGTCCAATAGCGATTTTTATAAACAATATTGTCAATTGAATTGGAAATGTTTTCTATAAATTACACTCCATGTCTGTCTTGTGGTCATATCTGCCAGCTAAATCTTTTTCTTCAACAACAACAACAATACCTGTTGTGTTATCAGCAAGGGTTAGTCTTTGTTGATAACACTTGTACTGCAGCACTTGCAATTAGAATTGTACTTATTAAAATTGAGATTCATAATGAAAAACATCTCTAATTTCTAAAACATTTCTATACTGATGGACTGTAGTAAAGAAATAAAACATACCCACAGCACACAATCAGGATGGATCAAAGAAAGTAATTGAACGAAGCATGAACATAAGAAGTGTCACTGAAAAATATGAAAACCACCTTGGGCTTTATACAAAAAAACAAAAACATTCCAGTGAACAGGCTCAGAACATAGCTAAACAACATGCATAGATAATACAAGTTTTGCAAAGCATAATATAAGTAGATTTTTCAGATTCAGAAGTTTCCTTTCTATACATTTGAATATATTTATATTAGTTGTCTGCTGTTGACGAATGAGCAGAGCAACTGGGAGTTAAGATCCTTCCTCACTTCTCACTCATGGGAAAGCATTTCTCATTCACTCTTCCTGCTGATATTTTTCCAAGTAGGTCCCAGTTTAAAAAGGTGACATTTAATCACAAGTGATTAACCTTAAGGCTCCATGCTATAATTAGAAGTGTGTGCTGGCTATAGGAGAAGGAAATAGGCTACACAATCAATTATTGTTTCAGATTTGTATTCAATTTTATCCGACTAAGGGGTGTTTCACTGCTAAAGGCTAACCTTACTAATTGTCTTTAAATCTGGACCAAATGTCACCTGCTCAGAGCCATACTTACAGCTTTGACACAGTACACGTACAGTACACTTGGAAGAATAATTTTTTAATCAGCCAATGGAACCCACCTCAACTCTTTCTGTCTGTGTGTTCAGAATTGCCATGACATCTGTAGCAGCACGATTTCAACAGTTCAGTCAATTCATTTATTCAGAAAGGCAATATGGGTTTTGAAATGCCGGATGGGATCTCTTTGACAGTGACAATGTGACACATCATGTAATTCAATTTTATGTTAAGCATTGCTTTTTTTTTCGCAAGAGGCTACAGCCAGAAGCACACATAGGCAACACTGGAAAGCAGTTCTCAAGATGTTTCATTGTTCGTCTCATGACTGCATTTTAGGAGCCGAAATTTTAATTTCTTTCTTTCAAAGAGATCACAAGTTTAAAAAAAAAAGATATTAAGTATTGTGTTTTTCCATTGTTGTTTATACATTTTCTTATTTTATGTGGGGGAAAAAAAGAATGGTCCCAATATTATATGTATCAATATAATACAATATAATAAACTTGACAAAGCAGCACAATTTTACATATATAAAACAAAACAAAAAATCAATCCACATCAGATCTGTACTCCGTATTGACTGATACTCATAGTCCTATACTTGGTATCATGTCAGGAGAAATGGTAGTTGGCCATGGTAGTAGGTGATCACAGGCATGCAGATTTGGTGGGTCTGCACCCAACCTAATAGTTATATCTTATCTTATGTTATATCTATATTCTATATTCAATAAATGGAATTCCTCTCTGCCATCTCAGATTCCCAAACTATGTTGGTTAGAGGCTTGGGACAAAAAGAAAGATTAGCAGAGAACTAGCTATTATAGCCTTCTATCTTCTGTGAACTTACCCTTCTATGGTTTGCTCTCTGATCTGTTTTAAAATGAATAGTGGGCGTCATGGTCTGTCATACGAAGAAGGTAATGTCTTCTCATCCTATCTGTTATCATGCTGTGTATTATTGCTGTATTTGTGAACTCTAGGTTCCCATTTAGACCAGCATCCCCTGTTTGTCTCCTTTATTTTGCTCTATATCCTTGGAATGGGAGAAGCATCTTTGGCCAAGGGCATCACACTGCGGAGCTCGATCAATAGCCACTCTTTGGATCCCTGATCAAAGCCTGACCAAGATGCATTACCTTTTGGGGGTTGTTGTCACCACAAGCAATATAGGGACTAAATCTGTTCACACCGCACAGTATCACTGCACCTTTACCACTGGATCAAGATCAGTGCTTTCTTTTTTGTTTTGTTTTAAATCGATATGTAATCAATGTGCTACCACAGTATGCTGGCTTTTTTATAATAGTTTTAAACTTTAAAATTCTACCTTTCCCAAAGACCAGAAATAACATCACTTACACAAACAGCGTCCTTAAAGTCAAGGTGTATGTTTTTTTTTTCCCTCTCAGGTGCTACGTGTGGTACGTTTGATTAAGATTTCCCCGGCCCTGGAGGACTTTGTGTATAAGATATTTGGACCAGGGAAAAAACTAGGCAGCCTGGTGGTGTTCACGGCCAGCCTCCTCATCGTCATGTCAGCCATCAGCCTGCAGATGTTCTGCTTCGTGGAGGAGCTGGACCGCTTCACCACATTCCCCAGGGTAAGGAACCACTTGCACTCAACCTGTCACCAAAAGAGCAATCTGCATACTTTTAAAAGTATATTATTCAAAAAACTCAAGTGGTCTATTTAAGAAAGCCTCTATGCTTTTGGTCATATCTTTAGCTTATTTCTTAGATACATTTTCAGATGTGTGCTTTAGGTAAATTGGGAAATCTGTCATCAGGAGTCAAAATAAATTCTGTTCCAAAGAAGCTTCTCCGTGTTGATAGCAGGTAAAAATACATAAATAAATCACCGAAATATGACCAAAACTACATGCAAGGCTTCCTATGATTGACTGCTGGATATCAGCAGATTTTACATTATATCCACATATGCTGTATTTGTTGTATTTTAACTCTTTCTTTAGTTTGGATTGCAGCTCATTAAGCCAGGATTAAAGTTGGAGTTGGTAAAATTGGAGAAACCAGCCAAGAGCAAACTAGATTTTGAAAGTATCTAACAGAAAAAATGTGATCCCAGGCACAACAGGACACGAAGGGTTGCTTGTAAACAGATGCTGCATTCCGCTCTTATTTTCTCCCTAGGTTTCCGTATTGCGTGTGCCTCACACACCCACATGTGTGCACACAGACAGGGACACAGGCAGACCTGTTGCAGGGTTTATCTTTATATCTTTATCTGCGGTGACTTGGTTGTGAGGCTGGGAGGGACGGTACCCTTGTCTGGAGGTGAGAAGCTGAGAAGGAAGCACAGACGTGCCATTTGACTGCAGGGTCTGTTCCCATACACCTTCATCTGACCTCTACCAAGATGAAAGGGCAGCAGAACAGAGATGCAAAAAAATGGCTGTCTCCTCACTTCCTCTTTGCTCTCTCTGGCTTGTATTTCAAAACTCACAAATGCTAGCTAGAGAAGGATGGTCAGAAGGGGATATGCGCCTCAGCTGTGTGATATTTGCTCTCCTGTGAAAAAGCATGTTTCAAATGTCAGATCTTTCTGTTTCTCTGCTGTGTAATTTCCTCCCTGTCTGTCTTTCGTTCCTTCTCTTCACCTCTTTCACTTGTGTACTCAGTTGCGCTCTCCACCCTTTTGCCTCTCTCACTATATCTTATCCTGTGCTTTCCTCCCTGTAGGCCTTCATGTCCATGTTCCAGATCCTAACCCAGGAGGGCTGGATAGATGTCATGGACCAGACTCTTGTGGCTGTAGGTCATATGTGGGCTCCGGTGGTAGCCATTTACTTCATCCTCTACCATCTGTTCGCTACTCTGGTGAGGAACTTGCTGTGCCAAATGTAGAAGTGTCATAACTAATAGAGACTATTGAGTTGGAGTTGGAATGATTTGGTTATGTTGGCTTTTAGATTGTTATATATTTTGTCCAGTATTCTTTTCAAACTCATTCAATTTTGTTTGTCAGTGAAAGCAGGTTAGGTGCAATGAATGGAAAAAATGATACATTGATTGTTTTCTTAATGCATTCAAATAGGGCCCCTGCCCCTTCAGAGGTCTCTCAAGTGGTAAATCTAATCACAGTTAATCAGACTTGCAGGCGTAAGAACTGCTGACATTTCAGTGTTTGGCCTTCTTATATGAGGAGCCATCAGGCAGCACAGACAGTCTGTGGATGACTCACACTTCACCCTAGACAGACAGGATGTCTTCCAGAACAGAAAAAGCATTAAATGCGACTCCTAAGCAGACTTTGTACTTTTTGAAAAAGTCCTATTTTTTTGGTGGAGATAATGACATTAACATATTATAATGTGTTCACAAACAGCATACATTCTCATGCACTTCTTCCTCTTGTTGCATTTTAGATTCTGCTCAGTCTTTTTGTGGCTGTTATCTTGGACAATTTGGAGTTGGATGAAGACTTGAAGAAGCTCAAACAGGTAAGAAGCTTATGTAAATTATGTCTGGAGACTAAACAAGTTCTGATAAGGCCAATCATTATCTGGGAATATGAACAGGTCATTTGCATATACAGTATAATATGAAGTTCCCAAACAAAATGAAGTAGCCCCCACATAATGAGTATCTTGAAGATTTAAGATGTCTCTGAGTTAGTGGGCAACTTGTGCAGAGTTACATCTTGCAAGCTCAGTTTTCTTAGATTTGATTAAATGTGTATACACCATTTACAAATTTCAACCCAGTCATATACACTAAGTACTGACCTATCAGCAAACATTTAGATGATGATGTGACTTTGTGCATCATCATCATCATCACCCATCAAAACCAGGTGTTGCTGATTCTCCAACCACAAGGCCCAATTTTCACCTGAGGAACTCACTGTGGAGAAAAGTTTGACAAGAGAAACTTGACAAGAGTTCTAGAGGTGTCTTATTTTTTGTAATTGAAAATTAAATAGGATTAAGATTAATCGAGACTTTAGATTTTTTAATACTGAAGGAAAGAACTTTCAATAACCTCTGTACATAAAATTGTTTCTCTCAAGCTAATTCAACCATGGCTTTGCCAGACTTCAGTGAGTAAAGCTAAAATAGTGACAAAGTAAAATAGTGCCAGGTTAAGCCACTGTGGCTGGATAGTCAAAATATTTATGTTTCACTTTGGTTTATACATCTGATTCCTTCAAATGGTTCACTTTTTATGTTAAAAATATGATTCCAGCAGTTCTATTTGAATTGTTTCAATATGTTGCAGTGAACAGTAGGGGTTGAACTTTTATTTGTAGTCTTTTTGATTGCTGACCGTTTTCAGATGGGGGGTTGGTGTAAATTGGCAACCAACCCTGTTTCCAGTGTTGTAAATGTGCTGGTTACATACCAAGAGCTCATTTTGATTATCCATGGCACTGTTACACAAAAATGTGCAGCCAGGTTGATCACTTTGAACTTTATACATTGCCTGTTTGTGCTTGGCACCTTGGTAAAACACTACACCACAGCTGCCTTTTTAAGGATATACAGCTTCAGATTCACTCTAAGTTGCTCCCAACGCCATAGCCATCAATGTGTGAAGCCAAAATTATCACGAATGCAAGTGGCCTAGGGTATGTGAGAATCAGCTAGGGTCCACAAGACGTAAATATCATCATCAGAGGGTGTACGCATAGGCTCTTTGCAGATGTCCACGTACCTCCAATTTTTTTTGTGGCTACGACAAGCCACTGAGTATGGCTGCGCATGTTTGGAATGCATCCTCTGAGTGTACCCCAGTAAAAAGTATAAACAGAATTGCTACGCGTCTGTACACATCCATTTCAGAGTATATTAGGGCCCTGAGTGTGTGTGGATGGTTACCCCTCCTGATGCGCAGGTAGCACCCTACATGGCAGCCTCTGCCACCAGTGTGTGAATGGGTAAATGGCTGCTAAAAGCTTTATGTTTTCGCTAAGAGTAGAAAAGCACATGGACACCCACCATTAATTCTTTGTATTTGGAAAGTTACAATGATTTGACTTGCCCATTTATTAATCTTAAATTAAGGTGAAAGTGTACATGGGACACATTTTTAAAAAAAATGCCATTGTCTCTCCCCATGATTTGAACTGTTACCTGATTTGTCTGCTGGTTGCCATTTCTGCTTGTTGTTGTTCCATTTTTTTTTCCTATTGCTACCTTGGGAAGAGTGACAGAGTTGTTTTATGTGTCCACATGTGGGCAGGTCTCTGAGTAATTCCTTCATTCTTACTTTTTAGGTGCTCTTCTCTGGAGGGTTGATTAAATGGGCAATTACCTTTAAAAAAAGCAAAACCCTTGTGTGAAAAAGCTGGCGCTTACACACAAGGGCATGGTGTTAGCCATTGCTCAACAGGCAAATTTAATGAGCAGTTTCTGTCATCAAATGCTAAAATCAAGTGCTAAAATAATTTTTTTAAGGGAAATTGAATCGTCAGAGACAGAGAAATGCCTAGGTTTAAAGCCATTAAAAGTTTTTGTTTGTAGCTGTACAATATAAATTAATCAATGTCTAAGGTCGCTGACATGAACAAGCATGCACACACACGCACATGCTCAAATATACGATATGCACTGTGTGCACTCATATCCGGCTGGCAGGTCTCAGCTTGCTTGGGCAGGTTATTTCCCACCCACAGCTGAGTGATTAGGCGCAGTGACTGTAAAATTGCCTATTTTACAGGTGCTTCAATCACGGATATGGAGACTGACTATAAATAGACCATAGATGGTGATCACCCTCCCACAAGAGAAGGCTTCTGCAAACATTTGGCAGAAGCCCAATGACATGGCCAACAAATACACACATGGGCTGTGCAGGATGATATGCCAGTTACACTGTATGTGATTAATCATTTTTGCCTGCTGTTTGATAAATGACTTCATTGAGTTGGTTCTGTAATGTTTGTTATTTGTCTTTAATGTGACTTGTGTCCATGGTGAGCTCTTTTAAAAAGGAAAAGAAAAAAAACCCAAACTTTTTTTCATTTAAAAAACTGTTTTCAGTTATGGGAAAGAAATTGATATGGAAAAGCCGCATGTGTATTCTCTTCCCCGAGATATTTTAATCCTTTCTTCTTCACAGTTGGCCATACACACAGACAGTTGTTGTGTTCAAATTAAATAATCAAGTGAAAATGACGGGAAAACAAATTAAAGCCAAATAAAATATTCTAAGAGTGTATTTGTGCAAATCAGAGAATATTTGTCTTGATAATATTTGAAGTCAAATAAGGGATGGTGTGTGTTGCATTATTGGTGGCATAATTATTAGCAGTATTTGGCTCATGTGTCAGAGTGAGGTAATAGTTGCATTTACTGAAAGTTGGATTTGTAGCTACTGTGGAGAAAATAATGTTGTTGTTTTTTACAGTAGCTGGTGACAGTGTATCTTGTCTGAACAGCCCATTCTCTGTCATGCTCCATGTGTGTCAGAAATATCAGTTGGAAAACCAGTCAAATATGTTAGCTCCCATCATGCTTCTACCCATGAAAGGCTCCAAACATACAAGACATCAAGTGTTTGATTGCCAGTATACCAGCGGTGTCTTTATGTGTGTGCTTTGTGTATACTATGTCACATTGAAATGAAAATTCACATGTGCAGTCAAGTTTAGTGTGATAAAGCCCAACTGCACAGCGCAATTATGCATGATGAAAGCGAACCATTCTTCAAATTGTTTTCTAAAGTCATTGCCAATGTCATGTTCTCTGTGGCATCCATTATACTCTTGTTACATAGTACCTTTTGACTTAAACGTGAAGTAATTGCCTTTAAAATATGAAGATTATAATAATAATAATAATAATTATTATTATTATGATTTAGTGAAATTATTAATGTAGTGCATTGAAGTAAGCCCTCTTGGTAATTTTCATATGTTTATTTTCATTAGAAAAAATTGGTACTGGTAAACATGTCTGGGACATTAAAATCTTCTACCGATGAATTGAAATCTGGAAGATTTTAATGTCCTGGAAAAATGGGAAAAATTCTGATCAAATATTATCTGTGTTTAAAAACAATTCACAGAGACTGCTGATGTTGTGCATCACCAGGTCCAGAGTGCCATTATTTGACAACCTGGAAATGAGAACATTCAGCTATCTTCAAAATACCTCCACTTTCAATACAATACAAATTTTACTTTTTTACTTTTCTCTACAATGAAAGCAAATGTTTGACTCACGTTGTGCAAGTTTGACTGCAGGGACGCAGGGGCTTTACAGAGGGGCTTTTAATATAGTCATGCCACCTGAACATTTTTTTTTTAAATGTTTGTTATGAACACAAGGGGAATCGTTTTCACTGGGCATTATCACCAGAGAGATTTGAATCTGTCTGACTTTAACAGAAGGTAAAAATGGTAATTACTGGATAACAGAAACTCTGCTCCAGATTATTAATTTAAGGGTACAAGGGCTCTCTCAAGCCATTTCCTGTGTATATTGACAATGTTGTTCAATCAGCCAAAAGTTTGACTGACCTATCTGTATCTACCCACTGTAATTAATTTTACTTTTAAGTATAATATGTTAGCAGCATCCTGTTTAAAACAGTCTTGTGTGTTGCTGCAGCACCAGTAGATGAATATAGGAAGGGGAACTCTGAGTCATAACATATTAAGTCAATTTTAATTACTGTATATAGCCCAAAATTACAAATCACAAATTAGCCTCATGAAGGTTCAGAGTCTGTAAGGCATATGACACCCTCTATTTTTAGACCTTTAGAAATACACACCTTAGAAGCCTCTGTTTGGCTGCTTGTATGTACAGAATCACCTTTAGACTCAGATCTGGGAATAAAACTAATGTTTTTAACAACAGCTGTAAGAGGCTACAACATTAAAATACAACCTTTATAGCTCCTATAAGACCGTACTTAAACAGCTTTTACTTTTCAATTTCATAAAGTTGCAATATTTCTCAAACTCCCACCCACCCAAATCTACGTGTATACATGTATGTGCTCCACTATTGCCTACATCTGTGCTCAGATCATTAATGAAGCAGATGAGCAATGATGAAGTTACCAGGCAACATTGTTCGGTCATCATCTAGTTTACGGTTCCACCTGTCACTATGCGTATAAGCTACTTTTACTTGAATGTCACCATATTTAGGTGTGTGTGTGTGTGTGTGTGTGTGTGTGTGTGTGTGTGTGTGTGTGTGTGTGTGTGTGTGTGTGTGTGTG
>JBBPCS010000001.1:12587775-12604498 GCA_037974645.1 Hollardia meadi
TCTTGATTGTCACAATTTTTAGGTGTGTGTGTGTGTGTGTGTGTGTGTGTGTGTGTGTGAGAGAGAGAGAGAGAGAGAGAGAGAGAGTGAGAGAAGCAGCAGGCTACTGTGTATGCCCATGCTGCTGATTTGATAATGACATCATCAATACGGGATGTAGCTAAAAACATCTGTCATTGTTTGTATGCTGATTGCAGACCAGCCTTTCAGGGGAATGACTTGCATCTGTCAACCTTGACAGACCATTTGTCTTGATTTGGGTTTTCATCTAAGAGTCAAAGCTTGAAAAGCCAGGAGAAGCACAGAGGCTCATGGGTAGCGGCACTGTGACCTAGCAAATCAGTGTTAGCTGGCTGTGCTGTGATATCTGGATGATTTAATGTTGTGTGACGTGAGCTGCTGGCAAGTAAAACAGTTCTGAATCTGTGCATTGTAATCACAGCCTGAGAACAGAAAGTTATTTGCTTTCAACACACACGCAAACAAATACACACACAGGTGTATGTGCATACACATTTTGCACAAGCAAAAACACGTGGCCATTAATAATTAGGGAAGTAAGTATTTCTTTAATGGCACACACACCCACACCCACACACCCACACACACACACACACACACACACACACAGACTTATGTATGCGTGCGCCAGTGCATGCTCCACTCATCAGTGTTGATTAGGATAATGCATTTATTGCGTGAAATTAGGTTTGCTAGAAGTTTTTAATGAAATGAAGCGTGGGACAGGAGACAGGTAGACAGCAGAGGAAAGCAAAAGTGAAGGGAGGAAGTAGAAGCAGATCCCCCACCCGCGCACACACATACACACACACGTTTGCCTCCCAGCTGTGTTTCCATTCATAGCTGATGTAAAACTTGGGAGAGCACAGACCGGCTCATGTAAAATAATTTTAAAACATTTGTGCTACCAGAAACTGGTTGATTTTTGTAGTACTCTTAAGGTTTGCTGCTATTACTTCGATAGTACAGTTAAACTGAACACATTTTCACTAAGTTTAAGCACAAATGTTTGCATTCGTCACAATCGATCAACACCTTCGACAGATGAAGATTGATGAGATTTTGTCTCAAGTCATAGTCTGAAGATAACTCAAGAATTCATATGCTAATTATGACAAAATTTCACACAAATATCTAATAGGATAAGTGAAGTGATGACATTTTATGTCCAAAAGTTCAAAGGTCAGCTTCACTGTGACATCATAATGTTCTGCAAAAACACTTTTTGGCCATTACTCAGTGCCATGACTCAGGAACTGAAGGGGAGATTGTGACCATTTACATTTTGTCGGATACTGAATTGGTGACACTAAACTTGGGTGCCCGCCTTGAAACTGTGCTGATTGTATAGATCTTCTGTGCTACCGGGTTGAAGATGTGTGTGAAGCGTCCACAGTTTAGAATTTGTAGCTTCTTTGCAGCAACATCCATGTTTGAAGCATTGTAGTCGACCACAAGCTCATTTGTTTTGCTGATATTGAGCTTGATTAAAGCTGCACCATATGATGAGCTCTCTGTTAGTCATTACATATATTATATCAGTCTGGACAGACATGGTGGCAAACTGCAACTTGACCGGTGTGCGGAGGCATATACATGCAAACAGTAATTCTGGTTTTGTGTTAACTTGCCATGTAAATGCAGCTGACTGAGTTAACCTAAAAACTGCAGATAGTCTGAGGCATACATCTAATATGTCAAAGTGCAACCCAGAACGGAGGAGGACAACAACGGGCCAATAGCTGTATGTGATTTGAAAAAAGAGTTTGTCTATTGGACATTGTTGCTGTCGATTATTGCTCTACCTGCATTTATGATGTCACAGGTCAGTGGGCGTTGTGATGGGAGAGACTGACATTCCAGCTACATTGAACAAATCGTTCCTGCCCACAGAGCAATGTTTATCCTGTGCTGGCAGATATCAACCAAAGAAGAAGAAGGTGTTTACCCCTCAGGGCAGAGATGATGATGATAATGTGTGTTTCTGTGTGTTTATGGGTTGAATCGGGGTCAGTGGTGATAAATTTGTGTTTGTGCATTTTTGCGTACACACTACTTTTTTGCATTTCTGTGTGTGTTTTTGTGAGAGTGGAAGTGTCTGGCAATCAGAAAGGTCCTCAGGCCAGGTAGATGAGTCGTGAGGAACACATTCGGGAAATTGTGCAAGTAAAAAGCTAGGCAGAGCTAAAATGCTAAAATAGCTCCCTTGCCTTCATCTAGATATGCACGACTCCTTTTGAGGACCTTGATGATAAAAATCAACTTCTCCTTATCAAAAGCGTTTGTGTATGTTATGCATTAACGCTAAAAAAAATAATTTATAAAATTCTGTTCAGCGGAGGAAAGACTCATTCAAATGCATTCCTTTAATTCCCTGGTCTGGTCATGGTCCTTGTAATTTCGCGTGGTGTTCCGATTGGATCCAATGTACCCTATTCATGTGTGTACCCAATACCCTCTGGCCTTTGTTATTTTAGAGCCAGACCCACAATGGCCTCCAGGAAAGGATTTCATTTGCACGCACTCGAGAGGATAATTGTTGCGGTAAATATTAGATTCCAAGATTATCTGACCATGTGAGGTTCAGTTAAAACCTGCAGAAATGATAAGGCCAGCTGCTGTGCTTCATAGCTTGTACCATCTAACCATACTGCCATCTAGTGCAAAGCCTACACGTGCAAAAATTGAATCATGATTTGTTGTTGTTCAAGGATTTATGGCTGTACCAGACAAATGTGTGTGTTAAATATTGTGCGTTTGTAGGTTTATGTGGACATCAGTTGTGGTATGATGGATGATAATGGATGAATACTCTCTCAGAGCCCCAATATATTATCAGTTTAACAGGCATGGTTGTCAGGGAGGGCTCACTACCAGATGAACATCCTTAAAGAAACACTGTGGGGAGCCCCACAGACCACTGACAGAGGTTGTGATGTGACACAGAAGTAATCAGATTGCTGCCCCCAGTGTGTCAGGCTTGTCAAAATTGACGTGGAGAGAAGCATGGCAGAGACAGCGTGTGGTCGTCGGTCTAGTTGCGTCTATCTTCTTGTTCCATATTTGTCAGCTGAACAGGGTGTGATCTGGCATTGGCTGTGAGACATCAAACAGGAGAAGAAAGAGGTGGGTGAGTGACATGGAGTGAGCAAAGAGGTGGAGGAAGAGATACACTCACGGGAGCGGAGGGAGAGGAAGTAGAGGAAAGAGAGGATGTTTGCTTTGGGTATAAATGAGGTTTAGGATAAGTAGTCACTGTTCCACAGCTGTGACAGGAACATATAGTGTCACCATGGCTTCTCCGCGACACTTGATTGTTCTCAATATTGATACGTACTCGTTTGTACATATGAGGTGGCATGTTTGTACATATGCATTCTGTCTGCTCTGAGCACCCGCCACCATATTTCAGAAGGCACTCGGCAATGACTGTACATTTTGTTAAGGAGATTTTAGTTTGATCAAATACTTCATGGACTGATTGTATTACAGCTTCCCACCAAGGATTTCATTATTTAGGAATTAAACTAAAAGCCTGTCCTCCATTTGCGTGATTTAATGGACCAAGGACTTATTTGGGGATTTAGTGCAGCAGAAGAAAGGCGAGAGACAGAGGGAGCAGAGAAGAGAGGAGCGTACCCCTTGGAGAATCCCAATACAATGTGTTCTTATCTTTTGAATGTCACCTTCAATTTTCTATTGGAAGACACTCCAAGCCCTGTGCCTCTGCCATGTCTTAAACTAGCATAAACACACACAGACACACTAACACTCAAAGGCACTCACATACACAGTCACAACCTTACTTCTATAAAAAAAATTATGTTGAATAAAATTATTTTGTTTGTTTTTGCATGCTTGCATACAACTTAACCTTTATTTTGCTAGGATTGTTACTCCATGTTTTTAGTAAACTCACCTATTCAGTATTACATTTCAAACAGAGGTTTGGCTAAAATGGAGGCATACTGAGGGATGTTTAGCAGCCATTTAAAGGCAATCTGACTAAATTTTGTGCTCAAGTAAATGTCTTGTTTAAGTGATTGATACAATAGTGACAACATAGGTACAAGACACAGTTAAATGTGTTAACTAAGCCTACTATCCACAGCTCTATTATGTATGGATGGACCAAGGGGATGAAGATGTTCATCTCCAGTGCTGTTGTGCTGTTTGTTTAACGTGTATATAATGCTTGAACTTTCAACATGCTATATAGATTAAAAACCATGCATTTGACAATACAAACAACACGATACCTTTTAGCCTTTATCGATAGTGTATAGTGATGACAGGCAGGTAACATGGGAAAAGGGTGAGTGACATCTAACAAAGTTTCCCCTTTAGGGATTTTGACGCCTTTACCACTAGGCTAAAAAATGTCCCGACAACACTAGACCTGAATCCAAAGGCACACAGATGAATGGACATTGGATATTAAGGCAAGGGTGTTAATGGGATCCACAGTTGTTTTGGGTGTTGAAGGTAGCTATTATTGGTTTACAGGCCATGTGGCTCTACAGCAGCTCCACATCATGGCTCATTACCCAGCTAATGAAAGGAGAGGGTGACCCTGCTAACTCGCTCTCAGCTCTTCCACCTCTGGGTATTACAGTTGAACTGGCCCAAGGCCTGGGGAACCCAACCAAGACCGTGGGGGAATGTGGAGTGCGAATAGGTTAGTATGTACGACAGGGAAGACACATGTTTTAGGTTTCCATGGGTAAATTAAAAACAACAACAACACACAAATACAGTACCTACATGCTGTTTGTTTTTCTTCAAATGTGCCGAGAAATAGCTACAATGCCGAGTGATGGATTACACATAAAATAAGGCTTTGTTCAGGGCTTTACGATATCACTAGGTCTAATTGTCAGGCATATAGCCGTTTTAAATTCATATAATATTTAATCCAATACATTGTGCATATTTCTTCCTGGACAACCTTTCTGGCTCACAATTTTTCTTGTTTTAATCTTTGTGTGTTGTAGTAATACTAAAATGTGCAGTCTCTATTCACACATAAACACATTCTCACACATACACAGCTGTTGTCTGGTGTTGTTGGTGAATGGCAGGCAGGCTCTGATGTCTGAATGGTAAAATGCAGATGACTATGTACATCCTCCCACAGGCACTCTGTGGGTGTGTGTGGGCAGCAGTTTTGTAGGCGAATGTTCATCAGTTTCCTGTTGTTCCATTGGCTACTTTCACAGATATTCATTTTGTATGTTTTGCATGCCTCTGAGGCACTTGCACAGAACTGATCAGAGAGTTCAGAGGAATGACAGAGCTAAAATGAGTATTCAGAGTCAATAACTAGTGCTTTTTTTATTCTAAAATGCTTCAATGACGAGGATGCTAGGGAGAGATGAAAGATTGTTATTTTTTGTTATTGTGTTATTTTTTGTACTGCCGTATCAGTGATTTCCAAGTTGCTTGCTCCCGTTTGGACGATCATTTATTAAAAGGTTATAGGGTTAATATTTAACCTTTTGCTGCCTCTTCCAATTGGAGCAGAGCGCTTTCAGTACGCTGACTTGCACGTCAGCTTGAAACTGAATAGTTTTAAGGTTGCATATATCACACAGATAAGGGTCCAACCTCCAGATGGGTTAGTCATTCTGCCGAGTGTAGTTGGCATCATGCTATCAGCATGGAGCTGCTTTGAAGGGAACTCAGCCGGTCCTGCAGCTGTGAAAAAAAGCTGTATGTTATCAGACTTATTATATAGAGCTATTAATACTGAACACAACAGCAAGGAGTTACATTATCCAGGTGCTTTAGTTCTTTGTCTCTTCAAAAATGGAGCTTTTTCACGCCATACTGCATTAGACTCTTCGGCAGCTTGTGTGAGCCCCCCATGCTCCCACTGACCTGTGGCTATGACTGAATTTGGTCTAATGCTAAGGGGTCAGCATTAGTTTTTCTTCATCTCCCAGCGTTAGTCGAGAAAGCTGTGGAAATCCCTTACGGAAAGCTCCCTAGCTCAGCCAAGCCTGAAATTGGCTTGAATGGAGGGGAAGCAGTGGCAGGTCACCTGAATGGGTCTCAAGGCAAAACACATTAGTCTCGGCTCCATTGTTACACCACAATACACTAAATCTCATCTGTGGCAAGCGGAGCGGTAGTTTTGATTTATCAACCATTCACTGTGACATAAAGAGAAACACAGATATTTTCTGCTACTCGCACACACACACGCACGCGCACACACACACACACACACACACACACACGCGCGCACACACACACACACACACACACACACACACGTGCGCGCACACACACACACGTGCGCGCACAGCAAACTTGTTAGCAAAGTTGCCTGATCACACACCAGAGGTTACAGAGCAACATTAGCATTCACTTGGAATCATGTTTGTGTCCACCTGGCAAATATACAGTGCAATATTCACTCTTCTAGCTCTGTTTTGGTGTTCACCAACTCCTGAGAGAAACTCTTGTATTTTGCTCTTTCGCTGCTAAATGCTCCGCTGTGTTCTCCAGCTAGTCAACTTGGTCTGTCATTTGTTGCTGGGCAGATGCCGTGTGCAAGGTTTTTTTTCTGAAAGATGGTTTGTGGGTTCATTACATCAAGCGATACCTTTCGTATACAAATATTTGTTATCCTATGTTGATACTGAAATATTGATTGTAGCTGAATAAATATGCCAGGTGTTTTTAAATACATATACTGTCGTGTGCACTTTTGGATACAAGAAAAAGTGATTCCTCTTCTATGCAGTAGCATGTAAAAACAATGATCAGTAGAGAATAGATTTTGGTAAGTGCTCTGTTCCTGAGCTCTTTCATGTCCATGGATGCTTTATTGATCCCATGTATTGACCGGATGAAAGGCCTGATGTGTTAGCAGATACACTTAATAGTGATCTATGGCAACTTAAGAGTGCACCTACTTACTAGGTAAACCTTTTAGTTAACATCCTTACTTTGCATCAATAATCACTATACGTTTGTTGCTGTAACTGACAAACACTTCTTCTTACATTGACCTCCTGGAAATTATTTGCTGTAAGGCGTTATAGCATTTCCCCAAAGAAAAGAAATTAAATGGCCTATGGTAGAGTGGATTCTGATTGAACGTAAACTAAGTAAAGTAGTAGTAGTGTTATTTTAATCCACATTAGGTAGGTCCCCAGATGTAGCATATAAATGAATAAAGACATGAATTGAAGTACATGAATGAGTGTGCATCACTCACCCTACAACAGTCTATTCATGAGAAAAGATTTCAGTTGCAATTCTTTTTGAATGTCTGTTCCTCTCACTGTAGCTTTTTTCCGTCTCTTTGGAAAATAGAAAGGAAGGAACAGTGCAAAATCAGTGAGGAAAGGATACAATGAACAGAATCTGAAGTTTAAGCTAAGACTGGGGCAGCCTAAGAGATGTGGTGTGATGCTCACTTTGATGAAGAAAAGAAAAGGCTTTTAAAGGCGTTTAAACAGCATATACATGGCAAAGAAAGCTTTTCTGTAAGGGGATACTGCTGGAGGTGAAGTTGTAGAGCCTTGGCTATAGTGTACATCTCGCTGAGTTGGCCCAATTGATAAGGACCTTTGGGAAAAGTATGGTCCATATTAATTCTATGCTGTGTGTGTGTGTATGTCCGTGTGTGTGTGCATGTTTTGCTTGTAGGGAGTTCAGCAACCAAATGTACAGGTAGTATTTGAGATGACTGCAGCACTTTCCACCAGGGAACTGCAGCACTAGAAAGAAGCTCACGGTTTTGCTCAACACATTTTCTTTTCAATTCATTACTGCTGAAGCATATATAGTGTAACAAGGTGTTTTGTTCATTGCTTTAAGCCATATTAGATCCACGGTCTACTTGTCTATTTGTAATTATCCCTTAGGTTTTGTCTTGTACTTATGTTCCCTTACATTTCCTTCTGTCTGCTTCTCTCTTGTTTTAGTCTCATGCTCTTCCTGCCTGTCTCTGTCTCTTTCTATCCCACGTCTATCTTGGGTTTTAGAATACAAACAGAAAGCCTAGGCAAGCAAATGCTGGTGCATAATTCCTTCTTCACAGTACACCACTCCCCCACTCAGGGTAAAAAAGAAGCTTCCACATTTTAGTTTCCTAGAATAAGAAAATGGATAGGCAGATTTCCGTTCCTTCTTGTCGGGTCCCCCCTTCCCCCAGCTGTTATCCCTCAAATACGAGGGGCTGTTCCAGTCATTCAGGCGCAGTGCAATACACACGAGCGGTGTGAAGGGAGGTGTGCATTGTTAGACTCACAGTGAAACATTTACCAAGATCAATCAATATATTTCACAGCGGTTTCCTGCTATGAATGATAAACTGCCATTCACCATTGCTCCAGGAGTTCACTTCCAGGCCTAATCTGCATTGCATCGGGGGTTATCTCCAGGCACCCAGACAGAAAATACCTGCAAGGGAATGAGTACCCGAGTAACTGTCACCAGCTTTTCTTTTCACCATTAACCACTTAAAAGTAATCTTTGCTTTTTCTTTTGTTGCCTTCTCCATTCTTTTCCAAAAGTAAGTGGGATCTCATCCTAAATGTGGTTGTTTGTATTGTATGTGGTGTGTGTTTTGTAGATAGGTGTGTTGCTGCCACCATCAGGCAGTAATGTAAAGGTGCACTCTTAAGTCCTTGATAAAACCTCTACATTTCACAGTTTTCTCTTGCAATACCAGGTGTAGTCTCATGCTTTTTCCCTTTAAATACCAAGGGAGAAGCCAAAATCCCTAAACTTTCCACACCCAAACTACAATAACTATGTCCTTCTTTCCCTTTGTATCTCATTTTAATCCCTCTCTTCTTCATGCTCATCACATGGCTGAATTTCCCCTTTTACTGTATCTTTTCTTGCCCCTCTGATCCTGAAGTGGTTCTCTGGCTCTCTTCTTTAGCTCAAGCAAAGTGAAGCCAATGCTGACACCAAAGAGAAGCTCCCCTTACGACTCAGGATCTTTGAGAAGTTCCCCAACAGACCTCAGATGGTGAAGATCTCCAAGCTCCCATCTGATTTCACCGTGCCCAGAATCAGGTACGGTCCCAGGCGGACACAAGTCAAGTCAAGTCAAGTCAAGTCATTCAGCATGTCATTTCTCAGATACTCTGTGTATCTATATCCAAATATCTGTTTTGCTGCTAAGAATTACATTGCAATATAACACCGTATCTCTATCTATCTCTATTTCAATAATAATAATTAAATTGCTTTTCTAAAAACACGCTAGTCAGAACATTCTTTGGCACATACTAAGTAAACCATTTTATGTTTCAAGCACCAGTAAGTGTCGGAGTCTGACATAAAAGGAAGAAGAACTGTGTCGCTCAAATGAGCAACAATATTCGCCACACCCAAACAGACCACATCAACAGAAAATCAAATGAAAAAGACATTTTATTAAGTAGTGATTTATTGTGGAAACAGCACCACAACGGACCATAGAGATGTAAAACCTTTTAATGTTGCCACTGCTGCCATTTTCCAGACATTTTCTACGGTAATGACATGGTCTAAGGAAAGAATAAGATTTCAGACTTGGTAGATAGTAACCAATAATATTCTGCAAGAAGTCATTTTGTGTCTTATGCAGTGTGTAGCAAGAGAGGAGTTTTTAGCTGGAATTAAACTGTATCCAACACAGTGGACCAATTTTATTTTATTATTTAGTTGCTGATTTGCTGGGTTCTTCACTCACTTCCACTCAAATATTTTGTAGCTGAGTTTGCACCACGCTGGTATAAGTGCAAGCTGCTAGTATAATTATGCTTATTTCTTCTCTGTTTAAGCATATAATTTTTTAGTAATAAACCATGCCTTACAATTAATTGCTTTTCTGTGTTAGGACTGCTGCTAATGATTATTATACAGATTATTTTCACAATTAATCTTATTTTTCTATAAAATGTCAAAAAATTGTGAAAGAAATCTCCTTGTACTTTCTCAGAGCCCAAACTGACATCTTCAAGTTGCTTTTTGTGTTCAACCAACTGTCCAGAACCCAATGAGTCTTGTCCCAATTGAACCCAATGAGATTTATCGATTATCCAAATAGTTGGCAACTAATTTTCTTTTGATCGACTAATCGATCAATTAACTTATCACAGCAGCTCTATTGTGTGTGTGTGTGTGTGTGTGTGTGTGTGTGTGTGTGTGTGTGTGTGTGTGTGTGTGTGTGCGCGCCGTTTGTTGTGTACTCTAGGGAGAGTTTTATGAAGCAGTTCATTGATCGTCAGCAGCAGGACACCAGTTGTTTGTTCCGGCGTCTCCCCTCCGCTTCATCTTCCTCCTGTGACCACTCCAAACGCTCAGCCATCGAAGACAACAAGTACATCGACCACAAGGTATTTTCACACACTCTTTCATGGCTCTTTCATTTTCATTGCTAAAGATAAACCAAGGCAATTAGAAGTACAATAGCAGGAGCAACTTGTCCCTAATGTTTACAGTTGTGTGTATAGTGTGTTTCTGGATCGTGCACTAAATTTAACAAACTGCCAGCTAATGGACTTCCACTATGGGCTCTCTCAGCTTCGCAGGTCAATATTTAGCATCCGAGCTCGTAACCTCCTGGAAAAAGAAACTACTATCAATAAAATCCTGCGGTAAGACATACACACCTCCCCAGTAAGCATGGTTTTGTTGATTTGCAGCTCAAAAACATCTACTGTGTGTTAATACTGGTTGAGTTTTATTGTCGTTTTAATGACATTTCAGTGACCGTATTTCAATGTGTACATAAGTTCATTGACATGCTGCTGAAACAACGGTTAAGATGTCCAAAAAAGAAAAAATTACAACAAGTCTAAATCTAGCCCAATTCTAATCCACATGTGGAGAGACTTTTTGACCTGCAACTTTTAACAGTTCTTTTATTTTCATCAGAACATCATAAGATTTTGGATTGACACCGTCCTTGGAGACCCCAGCTAAATGTGTTTACTATGTATCATCCACAGTCATGAAAGACATGCCAGTCTTTGTGTGGGCGAAGGATATAATGCGTGTGCATATTAGATGTAGCTCTGCTGTAACAGCATTCTGGTATTGTTAATGCTTCTCGTCCTCAGTCTCACACACACACACAGACCCTCTTCAGACTCATTTACTGACGCAGTGAAGTAAATGGATAATTTGCTGTTCAGCATGGCAGAGCTGTCGCTAAGTGTAGATTAGCTCTCCGGCACCGTGTCCAATCTGGCTCGCTCCCCTCCTCCCCCTCTCACTTACTCAGTCAGTCTAAAAGATAGACAGCAGATCAGTAGTCATAACACGTTCTGTCTGGCCTGCCATCTTCCACGCAAACACACAATTAGGCTCACAGTCGCACCAACGTAGGCAAACATACACACAGCATACGCGGGCACTCATGCATGCTTACTGCCAATAAACGAGTAATTGGTTCGAGTCTCCGTAAATGATTTAAGTACACACACTGCTGGTGCCCACAGTGTCATTAGCTCTGTTCTGGTACATGACTCTGCTGTTAGCCAGAACAGACAGAGATGCCCAGACACACAGACACTAATGGAACGATTGGAACCTGTTTCAAAATGATAGTCTGGATCCCCACTCTTATGGAACCAGAATGAGGAAACTTTGGGCAGGAAAGTGGACCGGCAGTGTTGTGATTGTCAGTTGGTGGCCACACACACTGATTTTTAAATTTTTTTTATTCGTCTTTATATTGATCACAAGGAGAGAGAAAATTTTTTTTTCTATTTGTGTTTCCCAGGGCTTGTACCAGACAGCGTATACTAAGCGGATCCTTTGAAGGCCAGCCAGCCAAAGAACGCTCCATACTCAGTGTCCAGCATCACATACGGCAAGAGCGCAGGTCTGACGGCATACACACACACACACACACTTACATACAGGAATGCAAACAAGTGCAATCCTGCATACCTGCACAGTAATATGTGATAACTGTTTGCTCTTTATATCTGCAGATCTCTGAGACATGGCTCCACTAGTCAGAGGATCAGTCGCGGGAAATCTTTGGAGACGCTCACCCAGGATGTGAGAGCACAAACACACACACACATGCACACACACACATGTTCGCAGAATAGCTGTTCTTAAACTTTAGTTGTGTATGTATTCTTCCAGTATTCCTTAAAATGCATCATTTTTTATAACTTAATTGTCTCCTCTCTCACCCCAGCATTCCAGCACAGTACGCTATCGTAATGCACAGAGAGAGGATAGTGAGATCAAGATGATCCAAGAAAAGAAAGAACAAGCAGAAATGAAAAGGTATTGACACACACATTTACCCAATATGAGCCCATAAAGTAGGTTACTGACAAAACATTTAATGTTTTAAAACTCAGTCCTTGCTATGTCATTGATATGTACATATATATTAACTGGTGTTTGTCCTATCTCTGTGCTTGTTCGGCTGAGCAGAAAAGTCCAGGAGGAGGAATTGAGAGAAAATCATCCTTACTTTGATAAGCCGCTCTTCATTGTGGGGCGGGAGCACCGCTTCAGGAACTTTTGCAGGATGATTGTTCGAGCTCGATTCAATGCGTAAGATCAGTCTTATGTCTGTATCGGCCTCTTGTGGCTCTGAATGGTCAGCAGTGGACTTCAGCATTCAACAATATGACATCAGTAAACTCCACATAAAGCATCCATGTTTACCCACCTGTCTATGATTTCTTTATCCAAATGTTATTCCAGTCTTTACAATGTTTATCTGCAGCATATTCGCAGCGAGGATGAATGCCCTTGTTTGAGTTTGGCTCACAAGAGAGTTTTGTTTTTCTCTTTTTTCCATCAAAATGTTGAATATCTTTATATGCATTCATATCTAGATCCAAAACGGACCCCATAACAGGAGCAGTGAAGAACACCAAATACCACCAGCTGTAGTAAGTGTGATGACTTATTGATTCCTTCACTCTCTATTGATCTGTTCGTTCTACAACAATGGAATACTTATCAATTCTGTAGCTTAATTGCCTGCCTGTTGTGCTTCCCCAAAACTGTGGTAAGGAATGAAAATTGTGAAGTGAACAGCTATGAAATAGATTTCACCCATTATGCAACCTGATTGTAATTCAGCCTTGCACAAAGTCTGATTATTAAAGTGAGAGGTAGTCCTTTGTATTAGATACTGTTGGTGCCAGGGTTTTTTTTACTGACTGTCTGCTTTGGAACAGATTGGTCTGCGCGCACACACACACACACATACAAAGATTTCTTCACTCTCACTTTTTGATACCTCTCCTCACATATCCTCCCTTGTGTCTTCTTCCCCGACTCTCTTTCCCCTGAATTATCCCTGAGTTTTTGCTGGTTTTCTCTGTGAAAATTAAAAAACAACTATTTCTATGCTAATGTGCTTGTCCCTGCAGCGATCTTCTGGGCCTTGTTACCTATTTGGACTGGGTTATGATTGTAGTAACCATCTGCTCCTGCATCTCCATGATGTTCGAATCACCCTTCACCAGAGTCATGCATGTTCCCACACTGCAGGTATTAAAAGCAAGTGGATCAATGGCTGAATGAACAAGCAAGCAGATGTGTGATTGGACAAATGTTGTGACACTTATGCCTTGTGTTTCAGATTGGGGAGTATGTGTTTGTGATCTTTATGAGCATCGAGCTCAACCTGAAGATCATGGCCGATGGTCTTTTCTTCACCCCGACAGCTGTCATCAGAGACTTTGGAGGAGTCATGGATATCTTCATCTATCTTGTGAGAAATCTCATTCAATCTAAAAGCTGCTTTATTTAAACAAAAAAAAAAAAGGAAATTATCATAATGGGTGAATCATACTGAGAAGTCCTTAAAGGTAGACCAGTCACATCTCATTTGTCTTATTTAAATAATAGCCAATGACTATAAATAACTTTCAGTTTGGTGGCCTCACTGTCATTATTTCACATTTTATTAGCTTTCTGAAATAACTATATTTCTTATGTGCATCTCATTTGCAATTATGCAAATGGCTGGTTTTGTCTATGCTCAATGGTTTTGCTGCATGTCTGTGTCAGGTTGGTTGTGAGAAGGGAATGAGACAGTTACATGGTTTCTAATGTAAATCAAATGAAGAAACTGTGATGTGAACACATTGCAACTGTACAATCTGTAGGATGCTTTCCTTTCCCCTAACCATTCATCGCCGGCCTGCTGTGGGTCTCCTGTAGGTGAGCCTGATCTTTCTGTGCTGGTTGCCTCCTGACGTCCCTCCTGAGTCTGGGGCTCAGCTGCTGATGATGCTGCGCTGCCTGCGTCCGCTCAGGATCTTCAAGCTGGTACCCCAGATGAGGAAGGTGGTGCGGGAGGTTCTCAAAGGATTCAAGGAGATTTTCCTGGTTAGTGGTTAGCCGTGTACAGTTTCCACTTTTGTAGAAGTTATTTTTTACATCAGATATTAAGGTCAACTACTCATTACTTTTACTAAGCCCTAGAAGTGGAAAAGGGATTTCTATTAATTAGAAAATACAGTTAATCTTAGCTCCTGTTGGTATGCACTATAGGCATATGCATAAACAGCTTTCTCTCCTCTCACTCTTTTGCCTACTATTTACTACTTCATTTGGAGAACGGTCTAGGAAATAATTAGAAACCTAAGTGACAATAAAATAAAAGGGATTGCTTGTGTTTTCCTTGTGGCAGGTAGTTATTTGTTTACATTTCACTTAAGTTCATGACAGCAAACTTAAATTAGTTGCAATGGTGGGGCCTGAATGCATCACTCTTTGGAAATACCAGTAGTCATGGAAACACTTTGTAAAACTATTATATGCTTTTGAAAAAAGCTTGGCATTAAAGTATTCATGATTTATAGTGCATAGCTTTAAAACATGCAAAAATACAGCCAGGATTTGTAAACTAATGTATCTTATTCATCTTTATTGAATTGTGAAGTTGTTATTAAAGTCTTGGGCTTTTCTGGGCTTTGCTTACCTTTTGCTTTGCTTACCAAGGATTGTATTATATTATCAGAAGCTTGCAATAGTTACTGATTCTCTCTGAGTCTGACTTGGTTTTCCCAGCTGAGGTATCTACATCCTCACTGTCTGACATCCTTAGCTTGCTCTCTAATCTCTCAGCCTTGGATTATGTTGTACTGTCTGTTTTAAACTCTTGATTGATTCTCCTGCAGGTTTCCATTCTGCTCCTCACACTAATGCTGGTGTTCGCAAGCTTCGGAGTTCAGCTGTTTGCAGGAAAGCTTGCAAAGTGCAACGACCCCCGTATCCTTAAACGGGTAGAGCAAGAAACATTATCTCCTCACTAAACCAACCCCTCCCATTGTGTACTCCCTGCAGAAAAGCACAAGTACAAGGGTTTTCCCCTGTCAAATCAATAATCCAGTGGGTTCTTTTGTCCTACATTCTGAACAGGAGTTATTATACTTCTTTCATCATATATCTGTATAATCTTCGATTTTAAACGTAGAAAACCCTTTACTGATGTTTTCAAAATATAGTGCTCAAATGGGTCTTCTGAGGAGTCTTTCACTTCTAAAATTTGGGTCTAATCTTTGCCATTTTAGCTATTGGTCCTAATAATAATTACATTTGTGCTGAGTATTATGCATTAATATCACCCATTAACCCATTACAGCTCAATGAGGGGAAATACAGTATATTGTCTTCAATCTGTTATGATTATTTAATTCTTTAATAAGGAGTTCTTATTAAAACCATTTATGCCTTGTGAAAACGTTAGTACAGTAATAGTCTCATATTATTTTCTTTTTAGCATTTTAGCTATGGTTGATTCATTCTTAATCATTGGCCGTAAACTGTGCTGTTGGTTATAGGAGGATTGTCATGGAATATTCCGAATAAATGTCAGCGTTTCCAGAAACCTCAACCTGAAACTGAAGGTTGGAGAGAATAAACCTGGTTTCTGGGTACCAAGAGTCTGGTATAGCTGCTTGTTTTTCTATTACTGCTTGATTTAAGATTGTTTTGGGTTTTTTTCTACAGCCAGAGATTGATGTGTCCATTATGTCCTTCCTCAGGGCCAACCCTCGTAATTTTAACTTTGACAACGTAGGAAATGCCATGTTGGCTCTGTTTGAGGTGCTGTCACTCAAAGGCTGGGTGGAGGTCCGAGATGTCATTATCCATCGTGTTGGACCGGTAGTGAACCTCTCCATACCTTTTTTTTTTTTACCTTTCAGCTTACTTCCATTGATGTGTTTTAATACTGAGTCTTACATTTTAAGAACTCTGTAACAGTTTAAATATCTCTGTGCCTGCAGATCCATGGCATCTACATCCACGTCTTTGTGTTTCTGGGCTGCATGATTGGACTCACTCTGTTTGTAGGCGTCGTCATTGCAAACTTCAATGAGAACAAGGTAAGAGCCACACATATTGATACAACCTCTTACTTTTAAAGGCTGTTTCAGGGTGTTTTTCCCTCCTTATGTGGCAGTAAAGAGACTAGAGGACACCCAGGATTGAAATATGTCATGTTTCCCACCATCAGGGCACTGCTCTCCTAACAGTGGACCAGAGAAGATGGGAGGATCTGAAGAGTCGACTGAAAATAGCCCAACCTCTCCACCTGCCCCCTCGCCCAGGTGCTCACACAAAATGTTGAAGTCATTACACATTCCCTGATTTATCATGTGGTGCATTATTATGTTGCACCTGCACAATTAAAGGTGCAATTTGTAATTACCAGCCACATGCTCCCAACAACTATCGGGGGGGGGGGGGGCTC
>JBBPCS010000001.1:12610045-12622349 GCA_037974645.1 Hollardia meadi
GTGTGTGTGTGCGTGCGTGCGTGCGTGCGTGCGTGCGTGCGTGCGTGCGTGCGTGCGTGCGTGCGTGCGTGTGTGTGGTTAATCATACAGCATGCTGTCATATCGCTCAGTGGACATAAGAAAGTCTCTCCAGCTGGAGGAGCTGTTGGCCAGGGAACAGTTGGAGTACACCATTGAAGAAGAGGTTGCCAAACAGACGATACGCATGTGGCTCAAGAAGTGCCTGAAAAGCATACGGGCGGTTAGTCACTCAACGGAAAACACATTAATTCACAGTTTTTTCTTTTTTTTTTTTCTTTTTTTTTACAAACAAGCACATACAGTATGCCTCCACACACTGACCACATCCGTCCATGTGTGCTTGCAGAAGCAGCAGTCGTTTAGCATCATTCACAGCCTGAGAGAGAGCCAGCAGCAGGAGTTGAGCCGCTTCCTCAACCCCCCCAGTATAGAGACCACTGTGCCAAGTGAAGACCACAATGCTAACAACCCAGACAACCCCTCACAGCCTGAGGTAAAGCCGTGGATCCATACTAACACTGACTGAACACTCACACATGCTCACAGCTTGATATGTTGCAAGCACATCATACAATCTGTAGGTGTGCGCTTGCACTGGTGGAAAAAAGGATATCTCCTCTTTGTTTAGATGAGTGGTCTCCAGCAGCTACTGAGCCCCACATTGTCAGACAGAGGAGGCTACAGGCAGGACTCTTCAGACCTGGGGAGACCACAGAGGAAGTTGGGACAGTGGCGGCTGCCTGCAGGTGTGTACGCCTCTGTATGCTGTCTATTGAAAGTAGCATAGTACTGTAGAGGCCGTTCTGTTCAAGGGATTTTGAACTGGAACAAATATTTTCTTAAGTGTCTCCCTGCTTTGGAAAACCAGGGGTCACCTTTGTAAAGCTGTGTGTGGGATCCATATTAAAAGTGTAAGTGCGCACAAAAGCCGAAAATGGCGTGAGCAAAACAAATCTGATTCATAAAATCATGCTCACACACTCACCTGCAGTGAGTACATATGCACAGTATCATAAGATGTTATTAAAACTATTGACAATCTATTTAGCAATTCTTTAATGATAATGTTATCTTGGATTTCGACAACCGAGGATGATAATATTTTCAGTTTGTTGCCATGCAGTCCGGCCCTCTCCTTTGTGCTCTGGGAGTGGGGAACGTGATGGTGCGACGGCGCTGATGACTTTGATATGAAATTTGAGTTGAGGCTTATATTTTTTCAAGTTGAAAGGTGCTTATCTGCATCACCACTTTCCCATCTCCAACACGTTTGTACGCATGGGTCAGAATTTACGTACAGGTGAGCACATTCTCCCATCAAGTTTGTGTTTGTAGATCAGAACTTTTGCGTGGAAAGTAGAAATGGAATGGTTATAAATGAGACCCCAGGGCTTTAGGTGATCTTATATTACAAAAAAATGTATTTCATTATCCAGACAAGTCGGTTACAAACTCTTATTTACAATAGTGGCCTGAGAAGAGGCAAGGGCCTTTTTTATGTGGAATTGTAAACATGAGAGACAAAGAATTGCAGATTGACATGAGACTAGAGTGAGGCTGTGAATTCTCTGTTCTTTGCATGTGTTGTGTCAGGTCGCACAAGTGTCAAGTCCATAGTGTGTAAGATGAACCCTGTCAATGATGAAGCTTCTTCAGGGTCCGAGGTGAAGAAGTGGTGGACCCGTCAGCTGACTGTGGAGAGCGACGAGAGCGGCGACGACCTCATCGACATTTAGAGAATGAGGTGCAGTGCCTCCTGCCGTTATTTACAGATGAGCTGGGAAGCTTGCCGGCCGACCCCAAGTCGTATTCATTTCCTCTCGTTCTCCCCTGATCAACTGAAACGGCTTTTTATAAACTTTTTTATTTATTTATCCAGGCTCAAGTCATTCATTGAGCAGCAATTTTGACATGCAGTGACGATTTCCTACATCTTGGATAGGTACTACGTTTCCTCTGTGATTTCCACTCATTATGATTGCTGGGTTTTTCTATGCAGCCACATATGGGGTTGAAGCAGACTGCGACCGGAAAGGACATGTTGCATTCATGAAACAAACCAATAAGCTGCTGCTGTATGTGTTTTCTACTGTTCTGTTGTTTCACGTCAATTGTGTTGATGCAGCTACAATATTTTGTGATATCCTTCATGTCAATACTTTTTTTTTGTTTTAGTCGCTTTTTCTGATAATGTCTCTGGTCTTCAGTATTAATCGAAGAAATGCTGATTTTCATATAGTCACTTTATGCTTAAACCAGGCCACTTGTTCTTGTCACTAGAACAAGCAAATTAAAAAAAACTTCTAGATTTATGACTGTGAATGTAATTAAAAGTCAAATCTATCTTATGTATTTGTGTGGAGTTAAAACATGAAATATTTTGTAAATTATTATAAATCATTAGCTTTATCAATTATTTAATTATTCTAATAAAGGCCTGCTCTGCTTAGGCATTTATGAGCAAAAAAAGGAAAATGTCAGATTTCATTTCCTTTACATTACACTATATACATGTAACTTTTGTCCAATAAGGGGATTTATCCTTCACGAGAACATTTTCCCCAAATAGTAGAAATATTAATAACAACCCCCTTTTTTTATCACACTTGACTAGAAACAAAATTGGACCCAAACGCTTCACACTTTAAAGTAAAGATTGCATCTGTCGAGAGAGAGAGAGAGAGAGAGAGAGAGGGGTAATATTTCGAGACAAAAATGAAGAAATTTTGAGATTATAGGGAGAAAATAAATCACAAATTTACAAGAAAAAAAACTTGAATATTCTGTGACAGTACAATCATAAATAGTTTTTTCAAAATTTGGCTTCACAATGAAAACAAAAAAAGCTTCCTGTATGTATTGTTACATGCTGATTATTGTCTACAATGCATCATGTGCAGCCTGTATTACCTTGAGCACAAGTCCTTAGTCTTTCCTGTTGTTTTTTTCATCAGGACTTCTACACACAGTGACTCAATTCAATTTATGAGGAATTTAATTACTATCCCTCTATGGGAAGAAAAAAAAGTTGTATTAAGCTAACAAAGAGGGTAGATGATTGGACAGATGCTGTTTTAATATTTCCCCTGGCATACATCTGCTGATTCTGCTCAGATCAAACGCTCAGTGCAGTTCCCTCTCTGGATAACACTGCCCTCTCCTGGATACATGCTGACCTGCTCCAGCAAGCCCTAATTTTGCCCCTCCTTAATGCAGCTCTATGCGACTCTCTATTGAGTCTTCGCTTATCCTGGTGATCAGCACTTTCTCCATTTCACAGTGATGCCCAATGATGACGCTCCTGTCATGTGCAGCCTGTTGTGGATCAAGCTGAGCTTAGTTTCTCGCTCCAGTTTCCAACTATCCATCCAGGTGAGCGTGAGTCTGCCGTCCACACAAGGAAATGAAATTCATCTAGTATACGGTCCCTGTGAGAACACACACACACAAAAAAATCAAGACATAAAAAAGAGATGTGTGTTAGCCTCTCATTTTACTCCTTGTGTTCTTTGATGGTGTATATCTTTCTAGTTAATTCATCAGACAATCACTCCGGCTTTGATTTGAGCTAATTGACTAATGCACTCAACTGCCGGCTGCAGCTTAAGCATTCCCCTTGTTAGACAGAATGGGCCTCTTAAAAGAGACAGGGTCTTCATTTGTCCATTCAAAAGCCCAGTACGTTTCACAATTGATGGAGTGTGTATGGGCTTGGATGGATAATGAATGTGAGGGGAAGCGGAGAGAGTGTAGAAAATCAGCTGCCTGTGGGACGCCCACTTGCTCTATAGAAATCATGACTTACTCACACATTCCAGTCTCTCGATGACTGAGTGCTCCCCCCCGACATATGGTCCTGTAGGGAAACAGTGTGACATCGGCCCTCTTGCCAATCAACTGTCTTTAATTTCTCTTTTCTCGCTCTTTCTTCTCCTCAACCATTGCCTCTTAAGCTCCACTTAGCTCAGAACTAGCTCATCAAAGAGCTTTTTCTCTTTTTTTTTCTCATTTTCGCCCTGCATGGTGGAACACTTTTTTGTCTTTTAATTGCCTCTGCATCACACTGGCTCTTACAGGGCCTGTTGTTTTTACCCTCGCCATTGTAATTTGCCCATCTCTCCCTTGTGCATGTCCACTGCTTATTTAGGGCCTAATTGAGGCACTTTGGTAAATGAGGAGGAAGTTCTTAAGAACAGAGGGAGCACAAGAGTATCTGTGAGTTGAGATTACCTGTAATTAAAGTACATGATGGCTTTGATGGCTTAGTCCCCTCCTGTTGAGATGTAGCTTGCAAAACCTTGCGGCAGCATCACAAAGACTACAAAATGCCTTCTCTGCTTATACTGCGGTACAAGACCACCACACACACGCACACATGGATGCAAATACTGCGTGAATGACAGACGAGACCCGCTGAAAAAACATACTTCTATATAAAACACACATACTGTACATGGCCCAGTGGAGTTGTTGATGGCTCTCCACACAGTTAATTAAAAGCTGGTTCTAAAGGAAGAAGTGTTGAAAAGTAGATATAATTAAGAGCACACCCTCCTCCAGAAAGTCTGACTTTAAACCTCTGAGGCTTAACACAAAGACAATGCGACCAATCTGATTATTAACCAGAGAGGAGGAGTGACTGCTCTTGAACGTGTAAATGCTTGCTGTGTCAAATGGCAGACATGTAGGTGGTTAGATTCCTCATGAACCTTTGGTCTGATCTCGGGTTGGCCGATAAATTCAAACACCTTTCCCACGAGCAGAAAGGATACTCGATGCTTGGCTCAAATAGATGAAAAGCACACATTTTCTATGGCTACATGTGAAACAAACTCAAAGGAGGAGTGCAAAATCTTACTTTCACTCCTCCACTCGGATAGAAACCTGCCTAAAGACCACAAAACACAAGAGCCAAGACCAGACCAAAGAGAAAACAGACAGAGGCGTTATTCTCTCAATCTATACAACCAGTAATGTGTGCCTCAACAGTAAGACTGATTAGAGTAAATATGAGGTTAAGCGGGGTAAAAGCTTTCTCTCACTGAGCTCTTCGTTGCTTTTGTCCCTTCTAGACATTATTGAGAGTGCCTGTCTGCAGCCTTGAGCAATTAACGGGACACGGACAGGGGTTAAAGCAGGGTGAGCCTCATAAGGAAGCCATTGTTCCTCAAGGCCAAAAAGACATCAATTACAAAAGTTGCACAGGATAATCTGGCATGTACATTTTTATAGTAGTGACTAGTCATTTATTCTTTTGGTACATGACTGCATAATAAAGTATGATGCACCTTTTTATATATGTTTTTCTCAAGATGAATGTTCCGTTTTCACACTCTCCACGTAGCTTGCTACCCATTTTAGGTCCTTGTTGTTAACCCCCCCCCTCCGCTCCACACATTCTTAGCCTCATATATAAGGTTGTGGCAGTGCAAATTAACCGCCTGTATCTCATGTCAACATCCACCCCAGGTCTAGGCCTGATCCGGTCCCTGTGTTTTGAAACAGATGGCTACTACTACAATAAAAAAAGTAGCAAATTATTTTAGCAGCGGGCGGCAAAAGCAATTAACAACTGGCATAATGTGTTGATTAAAATCCTTTCCAGTCTCAATGTAGGGAGAAAGAAAACTCTCATTTTCCACTCAGTCACTTGGCGTATATCCACTGCTCAAAGGACGCTGACCTTGACCAGAGCACAGCTGTCGTTCACTTAGGACCAATATGTGACCCTATTCATTGATATTGGCATGTAGTAAAAATATGAATCATTTTTGCTGATGGGTTTGTTACAATAACAGATTAAAAGTACAGATAAACCTCATCCATTTTTAGTGACTATGTTTATGAAATTAAATGGATCTTGAACGTAAAGAACGCACATTTTGTTCTGTTATGTACACGTAAAACTGTCTTTTAAGTATTTTATTGACAGGAAAAGATTATTGGTGAGATAAAACTGCTTCAGTTCAAACTCAAATTAAACTTGCGTCTCGCCATCGCAAACAAATTTTAAAGGTGTACCTCTAATGGTGTTCTCTTTGCTTCATTATACCCACAACTGATCTGGGACTGGCGGTTTTCTGCCTAATTAGAGCAAAACTCTTCTGTTTTTTCAGTTCAATTTAAAAGCCTGTTTCATGCTTGAAATGTATCTCTCAGATTTACTCTCAGACTTTTAACGCTGCGGCTCCTTTGTAAATGCTATGAATGCACAAAGTCATTTTTGGGCCTTTACCTCATGTACCTCATCAACAGCAGTCAATTGCCACCCCACCGAACACTGAGCACCAAGTGAGAGGCTGTACTTTGTCTTTGAGCCAGAAAATCTAATTTTCACTAAACACCTAATCAGTCCCATTCATCTGGCTGTGCTTCCCTAGTTCCCCAGTTCTACACCTGGCTTTGGCGTCTTTAATTACTTGGAGAGAGGCTTTGTCTGATCTAGTGCCAAGATTGGACTATGACTGGCAAATTCGGAAGGGAATCATACAGGCTCAAACCAATTCAATTACCCACCAATCAAAGTAGAAAGGCCTGTAATTGCAGTGAAAGGATAACAATGAGGGCCTCTGCTTCAGTCCAAGTATTGAGGGTGTTATTATCAAGGAATAATGGCTTCCTGCAGGGGGTGCTATGCTCAAACTGTTAAATTTCACTGCAACGAGCGATCTTCCAGATCACTTGGAAAGCATTTTTTAATGTGACTGTAGCCCTTGGTGAGACATTACCTTTTAATTTCATTTTTAAAAAAAAACATAACTGTTATTATGTCAAATTGTGCATGAATATGGTGTTTGTGAGCAAGAGAGCAGAAAATGGGTATGACATTATGAAGAAGCGTGCACACTGCAATGTGAATGAGGCAATGCTATTGTAATGTACTGACAATGACACAAGAAAATTTCACATCAGAGTGTTCAATGGCAAGATGCCCTAAAAGACAGAAACTGACTTCACTTGAGACCAAACCATTTTTCAAACTGTAAAACAAAATGAACTGGCTGCGCCCCTCACCATCTTGTGCTATGTCTCTACACCAGCATCATGTCAGGGCCGGGCATGATGGGAGTTTTTGTATCTGACCATAAAAGTCTTAAAGGTAAATAACCATAGAAAAAGAATCACATGCTACAGTAGGTCAAGTCTAAGATGAATGGCTCTCAGAGTCCATCACTGTGTGCTGGAACGTTGTGCATCCACACAAAAGAGCAACGTGCTTCCTCCTCAGCTCAGTAAGCATCCATACGTAGTTTCTCATTCTACTGAGATCAAAGACTGCCTTTAATTCCAGTCAGTCACCACCTGCCCACATTTCCCTCCTCTTCCTCTTGAAATTGTGAATATTTTTTGAATATATGTATTTGTTATTTTATTTTTTTTTTAATTTTTTTTTTTTTTTTTTCCCCCCCCCCCCCCCCCCCAGTTTTCACACTATGTAACCTAGTCATTTCAAGCCCCAGACCTGAAGATGTATACAAGCACAGAGAGAGAAATGGTACGACAGTGAAGTGTGCTGCCGACTGACAGAAACCCCCACTGGCTGCAGATTGGGATGGTTTGGGACAACTCAGGTACAAACTGACAACTTCAATTTTGCCTTTCCTTTGTTTTTCTCCTTTTTACTCCTCTTTGTTCGGCTGCATTTGAAGATTGTCAATCGCTGTATGAAAAGAGAAAGCTCTTGTCATATAGTTTGTTTTCCAAATGTAACCTTTCCATGCTCTGCAGTCGCATTTCATTTTTTTCAGATTCCAAATACTTAAACTCATGTGTGGGGTACACGCATGCATGCGTGCCCGCCCACACGTACACCGCAGACTGGCATGAGGATACATGTGCATGAACAAACAAACGAACACAAACAACATCAAACAGTATCAAAGTGAAAATCAGTGTCCTTCATGGATTGTGTGATGTTACAGATTGTTATCTGCTTGGCTTGGCACAGCGCAGATTTTTTTTAAGACGGTGTAGATCTGATCTGAAAATAAGATTTTGATATTTGGCATGACAACTTCAAAGCGATTAATTTGACACTGGGGACAGGACTTGCCAGGATCACTTAAGTGCCTGCTCAGAAGATTATTAGGATAAATCTGTCTTACTTCTATTTATTATGTAAACAGACTCTACATACATTTTAAAGATACATCAAGGAAGCAAGTCAGTAAGTGCACCATCAAATAGCTCGTCGAGCTTTACCCCAACATCGATGATGAAGTTAGAGTACAGTGTCTTCTTCATACTGCCGGAAACAGGTCTCTCCACTCTCCACACAGTTTATTATTACAGATGTGGCCCATCAGTCTCTATGGGCAAACAAACGCAGAAGATACCAGAATTGTCGGTTTCCCAGAATGTTTGCGAACTTACTGCATACTGTATATCAATGTCTGAGACAGTGGTTAGGAGTAATGGAAGCCGAGGGATCCAGACTCACTGGAGCGCAGACATACAGGCTTTTGTGGTCTCTTGGTGGGAGAAGGAGAAGCATTATGGAGTTCAGGCTGCCTCCATTTGTGTCCTTCCAGTGCAGCATCTTGCCAGTGTCTCAATTTCTTTCGCAAGTGTTGATCTTTCCAAGGGTTTGTAATGGGGAGAACTGCAGTTGCATACGATTAGCTCGGAATAGTTTCCATCTTTACTTACACAATTGACAAAAGGAAAGTGTTTGTGACGATTAAGTGCCAATAAAATAAGCACCACTTCTTGAATTTATTCATATTTTATGATTTTACAACTTTGAATCACTGGAGAATTATAATTATTTTTTTTACTAAATTATTTGAGATTGCTTTCTGAATAAAATGTTACATTACACACAATGCTGTGAATACTGAGATAGTCAAGGATTCATTCAGGTGTGTTTGAGGATAGTCCAGTAGTGGCAACAAATCCCAGCATCTGCTCTGAGAGGAATCCAACACAGTTAACAGATAAATAACTGAAAAGCAATGTTTAATGCAAGCACCAACTAAAAGAAAGGGACCTGTTACCTATATTTTAAAGCAGATTTTAAGTGCACCTTTCAATACGGTAACCAGTGGTTTTAATTTAAAACCAGACAATCAGCTTCTCACTCTGGGTGACAGGAGGACACTTACAAGCAGTGGTGGAATGTAACTCAACATTTACTAGTACTTTACATTTACATTTCATGCTACTTTCTATTTCTATTGCACTACTTTTTTACTTCACTATTTTTATTTGACAGCATTAGTAACTAGTGACTTTACAAATGACGAGTTTTACACAACAACATATGAAGAATTTTAAATCTGATGTTTTGTTATAAATTAAACTACCCAGCAGTTTAAACAAGTACAGCTGAAATGATTAGTCGAGTAATCAATTGGTCAATGGGCAGAAAATTAATTAACAACTATCTTGATCATTTTTAAAGTCATTTTTCAGCTTCACAAATTTTAAGATTTAATGTAAATAATTCTAATGTATTTGTGGTAATTTTGAGGTTTGGAGCGTTGGTTGGACAAAACAAGAGTTGTAGAGGATGTGATGGTGACGGCTTTTCTCACTTTACCAGAAGTGAGAAAGAAAAGAAAACATCAAATCAGCAAATTAACTCATAGTGAAAATAATCATTAGTTGCAGTCTTATACAAAATAGTTCAAAATGACTGGCTCCACCTCAACCAACTACACATGTAAAATCCTGCTTCCACATTAATGCTGGCTGTAAGTAGGCTTTAACAGTCAAAGGGCATTTTTCTGTATTGAGTGCCTTTACTCTGAATACTTTAAATACAGTTTTTGAATATATACTTTTGCTTAAGTAACATTTTCAATGCAGGGCTTATACTTGCAACAGAGTATTTTATAGTGTCACATTAGAACTTTTTATTGAAGTAATACTTCTTCCACCTCTTCTTACGAGTTTGGGTGGAAGGTGAAGTCATGTATTCTCTTGCATTAACTAGTAATTAACTGTATTTGAATCATACTGTGATGACGGTCGTGGGGTTACTTGCTTGTGTTGTTGGGATGTTTGTTTTTCTCATCTTTTAACATTATTGTTGCTTGTTTAGTCATGAATATTTAATGTTATACAGATATGCTTAAAAATAATATCATAAATATTACATAAAGTTTTCAGAGACTTTAACATACACTACTTGGGTATAGTTTTTTTTCCTTGGGAATAAAACATAAAACAAGTCCAAGGGGGGTGGGGGGAGTGAATACTTTTTATAGGCTCTGTATATGACTGTTCTTGTGCTCATTGTAATGTCTCTGATGTATTCCCACTGCATCTCATTGTTAGTGTTATCAATGACGACTTCAAATATATAATTTTAGAATAAATATGCATTTCAAAACACAACCTACAGTAGAGGGATCAACATGTTGAAGCGCCAACAAACAAGCTCAGACAACCTAACAAGCAAACTTTCTTATATCGTTAATCTAGGCCAAATTCAACGCAATCATGAGGATAATGAGGATTTTCATTGTTCTATTACTGCAAGTTATGTAGAATTCACTTCCGATGTATATACTGTACGTTTAGAAGAAAGAAACGAATCATGTGAGTGAACGATGTGCACTGAAGTCTGCGATCACCAGTGACCCCTCATGATGATAGGCAGACCTTTTCTTCTGTCCTTTTCCCTTGTCCTACAACAACAGGAGGCACCATACATACACAGCATGCCCTCTTTTTGACTGTGTCAGGGAAGGGCATGACATCTGCAACATCTATCACTCTGCATGGGCTAAAGTTGCTGCAGTAACTGCCCCCTCATTCTACACTCCTCCTAGTTTTTTCTAGATTATGACCCACAACATGCAGCGTAATTCTTCCAAATTCACAGTGTAATTTTTTGTACTAATGGTGTACAAGTGCAGTGCTTGCTAAAGCTTCTCCAGTAAATACTGCTTAACTGAAAACCATGTCCATGACCATCGAACGTCCCTCTAACGCCCAAGGCAGCTGTAGAAAATGATCGATTTTGTGTCCTGTCACAGTGTAAGTGTCATCATCAGTCATACAATCATTGAAAATCTACTGAGAATCATTGCCCAATATCAAAATCAAAAACATGATACATTGAGCTATGGGTCACTGTGTAACTTTCAAACTCAGCATGTCTCCTGTAGCGGTAAGCTAACTTCAGAATCAGATCTGATGCCAAAAGCACCAGCAAGAGCGATACAAAATATCTCTATAATGCCCCTCAACAACGCCATCAGAGAACACAGTCTCAGCTGATCCAGTCACTGCACCAACATGGCTGGTGGATGTTTGTTTATGATCTGTGTACGACTCGAAATTCCTCTCAAACTTGTTGCTACTCTACCCTGTAAATTAACAGAATACTTAAAAATACATACAGCAAACATTATATAGTATACGTTTTGAGATTGTTACCCCGTTATTCCCTAACTTCACATCTTGTTCCCTTGTCCCTACATGTAATCATCAGAAGGTACTGGCACAACATGAGCAGAGAGCTGCAGAGAACAAAATTACTACTGTTCAGTTCAAGGTTGACTTTGACACTTACTAATAAATATGGCACTGCATTAGAGTGAAGGAATGATTTATTCATGCTAGGTGAAAGATGGAAAAAAGAATTAGTGTTATGCAGGTATGAGGGTGAAAAAAATAATTTTATGTAATGCGGCAGCACATATGATCTTTACGAAGATTGTACAGTAATAGACAAGTGCAGGCTAAGCAACTCTTCACTGTACCCTGAAGACTAATGACTCACAAAGCCTCACTGCCACCTCATCTTGACAAATGGCAAATGTCAGCGGCATATTCTCCTGGTAGGCATAATTTTATTAAGTGCAAATATCACTGTGATCCTTTGGAGACACTCAAAGGTTAGACCAACAGCTGTATCAGTTTCATGAGTATTAGCTGGGATTTTGCAGCAAGTCAGGCTCCCCTGAGTTGATGGACACAGCCAGTCAAGCATGAGGAGGGATGCTCTAACTAAATGCAATAAGGCAAAGCTCAGGCTAAGATCATGTTTATTTAAAAGCCCGGGACAATAACCTAATGGAGGATAGTAAGGTTAGGGGAGAGAAGAGAAAGGGAGAGAGAGAGAAAATGAGAGACTGGTGGTATATAGAGAGGCAGATCATTTTCCCATTTATTGGCTGTGGTAATTTGTTGACTCACTCATCCATGCAGAGTCTTTATGTTTAATGCAGGCCTCCAGAGGGGAAAGAAGGGGGTAAGAGGGGGGGGGGGGGGGATACAGGCAATAGGGGTTTTGGGGTTACCCTGAGAGATAAGTAACCACCTCACAGTG
>JBBPCS010000001.1:12631281-12650990 GCA_037974645.1 Hollardia meadi
GAAACATTTAAGTGTGACAAACATGCAAAAAAATAAGAAATCAGGAAGGGGGCAAACACTTTTTCACACCACTGTACATATTGCTGACATTTCTCATCCAACTCTCGGAACAGCAAAAGTATTTTTGGAAGTATAATTAATATTCACAGTGTTTAAACTCATGACACATGATAGCAAAATGTCATTTACATATTTAGATCAGCTGTGTTTCCTTCAGTAGCCTGATTCATCAATTATGTTAGCTCCTGTTCTTCGTTTGAACTTGGGCTGGGTCAGGAACAGTTGCCGTTGTGGGCCTGTACAGCCCCTGGAGATATTGTACTAGTTTTGATTTTGGGCTAGAAGTAAACTTTATTTAACAACATGGATTCCCTACAACAGTGAGTACATCATGGCATCTTGACATACTAGTCCAGAGGTTTTAATACTAAACATACAATGGTTCCATGCCAGGAACAAAAGCCCTGTCTCAGCAGGGAGCGCAGGGCCAAGGTGCGAGTGGTGGCACGGTCTAACTATTAGCTGTGTTGGGATGCTTATTGACCCACCAGCATATGTGTGTTTGCTGGAAAGCCTAGCTGGAAAGCAGCAATTCCCCCTCTCAATTCTCTTTAATCATGCAGGTCAAGGACTGGGTGAGACCTGGGGGGTGGGAGGCAGGCACACTGTTGGCTTAGGCCTGCTGTATGTATCAAAGCAGGCAACCCCAGGTTGCCAACCATACTGTACCCACACACTGTATAAAATACAAACACCAAGAAGGCCATGCTGGTAATGAGAGTTTTTTTCCTACCTTTTTTTTAATAAGTCTCCATTCGAAACTGGATGCACCACGCAAAACAAAATGTGATATGTAAGATGTAATACAAAATGCAGTAATAATGAAAAGAGGCATATGATGATGCTGTTTCTAAATTGGTAGTTCTTGGTAGTTGTTTTTTCTGCCTTATGTATCACATCTTTCAATCTCTCGCTCTTTCTCTCCCTTTTCCCTCTCCATCTCAATAAGGTGGCTGGCATAGTGGGTCGAGCAGATCTTTTGTGTGCTCTGTTCTTCCAGCTCTCTTTTCTCACCTACTGCAAAGCTTTCCACAGAGGTAGGCACCTAACACGAGTATTACTCTTTATGTCCACTGTAATACTGTACTCCTACTAATGACTGTCCGTATGTGTGCTGATAAATAAGCTGCCAGCATCAATCATTCTGGAGCTGCTTGTTTTAGAAAGTACATGTTTTAACACCTACATTTTAAACCCTAACTGTCTTTAACCGGTTTGGTCTTGGCTTTGTGTTCCCAGGGAGTGACAGAGATTACAGGTTTTCTGTCCAGTGGGTTGTGGTCAGCCTCTTGCTGTGTGCTGCAGCGATGCTCTGTAAAGAACAAGGCATCACAGTCTTGGTACAAAGTCTTTTTTTGTAAAGCCATTATGTTGTGACTTTATGATTCCATTGCATCCAGTAAGAACAGCGTTTTAAGGGCGACCTTACCAGTGAAACAAGATAAATACTCATTTGTTAACATTGATGAAGAAGACATACCAATTGATGTGATCTCTCCTTGTTCCTGCTTACATGAAAAACCTAAAAGTCTCATGTTTTTCATATGTATGATAGGATCCATTTTGTTGTTGACCTATATGCATTTTAAATGCCATTTCTCTTCCTCTATGTATTTTCCTTCAGGGTGTAAATGCAGCCTTTGATGTTCTCCTGATCTGTAATGTTAATGTGTATGAACTCAGCCAGAGGCTACTCCTTAGAAAGAATCCACTCGCTGTGAGTTACAGTTTATATACCCTCCCCCTCTTTTCTGTCATAAATTATGAACTCCCTTGTATGATTAGTGTCACATCACATACATTGTCTATATAAAGCAATATGAATTTTAGTTCACTGCACTCAATAAACAGCCCTTGCAAGTAACTAACAAATCTGTATTTGTCAGTGACAAGGGGTAATGTTTTTCTGACAGGTTAGTGAGATATTGCGAACAGGATTGCCTACACGTTTGGCTCTCATGGGTCTCGGAGGACTGTCAATGCTCTATGCACGCTGGAGGATCATGGGAACAGGACCACCGGCATTCACTGAAGTAGACAACCCTGCCTCCTTTGAAGAAAATGTATTTCTCAGAGTGAGTAAAATGCTTTTCTGGAGGTTTTTTAATGTAAGTTGCAACATTAAATCGCACTAAAGTTAGACTCAGATACATCCCTAAAATTATGTCCATTATTTTAAAACATCTATCTATGCAATAATATAAACATCTAATATAAGGTTTCCTTCATCTAATCTTCATCATTTTTAAACACAGTCATTGACTTTGGTTCTGATTTTGAACTGCTTTTCTTCCCTCATCTTTCCCGGCTTTCTTCCATTCTGCGGCCCTCCTGTTCCTCTTTGATTGGCAGATAGTGAACTATAATTACTACTACTCTCTGAATGCCTGGCTGCTGCTGTGTCCCTGGTGGCTGTGTTTTGATTGGTCCATGGGATGTGTGCCTCTCATTAAGTCAGCCACTGATTGGAGGATAGTGTGGCTGTTGCTGCTCTGGTGCATCCTGATAGGCTTGATAAGCCAAGCCTTATGCTCGCAGGACAGCCAGAGAAGGAGGTAAGGGAGCACAGTCATCTCATACTCGCTGTAGATGAGATGAAGTACATGTTGGCCTCTCTAGAGTTGCACTTGATTATGAAAATTGTCTCATATCCACCGCAGTGTGAACAGAGGACCACTTCTCGATTGAGTTTTTTTTTAATTCTCTGATGGTTTTGTGTGTGTGGTTCATAGGGAAAATATCCTGTCCAGCATGGTTTTTCGAGTGGTTTATTGAGCTTACATTTCTTTCCAAATTTATTCACCACACAGTGTAAAACTGCCAGTTTTGAGTGTCATGCACATGTGTTAAATCGTTTGGCATTCTGTGACCTCTTTCTCTCCCTGCCAGGACGCTGACCCTGGGTCTGGTGCTGCTGGTCGTCCCTTTTCTGCCAGCCTGTAACATTTTTTTCAGGGTGGGCTTTGTCATTGCTGAGAGAGTACTCTACCTGTCTTCAGCTGGCTACTGCCTACTGTTGGCCTACTCTGTGGGACACTGCTGCTGTCTCTGGTCAAAGTACAGGGTAGGGATAAATCATGCCTAAAATATTAGTAGGCACTATGAGGTAGGATGCCATCCATTAGTAGCAGAGAGGTTGTTTAGTTGAATATGTTCCTGACCCACTGATCCTTTATCTGACTAGATTATCTGTTTGTTCAAGTTAAAAATCTATAGCCCCGAGCATGCCTCTGAAATATCAGTAGCCTAACTGTGCAGTGTATTGTTATATTCATGATGCAGAAGTTGCAAGGGGGTATGGAAATTGCACCTTTTTCTCTCAGTCCCACCCTTCTGTCAGTTTCATCTTGGATCTATATTATTGTAACTACTATATTGTAGCCTATATATTCTATAGAGCAGTGATCAAATGTATGATCAAAGTAGCAAGACGTAGTCGAGGAAGAGCAAGAGAATAATTGACTAACTGCTGCCTGTAGTATTCTTAGAATATTCTATGATCATTCATTAGTGTCTGTGCTGTGGAAAATGCACTGCTCCCATTGCCCCCATCATATTTCTATAAGCCATCATGTCACACTGTCCTAGGTTTTAACTCTTATTTAATCACATGTTTATGGAGCTTTGATGATTCCATAACTCAGTGATACGGAGCACGGTGAGACAGAAGAAATGACTAATGACTCACCTGTAAAGGGATGACACCAGCAGGTGGTGTTCACATGTGGCATAGATACATTTGCAGGATATTAACTTTGAGTCACAGATCATTTATTTTTTTAAGCTCAAGGTTTATAATGACTTACAGTGCGTGGCTGTTAGATGTCTTATGGTTCTTCTTTTTCTTCCTCATTCCAGAGGCTGCTGTGTGTTTCTGTGCTTGCACTTCTGTGTATCTATGTAGCTCGCTGTGCTCTCCGCAGTCACCAGTGGCAGTCGGAGCAAAGCCTCTTCACCAGTGCCCTGTCTGTCTGTCCGCTCAATGCCAAGGTAACAATCTGTGCTTTGTGCATTTGCCTTCCTCTTTACAGCATGGATCAGTAAAATATTAGTTCACATATAGAAATAAATTGCAGCCAAGCATGCTCTGATGTCTAATGTGCTGATGACTGATTCCTCAGGTCCATTATAATGTTGGTAAGAACCTGGCTGACCGGGGAAACACCACCGCTGCTATTGGATATTACAGAGAGGCAGTCAGGTATATCCCCTAACAAGCATTAGCAATCCAATCAGCAGCTTGCTAGTTGAATTATGTCGATATATGGCAGAGAGAGCTGTGTCATCTTAACTGCAGTTTTCTGGGGCTTTCAGGCTACATCCTACGTACGTCCATGCCATGAACAACCTGGGAAATATCCTGAAGGAGAGGAATGAACTGATCGAGGCAGAGCAGCTGTTGTCGAAAGCTGTTTCTATTCAGTATGTCGCCCAACACGTAGGAATACACCACTCACTAGACACAGGCAAATGCTTCATTTCACTAATTCCAGCACCAATTATCTCCCTACTGATTTTTTTTTTCTTCATCTGCGCAGGTCTGACTTTGCTGCAGCTTGGATGAATCTGGGTATAGTTCAAAACAGCCTGCAGAAGTTTGAAGAAGCAGAGCAGAGCTATTGGAATGCCATCCGCTTCCGGAAAAAATACCCAGACTGCTACTATAACCTAGGACGCTTGGTGAGACACCAGGGTGTTAACACTGTTTCCCACGTGCTTCTTTTAAATAAAGAAGTAGAGGCAGTTTGCATTAACAAACAGGAATTATATTATAGTGACTTTTGAGATGGCCCTGCTCTACAGCTTAGATCCTAGAATTTAAACCAAATAAAAATGGGGGAAAAAAAACCTATATTGGTTTTTGCCATACATAAACAAATTTTCTAACACAATGTCTCTCTCTTGTTATGACAGTATGCTGACCAGAACAGACATATTGATGCCCTAAACGCGTGGAGGAACGCAACTATGCTAAAACCTGAACACAGCCTGGCTTGGAACAACATGGTCATTCTGCTGGACAACACGGGTATCAACGACAACACACACACACACACACACACACACACACACAGACACACACAGATGTTATACAGACTGTAAATAAAACCAAGGGCTAGTGATTTAATAATTTAAAAAAAAACACACCTCACTATTTTTTTCACTCTGTGTAATGCCACTAAGTTGTAGTAGTAGAAGCAGTAATAATAATAATAATAATAACATTATTGTTATTATTATAAAAATAATGGAAATGATCTTTATGCTTTTGTGAATGTATTCGCATTTAGTCCCTTTACTTTCAAAGAACTTTGTGTTCAGAGTGCAGCTTGTTCCAGCGTTAACAGCCAAGAAACACATCATTGTTATTTTGGAAAGGCAGGAAATCTAAATGGCCAACAAGATTAGACCGGAAGAGCAGGAATCAGTAATGCTTGAAATTTATGTATTAAAGCTTTGTGTTGTGAGTTTTGAAGGCACTCTTCCCTGCCGTGTGGAGAATGCTCTGATTTCCAAAAAGCTCGTGCCGTTTTGTCAGAAGCTGCTCCCGCGGGGGCGGAGTCTCCCCGGAGGGCCCTGGAACTGTCCAATCAGGGCCCAGTATGTTCCTGATCAAACATAGGCAATCACAGCCAGAACAGTGCCCCCTCAGAGTTCCCCCACCGCATTTGTTCCCCAAATCTGACAGAAATAATTTTACCCCTCTCCCCAGCTACCCCACCAAACAAAAAAAGAGAGAAAAGAAGAACAATAGGTGTCATTTTCAAATAGCACGGAATTGGGAATATGCTTTTCTCTTTGATGTTCAACCCCCCCTCTTTTGTTTGAATCATTACACAAACAAAAGGCAGAATCGGTGTAGATTCAGGCAGATGCACTCAGACACTGTCACACATGTAGTCACATGTTTGCAAGCTCTGTTTGAAGGGTACAGGCCATGACTCAGGACATCACTGTCGTTGTCTCTCTGACTGTCTGTCTGGCCAGAAATGGAGAAAGAGAGAGAGAGAGAGAGAGAGACAGACAGACAGTCAGACGTCAGATGGGTCTATGACAGAGATCAATAACCCAGTGGGCCTTGTGTTCAACCTTAATTAGGAGACTAAACCGCTCCTCCCTGTGTGGAGAGGGAAAAACTCTGCTCTAGACACTGCTGACAAATATTCTCCATACCCGGCCAGAATTACAGGATATATGGTGTTAACTGTGTATGAATGTTAACACACAGTTTTAGTAGCTTGTTGTGTACAGTTACATACATGTGTGGTGTGTGTATCACTATAAATTAATGTCTGTCTTTTGTCACACGTTTTTTTCTGTCTTTGAGGTAACTTGGGTCAAGCGGAGCTGATCGGCCGAGAGGCTCTGAGGCTCCTCCCCAATGACCACACTATCATGTTTTCATTGGCTAACGTCCTGGGGAAATTACAGAAATACAAGGTCAGCCAGCGCTGCATAAACATTTCAACTCAGAATATTGTTGTTTTTCTTGGATGCAGATGATTATATTGTATACAGGTTCTCCCCGTGTCAGCTATAACTCAGGAGTGGTATATTCTAATTCAGTGTTTTTAATTTTCTCCTCAGGAGTCAGAGGGCTTCTTCCTGCGCGCTCTTCGGATAAACCCAAAAGCCGCTAGTTGCCATGGCAATTTAGGTGAGCTACTGCAACTTTAGCTGTACCACATATTTTACAGAGATGATGAGATAATCGAGGAACTCTAAACCTAAAAGAATAACTGTGGATGCTAGCAGAAGGAATATTACAGGATATGACCTGGATTGACTGTACTAAATGAATAGAATTAGAATGGTCACTGCTTGTTTTTCCTCAGCTGTGCTGTATCATCGCTGGGGAAAGCTTGAGCTGGCAAAGAAACACTATGAGCTGTCTCTAAAGTTGGACCCTGAGGCCCCTGGGACCAGAGACAACTATAACATGCTGCGACACAAACTGAACCAGCTGAAACTGCACACACCCTGAGGGAGTCTAATGGGACCCCTGCCTGATGTAAAACTTTTTTTTTTCCATTGTTCCACTTGGTATTATTTTTATCTCACTAATTCTGGCTTTGTACCATTTGGAAATAAAGACCATGATCTGTGTATCGGGCTCCAGTTTAGTTCTTCAGGGGGAAAACTCTTAAAATGGAAAACAAAAGGTTAAAGCAATATGTTGCACAGTTGCAAGTTAGTTATTCATCTATGAGACTGCTTGTGTACCAAGTATTTAATTAGATTTCACGGGTGTGAGTTGTGTCTGGAGCAGGTGTGCTGGATGTCTGTGCTGGTAAATGACTGTGTGCACTGTGCTGTTTTGTTGCTCCATTCGAAGGCCATGTGGAAGTGATCCATGGTGAACTCCATCTTCTTTTCATCTCTGACCCTGTGTTGTGTCAGCTGGACGTGCTCCGTCCATGCGATGTGTGGATCCAGAGAATCTGTTGTAAAGAATTTGTTTGATTTGGCCCTTTTTCAAGAGTTCCCGAATGTTTCTTTTCTCAAAAGCTGCCATAGCTTGGACCAAGAGCGCTAGTCTGCACACGGCCATGATGTAGTGTTTATTCCAAGCGGGAAACACGCAGGACACTGTCTCAGAGGGATCAGCTGGTTAGTGCTGACCGCTGGTGGGCTAATGTGGTTATCATGTTTGTTTGTTTTTTAAAGGTCCGTCTCTTTTGTTCCTAAGTGGGATGGCACTCTGAGGTTAAAAACCCACTTTTCCTCTCCGCTCCTCCTCTGTAGTTAGTGGGTGAAAGGTGTTTGTGCCGAGAAGTTTTTCTGAAGTGTCCACGAGGAGACAAGGGGTCAGCTGAGACAGGAAGCCCATGGCCGGTGCTGTATGAAAACAGCTCTATAGCACAGAGCCTTCAAAGGGTGATGGAGATGATCTCCCCAGGGACTACACATGCACGCACACACAGGTCTGCTCCTCTTGAAGAACGCTGCTGAGGGAAAAGGTGACCCCAGTGTGAAACATCAGTCAACAAGTGTGCACCCGGGGTCAAAGTTCAGCGCACTTCTATTTTTTCACCTGCTTCCTACAGCTTGCAGGGAACTTTTGAAGCTCTGGCGGGCTGGTATGGCTTTGCTTTAGTGGTCACTAAGTTTGTTTACACATACAGTACAATACACCAGTTGATGCTTTGATGCTTGGAAGATGTTACTGATCTGCACATCGGGGGGGGGGGGACAGGGCACACGTGACCATCCATGTCCTTTGTATATGACCTCGTAAATATGCAGCTTATCACATTAAGAGAGATTTCCCTGTTACTCTGTTTTTTATTTTTGCTGCTTTGATGTAAAGAGTCAGTGGTGGATATATCTGAAACTATAACAAATAGAGTATATACCCCGCACACTCAAAGTATTGTTTACTTAAAGATGAAACCTGTTTCAACGAGACTCATGTAAAGGCCAGTATGGTGAAAGGGCGTCATGCTATGGAGCGAATGCAGACAGAAGAAGATCAAAAGGGTTTGAATAGTGACATTCAAGAGTGAAAGCTTTTCCCTCATATTATTTTTGGTCATGCAGTGTAACATGCAGTGCTACCAATGTACGGTTGGCTACAAAACCATCAGCTATTCGCTTTATGTACTCATGGATCCTTTCTTTACTTACTGTGTGATCCTTTCATTGGGTGCCTGCAGCCGACTGTCTAGCTGCACAGCTGTGCTGGCACATCAGTGGGGGAGCCCACTTTTATCATGATCATTCTTTGAATACCTTTCATTATCATAAAATATGTGAGTATTAAAGGGATGGATTCACTGGCCCTGCCAACATCTTCATTATCCATTGTGACTGACAAAAACCTGCTGTCCTAGGGAGTGACATTAATAAAAGATGGGATACTACAGCCTTATAAAGTCCTCTCCTTGTTCTATGGGGTTTCACTGTTCACCTTTTACCTGCTCGGGTGTCCCATCACAACGATATGATGAAATCAACTCCCGGGAGGGGTTCTTCATTGTGCTGTATTAATCACACTGACTGGATTTGGGAGAATCTGATTTTTCACAGTCAAAACCACTCAATCTTTAATAGTAAATTCAACAAACTCGTTATGAAAGAAAAATTCATCCTTTTGTTGCAGCAGCATATTCAACAGTAGAACAAGAAGCGGGGGGAGCACTTATTTGAACCCACTGGGGGCGCTTTGAAACCGCAGGTGTGCTATTTTGCGTCTCATAAGCACCAACAGGCCACACAAACAAAATAAAGAAAAACACAGGGTTTAGCAAACCTGCTATGTCCTGAACATGTGATGATGGTCACCCTGAAATGTTACGTTACTAGGAATGAAAGAACCGGTCCTTGTTATTTCACGATCTTAGATTTATGGTTGACAAAACCTAGAAATTTTGGGAGGTAAATACCATTCTGCCGCTAAAATGAGCTGTTTTATTGTATTTTGTGGTACAAAGAGAAGGACTGGAAGCGGACATGGCGGTTTGAAGCACCCACACACACACACTCACAAACATACTGTACATCTGTAAGAGTCGCTTTGACTGAATTCTCATCAATGTGACAGGACGTGATCAAGGGCAGTCCTGTGATGTGTCCGCTGGGCCTCTGTAGGGCCCTCAATGTCCCTCCCTCCTGCCTCCCCCCAACCATAACAATCCTAATGGGCTCTGATGTGCACCTCCATCTTGCCTGTCTAATTGATGTAAATACTGTGCATTTGAACCCACCGTCCTTCCCACCATCCCAGCCAGCCCCACCCTCTCTTTCTTATAACAGTAGGGTTCAGAGGTTAGGCTGACGGAGTGATCATTAGAATGGCAGCCCTTATTAGAGGAGCAGCTTGTCTGACAACCCATCCACATCCCGGAGAGGGACCCACCCTGTCCGCTTCATCTATATCTTATTACATGACACGACCTCAGAACAGATACTACCAGTGCACTACAACACTGTAGGCCACTAGGGCACGGTGGCATTTTCAGAGGGGTCCCCTCGCCTGTCACGGCGCTTCCCTGACACCGCTCTGTCCGTCTGGCTTGGATGCACTCTGTCATTTTAAGGAGGGCTGCTGTCAGTGGCTATTGAGACCGTTGTGCCTACATGCCCTGGCATTTTCAGTGGCGTTCCCTATAATGGAGCATCTAGACACCCTTTTGAGATCCCATGATGTCGCGGCCAATGATTAATAGTTAGAGATGGGCTATAAAACGTCCAGCGTGGCCAGATGCTAGCCAGGGCTTTGCTGAACTGATATAATGGACATAGTCTGCCAATTTGGCTCCCTTACAAAGCCTGGAAGTTCCCCAAGATTGATTCTGTTTCTATGTAGCGGTGCCCTGGGGGCTGAATGTTGAGGATGCACTCTTGCGAAAAAATGTTGTGGCGTATTATCGTCAGCTGAGAAAAGCACTAAATGATTATAGATACAACAAAATGGCTAATATACTCACTGACATTTACATGCAGCAGTGAAGATTTTAGGTGATTTATGATTTTGTCATTTCTTAAGTCAAAGAAAGGCTCTCTGGCTGTGGATGAAAAGGGGGGCTTGAATAATTTGCAGCAGGAGCCTTCTGAGGCTGTTTTGCAAAACAAAACGAAGCAGCCAGACCCTTATTGAAAAATATAGTGCAGTGAGACGGAAATTTATTAACTGGCACCAGTTAATGTGTGCATTATTCATTTCTGGTGAGCATGAAAAATGATCTAAAGAGGTTTGAAATTGCAGACGCGTAGGCTGACTGCACAGTGGCTGGGCTCGCTGGTTCGTTTCATCTTCTTGCAGGGGTGTTTGGGCAAAGAGGTGGAGAGCTGGAGGGACAGAGGGACGGAGGGCCGAGGGGAGGAGTGCGAGCCCCTTTCTGGACAGTAGAGCTTTCCAGTAACAGCTGTGCTTCTCTCACGAGGGGGCGGCAGCAGCACTGGGAGAGAGGCTGCTTGGGACAGATGGACCTGCCCAGCACCACCTCCCCTCTCACCTCCCACCACAGCTTCTCTTATTAAAAATATATCTCGACCACTATTGATGCGTTTAGCTGAGTATATGCATATGTGCACTCATGTTATATGTGAGTGGTGAGGGGGCTCATTCTCTGTTTTTGTGATTGCAACTAAACATTTGCCCATGTGCAGTTCCACAATATTTCAAGATGCTCTTTTAGGTGGCAGGACTAGCGTGTTATTTATTTATTTATTTTTACTGCCCTTTTTCTTTTGAACCCACTCTCTCTCGTCCTGCCATTCTCTCTGACTTTCTGCCACTCCTCCTTCTCTCCACCATTGCTGCAGTAGGAGGTGGTGGGCAGGATTCGGTGCCAGTGGCATATGGCTTTCCACTGTGCTAAACATTCATACAAAAGACAGGCCCATCAGTCATGGCTGTAGCCGGATGAGGGGAGAGAGCAGGCCTCTGATGAATGGTGTTTAGGACTTACCTGCTGTTAAAACATTACCTCCCAAACACCCGCTCCCTGAAGCACACACAACATTAACAACTGTATAATATCATGAAATAAGGCCCTTGTGTACACTCATCATGTACGCCAGGTTATAGCAAATAATAAATATGCCTCTTAAACCCGTTGCACAGAACCCCAGGTCAGGCCTTCGTAGACCAATTAATGCAGAGCATCTGCCGTATAGAGGGAGCATGCTAAAGAACTTTGCGAGCCATTTTAAGGAGGAAAGCTGCTTCCTGCTTGCTCCAATAGTTCCTATTGCTAGAGTAAGCATGGAATGGGTCTCTTCGATTAGACCAAATTAATCCGTTCTACAGGGATTCTTTTTCTGGTTCTCTGGTGAAACTGGCACGCCTTTGTTCTTCCTTGAGCCGCAGTGTTTTTTCTGCCAAATTTAACAGAAGGCTCGGAGGGTAACAGGGGTCCAACCCAGTATCACCTTCTGGAGCAGAGCAACTAGCAGAGAAAGACAATCAGCCTGAACCCTGCTGTCTCCAGCACAAAGTGAAAAGACTCTAATTGGGCTTTTTTACGCTGCATTTTCCTGCAAGATTGCTGGATCATGAAAAAGCAATTAAACCTCAGAGCTGCAATTCATTCATTCCCATTTTGATCCTTTCATTGGAAAGAGACAAATTTCAAATCACTTATGTGAGTCAAGACTCATGCTTTTTGTAATTTTATTTGTTTAGTTTTTTTAATGTGAGAGAGAGCAGCTGTCTGCTTTCAGGAGCCTATCACATACAGTATGGGAATATAGTCAAATTACAACAAAATGCAGGTTCTTCAGAAAATTACCCTTAATGTACAAGTGTATTCAATTCAAAGCCAGATCTTTAAACTGCAATAAATTTTTTTGACAAAAGAGCCCTACCATTAAAAACTGTAATACAAATCCTGATAGGCCTGTAGTTCTCAATATTACGTCTAGAGGCAGCGCTGCCCACAAAACCCTAACCTCAGGACTGCAGTGAAGAAGAAAAAAAAAGTCCGAAAAAACATTCAAGATAAGTACCCTTTATGAAATATGGGGTTTTTTTTTTATTTTGCCTTTAAATTGAAGAATGGGTACCAGCCAAAGAACAGGTGGGTCAAAGAGAAATTCCAGCTTGTCACATGGATGTTCCACAGTGTTCAGTTTTAAGGCTTCACATAAATGTGTAATATACGTGTTTATCACAATCACAAGGTTTTGAGCTTGAAAAACCTTAATTAAATACTCAAAGTTTTTAATTTAGATAATAGATTACATGGATCATATGGATAAATACAACATTGTAGAGGTTTTGACCTGCAACATGAAATGTGACTTTTTCTTTTCTTTAAAAAGACAATGTAATCGCCCCTCTAAAATGATTTCCTGAACACATTATTTGAGTAAATATTTTGTCGAACATGATTCAGGGGAACCCTAATTATAGTTTTACTTGCTGCGGTGTAATTAGCAATTGGTAAAAAAAAAAAAAACTAATATAAGTCCTGCTACTTATATTGCCGCCAGCACCACATGAAAGCTTTTGAATCAAGCAGAAGAATCAAAATCTCATTTATTTATTTTTTCTCCTCATGCTGAAACAAACAAACAAACAAAAAACAACTCAAGTATGCAGCATCTAAGTAAATAAGTAATGTCAAATATTGATACTCACTGAAAACAACATGTGTCAGTGTAATTTAAAGAAAAAATGTTAAAACAACCAAATGCACTTTAAAACCTGAGGAGTAAAAATAGAAAATATTACAAATAAATACATATTATGTACACATTAAAGTTTTTAAAATTACATTATATGCATACTAATGCTTACACCTCACTATACCTTCAATTATTTTCTCATAATTTATTTTGGCCATGTGGGCATTTTTCTCACTGTTGACTATAAATCTCCACAGCAATTATTCATAATTGGAGACACACAAGATGACCACCAGCCACTGGCCCCATTTTCAATCCAAGCATTGTTAACCAAGCGCTTAACTATCTCATAACTGCGGACGTTCCAGTCCACGGAGTCCATACATTGTAAATTAGGTCTGTTAATGTACTCTATTCAGCGTCTGGACACAGAGCAGGACATTGGTGGGTGTAACCACACACACACACACACACACACACACACACATTTAGACACACACACAGAGACTATGCAGCAGAGTTGGCTTTGCATGCACTTTTGTTTTTTCCCACCATGCACAAAGTGATCAACTATCACACCCCAGACGGTGAGATGTCAACATGAAATACCTTCATTTGCATCAGCTTTAAAAACTGCCTGACTTCTTGTTATGCCAGCCACCCACCAGTGTCTCCATAAAATTCACTTTAGCCACAGGGGTCCTGAGACCTTGCTAAATACTGCCCCAATACTGCTGTCAACAGTCCGTCAATCACATGACAAATCCTACTGATTAAACAGAGCATCACTAGCTGCTTCACAATGGACTGGAATCAACTGAATTAAGTCTGGACTTGTCGCAGAATTATGTCATTATGTTATTTCTAAAGGCAATGTGGGCACATTTCACATTATGCAAGTGAATGATCAAACTCATTTAAAAAATGTTCTTAAAATCTACATGTGAACTGTTTTTTTAAATCATCTTTTTCAAATAAAAATATTTCATGTCTTAATATTTAAACAGTTTGAATTCTAAACTCATAAGAGCTGCCTTATGAGTTTAGAAATAAAAATTTAATTAATTAATTAAATACAGTAAAATTAATTTGATAGGCCTGCATTTGCACCAAATTGAAATCTTACAATAACTTAAGTAGCAGATATTATTTAAAAAAAAATGTTTTTTAATTAAATGTCACTACTTCTTGGTTTGTTTGTTGTTGTTTTTTGCTGTTGATTTAACATGTAACCAGCAAAAAGGGGCACCAAATCATTCTTTAAGGAGACAATGAGTGATCATACAAATCACGCTGCCCTGCTAAGAGCATGTACTGCCAAAAGCCTCAGACAGACAGCTGAATAAAAGGCAGGTCAAAAGACAGACTGTGGTAAGATAAGAGGCAACATCTAATCTGACTCGGATAGCTGATACAGCCCTGCCACATCTAAATCCTGGAGGTTTGGTCTGAAGAGGAAGGATTTAACTTAAACCCCTTTCAATGTGCTAAATGTGTTTTTGTAATTAAACCCATACAATTAACACTGACAAGCACAGGTCAAAGAGGGCACAGCCCCTCTGTTCAAATGGACCTTTGCAAGTAAAAAGGGACAGAGAAAGAGGACGAGAGAGAGAGAGATGAAGAGGGAAAGATGGAGGGAGAGAGAGTGCACGCTGCCGCACTACACAAAGTTCCTAAATCTGCGAGGGAGAGGAAGAAAAAAAAAGAAGCAGTGAATGAATGAAGGGTGAGGCGGGGAGAAGAGTGAGAGAGGCACCTTCATTGAAGCCGTATGGATTTCAGTATTCAGGCTATATAGTGCTCTGCAAGTTAACCTCCAGACCACAGTGTTTATTCTGGGACTGTGTTCCAGATCTGGGGGGATATCCAGTTCCCTGACATCAAAGACTCAGAGCTGTTGGAGCAAAGCTTTTAGCTGCTCCTTAAAGCCCGACATTAAGTGAATCGGAGCAGCTGTGGCAATGTGTGACAATATTTTCACTATAAATACAGCTCCACATGGCTGCAGGTAATAGATTACCAACAGCAGGATAACTGTAATTTTAATACACAAACTAGCTGCGATGGGGCAAAAACAGAAAACAAAAATCCAAATGCGTTACTTAAAAGAGAGCAAAAGTAATCCAAAAGTATAGGAAATATTGTGTTTCTGATTTGAGCTCGTAACATTCAGGCAATCTGTGGCAGCCTTCATTGTAAAAGTGTGTTTTTGAGCCCGACAGTGAATGTTACACCACAGTTTATAGAGTTATAGAGTTACACTGGTCATTGAGAATTCTTTTTTTTTTTTATTTACGGATATCAGGTAACATTCTTTACTGCTTTAGTGAAAGAGGACTTTGCAAACCCATTGTGCATAGTTTATTCAAAATAGAATTTAAATAAAATCATAATACACTACATTCTATTTTTGAAGTAGGTTTATAAGAAATTGGTTTTTTTAACTTTCTATTCTAGCGTTTTGTCTTTTTCATGTAAAACATGGATCATGCCCTCCTGGTCTGACAGCTTTGAAGTATTTATTTTATTTATACCAATTTGCCTTCAGTGACACGTGGGAATTATTTTATCTTGCCTTGGCCTATCATGTGACATTATGATATAATGATTTATCTTTTCTGCAATCTCTTCTTTTAGTACTCACCATAAAATGAAATAAAAGATTCAGGTAATTCTAAGTGAAGCTGACAACAGCTTTTAAAGAGCACACAGTTAAAAAAAAAAAAAAAAAATCTGCCCAACCAGCCATGAAATCATAATGGATCTCATTCAGAGGCCACAATGATGGTCCACTCATTATTGTGGTTTAAAACAGTGGTACTTCCATTGCTGCCACCACCACATGAAAGGATTTAATAGAGTAAAGTGAGGCCTGTAAACTGAAAATGAGTGAAATGAAATCTTTCTTCAGTCTCTGTGTTGACTGAATTATCTATCTAATAATAATTATAGTGTTCTGCTGCTCTACAGTTGAATCCCTAAATGTTTTTTTTAACCAATCTCTTCCTTCAAATTAATACATTATGCACAGTGTCAGTCACATTAAGCAAGTCATGCTTCTGTTTCTTCTTTGCACAAATCACACGGCCCAAATATTTTTGATACAGTAGAAAATATGGCATTGATATATATATATAATTAGAATATTTGATTGTTGTGAATAACTGATGACAAATGATAACTTGAAGAGTTAGAAAGAGTCTATTTTTTTTTATTTTTAAATGACTGACAAAAATTTATTATTCTCCGCTTGTATGAGGGAGCCTCTGCACATCTCGTCCCTGCACCAACAGCTAGAAGAGCTGCTCCACTGCCATGATCTTAGTGGGTTCTTAGTGTGTGACCGATGTCATGGGCCTCACGGCCTGATGGACACAGCTGTCTTGCCGCAGGCAAAAAGAAGGAAGGAGGGATAGTGGAAAAAGATACAGACAGGAGGGGAAAAAAGGAGAAAGGGAGGGCAAGAGATTGTGTGTGTGTGTGTGTGTGTGTCTCTGTGTGTGTGTATGTGTGTGTTTGGCACCAGTGTTGATCGTCCTCTGGCACTTTCTGGGGCATGTGCCCACTCAGTGTGGCATCCTGCTTATTCAGCACCCCACGCCGACCCCTCCAAAAACTCACAAAACACATAACGGACAGCAGAGCAACACACAAAGTAAAGTCACGCAAACACTTTTTTAACCCAGAAGGAAACAGCACCTCTCAGGTCGCTAACCATCACACCACACAGAGCATGCAGACACACTCGGCAGTTAACACCAGGTACAAGGCCCGGACGCCGCACAGAAACATGATGAAAATGGGGAAGTTGCTGGATGCCATAAAGACATGGCACAAAAATACCGGTATGCCTCGAGACCTTCTTGCAGTAAACAGTGGTATGAACACAAATGCTGCAGGACTTGGCTGACAAGGTCTGGGAAACCAGGAAACATTTCTCACTGTGGAGCAGATTTCAATTTAGGCTAAATAAATCTTTTTACAATGTCGGGGTCAGAGGACATTAACAAAACAACCCATCATTATCACTATTAAGATGTTAATTTAAATTTTATTGTCTGTGGATGTATATCACAATATGGTCGATACATGAAAAATTACATATAAAATAATCAAGTTGATTGACTGTTTGATACTTTGCTCATTTTTAATTACAATTTATTTGAAATCATTTGGACAACAGAATTTTGCAAAACAATAACATAAAAAAGATCATGTCCTGACCACATGATGCTACTGAAAATCAATACATTAAAATACATAGTTATTGACCATCTCTGGCTGGAGGTCCATAGAATCTAATACACTCTCTTCAGCTACAGTAAGTGGCTGACTCCTTGGTGGGGCCCTGTCTGTGGCGGACAGGGCCTAACAGAGCCAAGCAGGGCTGGACGGGGATGGGGAGGCACAGAGCGCATGTTAGGAACGGAGAAAAGAGCCACTCACACTGATGGAGAGCCACATGTGCTGGGCCTAGCCGACACAACTCACGCTGTCAACATGCTGACATATACATACGCAAACATTCGTGTGGAGGTACAGACACGCACACAAACACACGCCAGTGCACATACACACTGCAGGGCCAAGCCAATTAACACCCTGCCACAGCACAGATCATTTTCGGAGCAGTAGTGGAACAGGAGGGCATATGTGGATAATCATACATGCAAATTAGATGAACAAGAAAGGCATCGAAATTCTGGCAGTAACTCATGACAACACCTCAAAGCAGAGCCTTGAGCCACCCATCAAAATATATGTTCTTGCGTAACAAGGTTAGCTAAATTTCATAATCTCATTAATAACACGATTCTTTGATTACACGTAGACAAAACTCAAATTAAATCAATGAAGGCACTTTGTAAAAGTTGAATCTTCCGGAACCAAACAAGTGGTGGCCAGTGACTAGTTTGTCAATACATTCTTATGTGAAATCAAAAAATATAACAGTGCCGCTAATCTTTTCAGAGTTTAATTTGGGTGCTACAGTTGCTGCAAATGAGGACACAAATTTTACTTCCATTTAATTCACAAATATGAGCACTAAAGGTCTCGGGGGCAAAATTGTTCCTTTCCCTGAAGTTTGTCTTTGAAACCAGAAGATGGCAACATACCTCTGGCTGAGACACTGGCCGTCCTCCTTGCTCTTTTAGTTATTTATGCATTTGCATGTTCTTGTGCTCCATTTATTTATTTATTCAGTTACTTGTGCTGCAATACAAACATTATAAGTCTTGAAGAGTAGAGCAGGTAAATATAGTGAATTATTTACTAGGTTCCTGACTTCACTGGTTAGGAAAGATAAAAGCCAGATGCACAAATCCCTATGGGTTTGATTGTGTGGTGCATGCATGTGTGTATGCACACGTGTGTGTGTGTGTGTGTGTGTGTGTGTGTGTGTGTGTGTGTGTGTGTGTGTGTGTGTGTGTGTGTCTTTGTGTATATTAATGCCCCATAGGTAAAGGTAGACGGATTGCTAATGGTAACTGCTTAATTTAGCACACATCTTTTAACATTCTCTGAAGAACAGTTTAGCATACTTTGATATTCCTCACCGATTTTATTTCGCTCCTCCTCCTCCTCCTCCTCCTCCTCCTCCTCCTCCTCCTCCTCCTCCTCCTCCTCCTCCTCCTCCTCCTCCTCCTCTTCCTCCTCTTCACTGTATGACGTTTGTTACATAAGCAAACGGACAGAGACTACAGGCTTCCAACGTTAACACCCAAAAGCAAAGATATGAGCGTCAGTCCTGACTAATGCAGAGTGGGTGCCTGAGAGTGTAAAGAGTGTGTAAAGAGGTGACACAACAGAGTGAATGGTAAATGAGTCTCTTAGTTACAGTAGTAGGTCCCCACTATACGACAAGGCTGATCCACTTCACCCACCACTCGCAGCAATGACTGTCACTTCAAACAGACTGGGCTACGATGAGTCTATTTGCCATGGTAAACAATTTAATATTTGATGTACAGTAATTTGAGCAACCCTCCCCTCATCTTTTTTCTCCCCTCTCCTCTGTTTGTATTCTTGTGTGTGTGTGTGCGTGTGTGTGTGCGTGGCTGCTGATGTTGTCAGCCAGGGTACATGAGGCAGCGAGAGCATTTGAGTGCATGCGTAAGAGAGATGACAATGAAGAAAACACGCTAGCTGCTAAGTAAACACTGAGAGAGTGATACAGATACTTACGTATGATGCCTGCAACCATATTTATTTATTTATTTATTTGAGGGGGGGCTTTTTTCATTTTACAAAAATATATCTACCATCAGTTACTTTTCTTATGTAAAAAAAAAAAAGTATTATGTAAAAAAAAAAAAAAAAATCCAGAAGACATTGTTTTTGTTTATTTATTTATACGTTTAAAAAAATTAAAGCAATACAAAAATACTTCTAAATATCAAACACATCAGCATATACCAATCCTATTCAATCCTAATTATTTTGGACAGTACTGAGAGCTCTGTCAGTGCTACAGTCATGGATTGGCATTCATCTGAAAGAAATTCCACATTAATATCAAACTGTACACTTGTATTAAGTGTTTTTTTTTGGGGGGGGGGGGGGGGGGTGGG
>JBBPCS010000001.1:12658313-12672204 GCA_037974645.1 Hollardia meadi
ACACACACACACACACACACACACACACACACACACACACACACACACACACACACACACACACACACAAGCTCATAATCAATGCAGTCTTACAGCAGGACTGGCCAGTGGGGGGGCTTTGACCTGCCAGGTGACCCATGTATTCCTCCACTAGGGCCAGTGCATGCCCGTGTGTGTGTGCGTGTGTGTGTGTGTGTGTGTGCGTGTGCGCGTGTCTATTAGAGTGAAAGTCAGCTGTTCATCCATGCGAACATTGTATATTTCTGTATACAAGTTCAAAGGGGTTCCACTACATAATGGAGAAGCAACATGTGCACAGCGCTACAGACACTGACAACGTACAGTATACTTCTCATTTATTCCCAAACCATTTTGTTCTCCCACTAATTAACCCTTGCAGTAACTCAGCACTCACACTTCCATATTTGTGTATCAAACTACTTTCTGAGCATTACAGTGCGGCCTAAGTTTAGAGTTGAGGAACCCCAAATGACTGCAGTAGAGAACAGAGTGGAAGTCCTGTCATTAAGCCAATCAGGGGAGTCCTCGTTGGGCCCTCGTAAATCTCCCATTTTGCAGGGTTACTGGGAGGTCTGGGAAGTGAAAATTTCCCACTTATTCTTCTCGGGAAACCCCAGACAACCTCCCCCTGAACTCAGGTCACGCAAGGTTATGACCTTGGGACGATCATCATTGTTGTTTCAGTAACTATGGCAATCAGGCATGTCAGTGATGTGTGATTCACACCCTCTGTGTATAACAAAGGGTGTGAATCGCTATATACACATTAATATACTGATATATGTAGTATATAGATACACACACAATAATGTAATGATTATTTTCCCTTCGTGAATATAATGTCTTTCACCTGGAATAATATAATAAACAAATATATTTGTGAAATATGTTCGAATATAATTCCATTTGCATTTTCGCTGTGTGTTTGTGTAAATGTCGTGAGCTTTTCATCGCAAGGTCCTCAAAAAGCTTTGTGCCAATGTTCCTGCAGACACCTTAACAGGCACGAGACACATTTCCAGTGGGACTCCAACCATTTCTTTCTGTCCCAGCAGAGAGCAGTGCTCCAGTGCCAGCCTATAGTGCCATCAGCACAGGGATAAGATTTCTGGCACAACATTGACAGGCTTTCAGAATCTCCTGAGGCCATTCCAGACCCTGAGAGGCTCAGCAGGCTTCCAACAAGTGGTCTTCAGGGCAGCACAGGCTTTCATACTGTGAGGGTCTCTGACAGCTGAACCACAAGAAAGTAAGTGATAGGAGCTGAGGACTAATTACAAACCGTATCAAAGGCACCGTCAGTCTCGTCATAAATGCAGCCCTACAGTTTGTCCCTATGTTTTGTGTTACATACTATTGTTTCAATTTCAATTTCAATTTGTTGAAGAATGTAAAATTCATAATTATATTCATATGTGTTAGAGAGAGACATAATTTCACTATGTTTTATCATCATGTTAAACAACCAGTGCATGTTCTACCACAAAATCTAAGCCCCCCAAAAAATAGATAAAGCACACCTTTCACCTCTAACGCTTAAAAAGTTTCCTTTAAAATATCAAAACGTATTTTTATGACTTCTGTTCCACTTCTAGTTCTTGTAACTGCCATATAGGCCATGCCAAATGTGCCCAGAAATAAGCTGGGCCTCCCCACTGTCTCTGAGATTGCCCACCCAGGAGTCTGGCACACGCCACAGCGAGCAGGAGGCCCTCTGGATTACAGTAATACACACTATCTCATAATGGAAAGCTGCCTTGCACATTTCCCTCTCTCCGCCCTCATTGTCCACACTACCAACTGCACAATCAGGATATGAGATTGTGATTACAGCCATTAGCATGTGTGAGTTTGCTGGTGTGCTGCCCATCCCTCCCCCCCACTCCATTATTTTTCTGGGCAGGTGACTTGGCTTGCTTGACTCTTATAAGGTAAAAATGAGTACAAAACTAGGTACCATGAACTGTTACATGCTAACTATGTTGTGACATGTAACAAAAAAACCCTAAAGTAAAACAATCTATAAAAGGTACATGATCTGAAAAACAACTTGAACCCACAGACACGGATTGCTTGATTAATTTCAGGCAGCAGAGTTCATGGGTCACAAGGAAACAATGGCATGAACATACTTAACCTGAGATACGAACATTCTTAAATAAACAGTCAAAGCTGCCCTGTTTGGACCTGCCACATGCTAGGCAAACTCCGCCACTTTCCCTCTCACCCCGTAATCACCAGGAGCTGTAATTAATGGGGAGGCTGACCTATGGTTCAGGGCAGTGGAGAGGAAAGCCAAACAAAGTTGAAAGCCATTAAGAGGAAAGGGAGGTTGAGGGGAAGAGAGACTATGGACTTTCTTAGCCACAGAGTCTTTGCTGGGTGGCTAAAAAAAAGAGGCAGGTGGTCCAGGGGGAGCAGAGGTGCACTCGGGCCAGAGTTTAGACCACCAGGTTACCACAGACTGTACGTAATTACACCACAGAGGTCATTTACTGCACTAAGGCTTGCATGCCTACCAAATCCTGCTGGTGAGTGCACGCTAATCAGGCTCGGTGCTCCAAACAATGGACCATGTGTGCCTCTGAGTGTTGTGGGAGGAGCAGAGGTAACCAGCAGACCACATCTGATCAACATGGACGAGATGTTTCAAAAGGGACACAAAAGCTCTAAAAGGGGGAGAGCGTGAGGAGAGGCCAGAGGCAGACAGACGGACGGGGAAGGGTCTACTAAAGTTGCAGACTGATCTTCAAATGTCTTAAAACCTGTATTTATCCAGGAGGTTCTGGAGGATAACGGCAGATACAGTGACACTTAGGACAAGCGTAGAACAGATGCTTTCTCACACAAGGACAAAGAGGATTTGAAGACATTAACAAACCACAAGTGTCAGATAACCACTTTATTAAAAAGTTATTGGCCTTTCACTTTCATTTGCTGTTACTGCCCGAATCACTGTATTGTACTAGTGAGCAGTGTATTGTCATAACATTTAGTCAGTGATGGAGGAAGTATTCACATCCCTTACTTGAGTAAAAGTACTAAAGTACTGATACCACGCTGTAAAAATATTTTGTTAAAAGTAAAAGTCCTGCATTGAAAATGTTACTTATGTAAAAGTGAGTAAAAAAAAGAAGGTGAATAAAAAAGTAAAAATGTCCCCTGTGACTTTTATATTAATATATACTCTTTTAATATTTCATATTTACTCTATTTAGGACTGCAACCGATGATTATTTTCATTGTTGATTAATATGCCATCAATTAAAAGTAAGAACACCAAACCCCTTTACATATGAGAAGCTGGAACTGTCTTTCTGCATTAAATACTGCTGCTTCATTTATAACAAAAACATCATATTTTATAGCCTGTTCACGTGTATTATGTACAAAAATCTTAACACTGTCAGATAACTGTGGTGAAATAAAAGGTTAATTTCCATCTGAAATGTAGTGAAGTATAAGTGTAACGTGTCAGGAAGTTCTGCTGTTATTCTCGAGATCCTCCTGATACTTTCCACTCCTAATATGTACTTTTAGGTTAGTATCATGGAAATGAAAGGCTAAATTAAAACACAAGTAGCTCAAATTGTTACTTCACTTGAGTAAATGTAGTCACTTTGATCACCCCTGATGTTAAATTATCTGTAGTTTGTCACCATTATTTGATAAACAACTTTTAAAAAGCATTACTTTTGTCACTAAATATGAAGTTTGAGACTGCGCTGCTAACATCTAGATCATATATACTTTTATCTTGAAAATGATGCATTGCTAGGCTGTCTAATCTTGGCCACCATAAAAGCTAACTTAACATAACATAATAAAATGAGCTGTCCTAATTAGGAGTGTGCTGACCCCCACTACACCACTGTGAGTTACACAGGATTTTGGCAGCTCTCTGGTATGATATATGTTTACATCGCTAACAAGCCAATCAGCCCTGCCAACAGAAGCAGTGGAAGCACAGAGAGGCCATTAAAGGCCTGGCTGCAGCTACAATAACAAAACCTATCCACCTGAGACCACAGAGGGACAGGATGCAGGCTACTTATAGCAACCCAAAACCAACCCACAAGAATAGCAGGAAAATCAAGTCGGTACAGGAGCCGCACCAAGCCTTTTGAAGTGCGCCACCTCTAAACTATTCTGATACGCCACCCCAGCATCTTTGAAGGCAGGTTATCCTCCAGGGCCGTGTGTCCTGTTGTGGACGAATTGTTTCCTCTTTCACTTTGTCTCTATTTTCCTGTAGAAACTGACACTGTTTTATTGTTCTCCTGGGCCAAACTGTTGTCTAGTGGAGCACATGGGACAGGACCCCTTGCTGTTCCCCTGTTGGTAAAAGAGGTCCAGGGCGGTCAGTGCCTGGTAGATGGACAGTAAGTTGGTCACAGGTGACACAGGGGTGGTCATTACAAAGAATCAGCAGAAGGATGACCCCCTGCTTATTGCAACCATTTCCTCTATCCTCAAGGTCGTGACCTTACAATGCCCTCTTGCCTAAGAATGGAGTAATTAATCAGTGAGCAGTCAGTGATGTCATTTCACAAACATGGCACAAGAATAGGGAGAACAGTGACATATTTTGTTGTTTTTGTTGGTGTAGTGCCGATTGTCCTGCTCTTAAATGCTGCAGATTTATTGGTGAGGGAACATGCACCTGCCACTCTGCAAAGAAAAACAGCAGGTAAAGCTAAAAAACAAGCACCCACTTTTAGACTTAAAGAATTAATCGTGCAGTAAAAGTTGCTATAAGACAAGACATAAAGATAATTTATGCTTTAGAAAAATATATATATATATATATATATATATATATATATATATATATATATAAAGAAAAAATGTGTTCACTTCTGCTGGCAATAGCATTGTACCTGACTATTATCTGTGTAACCTGAGACAGAGGTACAATACATGCACATCCCTTGACTCCTGTGGAGCAGGAGAGCTAACTTTAACACTCAATGTCAGGGAATCTAATTGCACTTACAAATCGTCTCTTTTGACTCGTCTCTGGAATAAGTTTATGGCATAACGGTGTCATAATATCAGGCTTCTTACAGGCAGCATATCAGAGGCTTAGAAATATGTCATCAAAAGTGTGATATAGGATCTAATTTACTTGCTGTAAGAGGCTAATTTGGGGTGAAGCATGATTGAGAAATACATTTCAATCATTATTTATTGCGTCTTCCCATTCCCAGTGTTTACCGCTATTGTTTCTTTTATTCCAATGTTCTTTTATTTTAATAATGTACAGTACATTGGCAAAGTTAACAATCAGTCTGTATTTATCAGTAACATGCTGGTTTAAAAGTTTTTCAATCAAATTATTAAGTTTTCTCTTCCTTCTGTTTTTAGATGCTGACGCTATAGTGACAAGGTTATGGCTAAGAAAATAGGTTTGTCTGTCGCTTTGTTGTTATTATTTGACACTGTGGTGTCTTGCCTGCAGCCATGCAGATCCCAAAGACATTGACATTGAACAAGGAAGGGGGGAAAAGGGGAAAGGAAATTCCTCATTTGAGTTATGAAATTTTTCCACATTTTAAAATTCCTTAAAACACAAAATAATAGTGCTTTTCCCACCATGCACGGTGCAGCCTGTTGATGACATAGTAACCACCGATTGAAATGCAGCCAGTCAGTGTTTTTGATCTCCTCTCCTCTCTTTATCTTTCTACATGTATTGTATTGTGCACTATGGCCTGATAAAGCTCTGGTATTTCCTCTGAGGAGTTGGCTAACGTGCAGATCAGCACTGATTTTCTCTCTGCACGGGAACTGCAGTCTGAATGCTCGCTGTAGAGCAGAAAATGTCATATTTGATTGAGAGTAGATGTTAATATGTCTCACCTCTGGCAGCTTTATTGTTTTATCATTAACACTGATTTGTATATTTGATTCCCATTCCTTATGTGAGCCACTTCCATTAATATACATTATATACACTACCTATACATTATATATACAGTTTTTCTGTGCATGTGCACTTCTTCCAATAGCCTTTTAAAACTATGCACTGATCAAATGCAGTTCAGATTTTAATGATTAGTGGTTCTTTTTTCACACAACTATCACAGAGTAAGCATATTTTCAATCTTTGTTCCTAATGAAGAAAAATCTGGTTCTGCTGTTTTGGCTGATTCACTGGGTGAGAATGTACAGAGGTACTTGCCTTTAATTTAGTATGAAGTCATATAAAGGGACACACACATACAGAGCAGGGAATATGATTGAGGTGTGTGCAAAGCAAATTTACTGTGGACAAATCTATAGAGGGGCTATTAGCTACTGTGTTATATTGGATAGAGTTATCTTTCACCATATTACAGTAATTCTTCTTCTTTTTTTTAATGCAAGTATTATTTTATCCAAGGTGTCTAGCCAGGGAGACTATCTCAGAAGGTGATACAGTATGTGCATGACAATATACTTCCTGATGTGTACCTGTAAATGGCAAGATATAGAGTAGTAAACAGGCTGTCTAAAATTAATAAACTCAATTAATAATGAACTCAAAAATGATCATTTGATGCATTGTGTTGAAAACATTATTATTAAACACTATTATGTGTTTTTGTTGATTGTATGAGGATATTTGACAAAATATCACAATTTTTGCCTTTTTACAAACTGAAACACAACTTTTATTTGTGTCTCCTATCGTCTAAACTTTTAGAAAACAGGTGACAATGTCTAACAGTGCGTTGGAACAATGGAGAAAATCCGTTATCGTGACTCGCAGCCTCTGTGCAGATACATTTTGTGTCAGCTCTTGAAGGACAGCACATTGACATTTATATAAATTAAGAGAACTAAACAAGATAACGCAAATTAATGGAGTATTGCTTGCGGTAATGACAAGATATAAGAATAATGGATTGTTAGTTCGCTTATAATGACGTTAGATATCTGGGGATGTGTAGATAGGCACATTAGAAGTCAATAGTGTTCCAGAATAATAGGAAGGCTCAGAGATAATGTACTCTCACAAGGGGGCCTCGATATTAGCAACAGCCCAGCAGGACTCGGCTTGCACGTGTGCCAATGACGCATTAAATCCCTCAATGACAAAAGACAAAATAAAGGTAAATCTGTAGGCACATTGTTTTGCCACCATCATACACCCAACACCACACACCAGTAGCACAGAAGCATGTTGAGGTGGTTAGTAGTAGTTAGTAGCTGCATAGAGCAGGAAAGAGATAGAAAGACACATGAAATGGAGAAATATGTGTGAATGTTCATCATTTAAAGGCAGGCCTCTGAATGGCCTAATTTAATATTTTTGCACAGTCTGAAAAACAAATAGAAATCATTTCTCACTATTTTAAAACAATTACTCAAAAAAGAGACTACTCACAAGGGTCAGAAATCTTTAATCAGCCCGCGCTGATGAAAGCACATCTCCAGCGTGAACCTGACTAGATGAAAATCAAAATTATAAAAAGAACGAAAGTAGGGATGACATTAACTTCTGCTCAAATGAGCACAGTAGGAGAGCACACAAAGTATTTAGCACCACTCTGTCTGTCTTGTGATGTTGTTTGTCAAGTCACAGCATCCACTGCAGTATTTAGTGTCTTTAACATCTATCTTCCCTGATGGCATGAGTGCAGGGCGATTGTAATGGTGGTCCTCTCCTTCATTAGATATTAATTTATTCATTACATGTTAACTCTGCAAGACCTTGGAAGGAGACGCCAGGTGACTCTTCTTCATTTGGTCCCCACTGCTCTCCACTGGGCCCAGGGAAACCACAGTAATGCCACACAGTTGGGGAAGTGGAGAGCAAATTATTCATCTCCATAGAGAGGGACTGTTTGTGGTAAACACACGGTGGGATGTTTGTGCTGTCATAATTAAATCTGCAAATCCATAAGAGCAGGGTGCTTCCATTTTTAGTACACAAACACTGTCAAGCAGAAGACCATAACAAGTACAGTACATACGTTTGTAAGCCACACACAAATCTAAGTATTAATAATATATTAAATATTATGTCTATTTTAAGAATACACATGCACAAGCACAACAATATGTAATCTAAGACATTTAAACATCTGAATCAAATATTTCTTTCTGAGATGCTTTGTCAAAATTTGGTTATATTATCTACACTTTGTAGTTTCTATTTTTTATTGTTGCAAAACGTATTACATATAATAATTATTTGAGACATTAATACAGAAAAAGAGCAACAGAAATATAGGAACAGGGGGGAAAAACGAGGGATGAGAGAGAGTATTAATCAAAGGGGGCGGTGGGCCTTCCTCGTATGAGAGCGAAAGAGCTCTCAATCTTTGACCAAGCCATGGCAGATCAGAGAGAAAGACGCCAGAGAGCATCAATCCCAGCTTCCCTTAGTGGCCCATCAATGGGGGAAAATCCCCAGTGAACAGGCAGCCTGGCTAATCCACAGCTAAATGACACCTCCAGACGCTAATGCCCAGACTGACCAAAGAAGCAATCCACGGCGACTCCTCCACACATGTACCCACTGATGCTTTTCAGCCGAGGGAACTTGAAAGGGCCGGGGCCGTCTCTGTCTCTCTGTGTGCCACCTGCTTAGCATCGCCGCGCTGCAAGCTGCTATAGAGAGACATCTCCGGCAGAGGAGAAAGGCCCATTGTGTCGAGACGCCTTTGAGGGCATTGTTCTGCTTCACTGAGGCCAGGCCGACATCTGCACCATTCACACTGAAGGAAGTTGTAATCACTCCCCTGCTCTTAGCTCTATGGCTCCAACTTCATACCAAGAGGGCTTGTGAAGTTGGGCTTGTGGTAAACAAGAAGACGAGGGGAGGGGGAGTGGGTGCATAGGATTTGGAAGGGTGGATGTTTTTGTTGAGAGGCATCAGTTTAAATAGAAACTCTTACAAACCCCCATACAGGCCCCCTGATCCCCAGTCTTCCCCTTCCCACCCCCAACTCACTGCAGTGCACTTACTCTCTTCAATACAAAGCTGGCAGTTGATTTACAGAGTTACCTCTCCATCAAAAGCACCGATTAATTGCTTGTCTTTCACAAGTAGGGCAAAAGATTTCAAATGTGCCCGTGTAAAGCATGAAACCCTCTGCCTGCTGCATTTTCAAAATGCTCTTTCATTCTCTTTTCATTGGTAAAAGTAGAGAAGGAAAAAAAAGAGGCATGAAAGCCAGGATTGTTTCAGTGGTCAACTTGAGAAGGGGTTTTATGTAGTTTTCATTTACATATAATTACACTTTAATGGAAGTCTGACTGGTGTGGGGTAAGAGTCTGTCCATGCAGGCTGCCGACGAGACCCCCTCTGATACAGGATGACAGGCTGTAGCGCTAGCTCCATCTCTGGCTAATTAAACGAATCAATTAAGCGACTATTGTTGTAACTGTGTAACTGATGTTCTGTAGTAGCAAAGATGGTCCCTTGGGGAGGCCTTCCAACCATATTAAAATCCCTATCCTCTACATCTCCATCTGATACCAATATAGACACTTATTTGCGCCTTGCTGTCATGTCATTGGAGGCGGGCACATTATGGAAATTGAAATGGAAGGGTTGCGGGGAGCAGGGCTGCGCTCAGTGTGAAGCGGCGGGGTTCACTTCCCGTCACCCTCCAAGGAGAACTCGCTTCAGCAAACTCCAAAGTCCCTCAAAGTTCCTTAATAGCAGAGCTAGAGCCAGCACACCCAGCTGTGTGCATCCAGTCACTAGGTAAGGGTCGTGCAATTAGCATACTCCTCCCTGCCAGGCGAGTCGCGTTGATGCAGATAAATTATCATATTAGATTTACCCTCCTCAGTTCAAGTGATTGGCTCCCAAATTGTTTTAGATGGCCGTCATTAATCCTTAGCATAGGCTAAGTGCTTTGGCTTCAGATCTGATTGCATTGAGGCGCCTAGGGTCAAATTAACGGAATACTAATGTCTGAACTCTGTCTTATTTGCAGTGTCAGGATGCTGCTTTTATTATAGAAAGCAGAGAAGAGTCAATTGCCATTTATCTAATGTAAAATGTAGAAACTCTCAAGATGATAATTGAGGTCCAAGGTAAGAGCAGAGGCGATGTTATTAAGTGAGTTCTCTCTCAGTAGTAGTTTTTTTTTAGTATGCATATACTGCATTCATGAGAAGGAATGATCAAAGACAGCCGGTAAAAATAAGTGTAATGCTTTAAATGTGGCAACTCATTTCTATATATTCCTCACAAGAAGTGATCACAAGAAAGACACTCACGGCCCCTTCTAAGTTGTAAAAAGCAAACAAAGCAGTGTTGCTGCTTAGATAAATTGAATACATTACACGCCTTTGCTCGGATAATGACCCCCCCAGCTGTTGTGAATATGCCTGTGCGCAGGGAGACTGACAGGTTTATGAATAGAGCATATCTGAAGACTTGACTGAGGTACATATCACTCCTTTGTCTTTGTGAGCTGACCCTGTTTGTTTAAGGCCCACAGTGCTGGCACCACATGAGTGGAACGAGGCTGCCTTGGCGCCTGGGCCGTCTTGGCTCCTGTGTCCAAAGTCAGCGCTGACATGTCGTTGGGCCTTTCTGATGGAGATCAAGGGATTAATCTCACCTCACGCACCACACACACACACAGGCGCACACCCACGCACACACACACACACACACACACACACACATCTCCAATACTTTTTGCAGTCCATCAGCCAATGTACTTGATCGTGTTCTATCATCCTATTGTAGCAACAAGGCTCTTGGACCCCAGATGAGAGCAATTTGCGCAGGGGTATCCGATTCCTGAAGAAGCAGTGGTGGAAGTCAGAGCCTGGGACACTTCAAGACAGCACAGACACAGTATAGATTGAATATCAGTCCTTAGATCCTCAAATATCAGACAAGACTATGGCAGGGTGAAAGGTCTCATAGTCCAAGGAGTATAATCACTTATGATGCAGCATAGATTCTTTTAAATGTGTTTGAATGCATAATACTAGTACTTACCACCAACAAAGAAATTTTATGATGAAGCATGCATTATTATAGATGCATCAATGTGTATTCCAAGTCCAACAGGTGATAGTTGTGGTGTGTATAGGAGTAGATAGTCATAATATATTATAAGCCCCATCAGTCAACCTCTAGTTTATAGCTATTTAAGAGCATCCATAAGACACTTGAATTTATAATTCATTTTAAGTCACATTTCTAATTTTTTATGGCTCATATAGTGCATCAGAAGGAATTATGTGTTTGTACCAGTTACAAACCATGATGAATACACTATGAATGCCCCATGACGCATTATAGTATAAGTGTTACCCAAAAGTCAAACTAGCTCTTAAAATGCTTCGATACTTTGTCCAATGTTTTTACTCTTTGCTCTCTGATTAAAACATATCTCTCTCAAGGGCTTTTATTCCCAGCTGTGTTGCTAAGGTCATTGTCCTTCAACTGGCCATGTACTGTATGTGTGAACGGGTCTATGTGTGTCTTTAGTTGTGTCGATGAAACCAGCCCTGTGTTCCTTTCTTTTTTCCTCCCGAGTCTCTCTCTCCGCCTCCCTCATACCTGTCATCTGGCAAGGCTAACCCCTAGTAGCTCCCCGCCAAATGCGCACATGTACGCGCTCACACACACTCGCTGTAAATCCCCACCAAATGCCCGCCCTTCCAGCCCCCGCACACGCCAGCCGGTGTCAGCGAATCAGCTGAACCGTCTCCGCCCTGAGAATAACCCCATGACAGACAGCCCTAGTGGCCTCCCCTTGTCAGCGCAGCCTGCCTGGATAGCTGACAGCCAGGGCACAGGGTGGACAGGCTACTGTAGGCAGGAGTTTCCACTGGGCTGGGCCTGGAGAGGATGGGCCTTGAGCAAGGATAGGAGAGGGAATGGCGATATCTGTAGAGATGGTAAGTGGGATATAGCTTGGGATGTGGATAGGGGTTATATGAATACAAAGGCAGGACCAGAATAGAAGATAGGGCTTATCATAAAGCTGCAGAGCACGGTTGGTGATGGGAATAGGGAATGTAAGGCCTGGAGTTGAAACTTATTAAAGGTAGGATAGGTCTTCTTTCAATATATCAGAAAAGGGGGATTATAATTGCAAAGGTCAGCTCCTGTCAAGGTTACTGCAGCAGTTGGTGTACAGTACTTGGTTGGCAGGGTGGAGTGGTCAGTCCCTGAAGAGCAAAGACTGAAAGGTTCAGTTTGGCCCGTGGCCGGGAGTCATTCTTCTCTCCTCCCTACAACAATTCAGATAAGAGACACACTATGCTAACTTCTCCTCTGACAAGCCATCATAAGGAACCCTTACTCACGCATTCAAAGCAAAGTTCCATGTTGCATGATGTTTTTGTTGTGTTTTGACAGATAGTTGAATCGCATTTATATTTAATAATTTGGCTCAGCATGAGAATCATTCCACATTGAAAAAACGGCAATGGAACATTGTGATACATTTGTTTCAAAAGTGGGACATGTGTGACATGCAACAAGACAAAAATAAAGAACAGTGACGGCATCTTCCCAAGTCTCTCTGTCATGTGGATGATGTTTCCCTTTCTAACTGTCGGCGTTTGAACCAAGCACATGCAGTATGTGCACACAACACACACACAAAATGATTAATTTAATTGATGATTTCTTAATCGAGGGACACATACTCCATATAACAGAAGAAATAATAATAAATTAATAAAAGCGGAACATCTTGCTGTGGAAAAATTCAACGACAGAGACCTTCAGCATTAATTGAAGTGCTTTTGTTTTGAAGTTTCGGAGCTCCTCTTTTCATTCACACAACTTGCAGCCCTGGAGGGAAATGAGAAGCATAGGGGATTCTGACCCTTGTAGATAAGAATGAGAAGATCAATCAATATTCTGTTATCATGTTATTATTTTAGAGTAGATATCTAACTAACTAGAGAGCTGCATAGAAACAAAAGTGATGAAACCATCTCGGTGCCCTTTGAGCTTCCTCTTACGAGCTATGCTTCCAACTGCACTTTGCATTTAAGAATGATAAGAGCAAAGCTTCCTATTGGATCAAGGCCTAAAGCTATGTTTTTGCAGGCAGGCATTAAATCTTGTTTGTTGGAGGATCTTAACGATTTCTGAGAATTGTCAAAGAACATAAGCAATTGCTCTGTCTGAGCCTAAAAATAGTGTTGTAAGAAAAAGGGCAGGAATGGTCTCAAGCATAAATAAAGGAGAGGAAGGAAGGAGCAGCAGCACAAAGCTTGACAATATAGAGCTTCTGATTAAGACAGTGCTTCAAATAGAATTGTAAAATCAAAGAGAAAATCAATTATTGTGAGGACTGGCATGGACTTTAACTGCAGAATATGGATATGCACGTCTTCACTAAGCTGACTGCAAATGGGCAATCTAGGAAAACGCAAAGATAGAGGCAAAGATAGTGATTCAGTGCTTGATATGAGGCAACCACAAAAACACACACACACACGCACGCACACACGCACACACACACACACACACACCAACTGTGTAGATAAAAAGGGATCATCACATGACACATTCCCAGCAGATTGTACATGCAGAGATCTTAGGTCTTAGCTTCTGTGCCTTTTGACTTGAAGCGCATACAGAAAGAGTGCACCCTCAGAAAAGACTAGCTGCAGCCTAAATCAAAATTCAGGATCACGATTATGTGCTCAGTCAGACAATTTTCAAGGTGAAAAGAAAAATCTATTTCGGTCATGATTAAAGTTATATTTAAGAACTTATACCAGTGGGGTTGGTTTGAAGGATCACTTGCTCGTGAGCATGGGAGTGAAATGGATCAGTCTAGTGCTAATGAAGCCATCAGTGAAGACAGACAGACAGACAGACAGACAGATAGATAGATAGATAGATAGATAGATAGATAGATAGATAGATAGATAGATA